>CM061749.1:239201122-239641121 GCA_030979885.1 Lolium multiflorum | reverse complement strand
AGTGTACATGCATGGCCTACCATGCATTCGTGTATATTTTGATATATATATATTTGAACATGTATATTCTTGGGGATTTCAATCTCTCTCTCTCGATCATCTATATATCGCTATGTTGGTGGCAAAAAATACACATATATATACGCATGCACTTTATGCGCAAAGGCGGGTGCCTCTAATGTGTGTGCGCACTCGATCATGATCCCTAAACCTTAAACAACCCTAAAAACCCTAATCCCTAATCCCTAAACCCTAAACACCCTAAACACACTAAACCCTAGACCCTAAACACCCCAAACACTAAACCCTAAACCCCAGACCCCAAACACCGTAAACATTAAACCCCAAACCCTAAACACCCTAAACACTAATTAAACCCTAAACCTAGACCCCAAACATCTAAACCCTAAACCCTAGACCCTAAACACCGTGAAACACTAAACCCTAAACCCTAAACACCTAAACACTAATTAAACCCTAAACCATAGACCCTAAACACTAGACCCCAAACCATAGACCCTAAACACCAAACCCTAAACCCTAAACACCCTAAACACTAATTAAACCCTAAACCATAGACCTAAACACTAGACCCTAAAACCCTAGACCCTAAACACTAAACCCTAGACCCTCTAAACAATCGTAAACACTAAACCCTAAAACTTAACCTACACACCCAAAACACTAAACCCTAAACCCAACTAGCTAACCCTAAACCCTGTCCAAACTCTAATATATAATAACAATGTCTTAATTAGTGTATCACAGCCAAAGGTGCTCAAGTGTGTCCCTCTAGTTAAATTAAATGTGCCATGCATTAACCCTAAACCATATATATATATAACTAACCCTAGCTAATCAAACCTAGTTAATTAAAACACATAACCCTAAACTATACTAGCTATAACCCGATCTAATAAAAACATGCCCTATATATAGCATGCAGCTAGCTAGCAAATTAAACGGTAGATTAAAACCAATTAATATACATGGCCTATATCGATCATATGTTGTATAACATTTCCCTGGATTCATTTAATTAATTATATAATTATCATGATAAATTAATTAACTTGAATTTTGACAAGTTCTCTCGAATGAAAACACATTTGATTAAGTTTCCTCATAATATATATAATTAGTGCATGCATGGCCTACCATGCATGCATTATATTCGTGCATATATTTTAATATATTTGAACATATTCTTTGGGGATTTCAATCTCTCTCGATCATCATATGTCGTTGGTGGAAAAAAACACACACATATACACATGCACTTTATGCGCAAAGTGCGCGGTGCCTCTAATAATGTGTGTGTGCGCACTCGATCGATGATCCCTAAACCTTAAACCCTAAATAAACCCTAATCCCTAATCCTAAACCCTAAACACCATAAACATTAAACCCCAAACCCTAGACCCTAAACCCTAACCCCCTAACCCTAAACCCTAAACCCTAATTAAACCCTATATATAGGCCAATGACACTTAATTGTGCATCATGCAGGCCATGGGTGCCTCGCGGTCCTCTAATTAAATTAAATGTGCCATGCATATTAATTTGGGGATTTCAATCGCGCTCTCGTATGTAGCTCTCTCTACCTCTCTCTCTTTCTCTGTCTCTCTCTCTCTCTCTCTCTCTCTCTCTCTCTCGTTGGTGGCCAACAACACACACATGCACTTTGTGCGCAAAGGCATGCGCCTCTAATAATGTGTACGCAGTCGATCGATCTAGTTTTGATTAATCATAGCACACAAATAAAGAAGTTGTATTTGAATCCACACAACCTAATCTAAAACACATAACCCATAACATGGCCTAATTAATTAACCCTTCTCGATCTCTACCCAATTAGTGGAAATTGCACAAAATCAAAAGGGGTCCCTCACTAATTATGCATATCTGCTAGATTGTGATATTTGCCACATATATATTTGGTGGATGGGTGCATCTTGGCATGTAAACAATTAGTGTTTGCAAATGGCGTTGTCAAAATTTATGTACAAATGATTTCTTTCAATCCAAAGTGCATAAAATGGGAGTTTTAATGAAGAAAGTACAAATAAAACACCTCAACATGCTTCCACACCCCGATTTTCACACGAAGTAGAGCATATTTAAAGGATAATTCCGGAGTTTTACTATTTTTCAAGCAACTTTGCTAATTTTCCCCCACTCACATGACTTTATGTCGATTTAACGGAAATATGGCGAATTTAAACTACATGGGCGGGATAGTTTGAATTGTGCGCGCGGCAAAGGGAACCGCCTATTCCTCAACCTTGTGCACGGCAAATTACACACACAACTCCATTAAACGCCACCTACCGACCTTAATTATCACCTCGGCGCGGCCCGGCCGCATGACCCCCACCCACCCGTACACAACTTATCCCCCGTCCGTGCGAAGAGCTTCCCTCCCCGTCCCGTCCGTGCGAAGAAGAAGCCTCCCTCCCGTCGTTCTTCTCGAGACACACCGGCGGTCATGTTGATCCACGGTAGGGCTGCTATCTCTAGTTCAATCATGTATCGGGCAAGACACCCTAACGATTTATATTTTCTTGATGTTGCTAAAAAAATGTCAGTATGCTCCAACTAATTGGCACTTTATAGTTTTCCGCTTCGATTTGTCATCGATCAATTGTTCATTTGCGTGGGCATATAGAGTCGGTTCTACTCCATCCGTTAATTTGCTGAAATGCCATGCCAGAGTTTTGTACACCATCTGTTTGCTAAAATGTCGATGGGCATTTTTGTTTTGTACTCGACATGATTGCTGAAATGCATAATCATGTAGTATAGTTTTGTACTCGATGGATATACATTTCTACTTCGCCTTAAATTAATCACCAACCACTGTATCTCATAATTAAACAGATGGACAGAACTTGGATACTGGACACTTATGTTCCCCTTCATATATAAATGGTGTTCAACCCTTTATGGGGTTTATTAGAGCTCATGATGGTCACAACCCGGACGTGTATTGCCCGCGCTGCACATGTATGAATGGTGAGAAGAGGCCTCACCCGGTAGTGGCACATCATTTACACATTTTTGGGATGGACCGCATATATGTTAGGGCGGGTTTAGCATGGTGAACCATAATGATCCTTTAGCAGAGAGAAGCAGATCTTGCTCACACCGTATGTGTGTCAGCATATGTAGTTAATTATTTATATTGATACTGCCGCTGTTTCAATCAATAGTTTAAATGCTGTGTGGGTGTCTCATCAAATTTAACTTGTTACAGATGGATGGACGGGAAGGAGAGAAAAGCGCTTGCTTCAGGAAACGGGTTTCTGGGACATGTGCTGGGCCAGATGAGAAGGTAAATATGTAAAAAGGCATTTGTTCATGTTGCATCCCTTAGATGTTTGTCTAATCGGTTGATGTACTAATTGCGTAAGCATAGAGTTAAAGAGGTCTCTCATTTTGATGGGAGAGATGAATCTCAGTTTGATGCACCCGTGGATGGTACTGATGACTCGAGCCTTTCATAGACGAAGGTCCCGCACCGAGATTATCCAGCCTACGTAAGGAGGTCAGACCAGTACGCAGCTTTGTTGAAGTGATGACGCCCTGTGAGATCACGAAGGCCCGGTAGTCTCAAGACCACCCAGCCCTGATGCACCTGTGGATGGTACCGATGACGAGCCTCTCATAGACGAAGGTCCTGCACCTGAGATTATCCAGCCTACATAAGGAGGCCGTGGACCGAGTACACAGCTTTGCGTTGAAGAGGATGCACATCCGGAGATCATCAGGGGCGTCCCGAGTCTCAGGACCACCCAGCCCCGATGCAAAATGTTGAGCTACTTAATGATTGTACTCCTATGTTCTGGTGCTGTAGTATGTTATGATTTGTACGCCTTTTGGCGCTAGATTAAGTATTCAAAGGGATGATCGCGTTGCAAAATTCGACACCCACACAATCGGGTCCATCGTATGAGTAGTAGCACACTTACTTCTACATTCCTGCCACCGCATTAGTTGGTAGCATGAAACACTTTCAGTACTCCCTCCGATTCATATTAATTGACTCAATTCTGCCTAGATATGGATGTATCTAGATGCATTTGTTAACTAGACTAACAAACTTGAGTCAGTGAATATGAATCCGTGTAAACCGCCCAAGTCCTCGGGCAGCTAGTTTATTTCTGGACTCCAAGGCTCTCGCGGCAAGCCATCGATACGAAGCTTTGACCGTATCTGGGTCTGCACTTTTTTTTGTGTGGCGTACCAGCAAAGCTTTGACCAGTCTTTTCCTGAACAGCACGCCGGCATTGCACGGTTGCCATGAGCACTTTCCGCCGGAACTTCCTCTTCAGCGCCCTCCGTGCGAGACAGCACGCAGTTCCTCGAGGTGGACGGAATTCCGGATCTCATGGCGGGTGGTCCGCATCGTCCGGAACGATCTCCAGCGGGTTAACGAACATGCATGGCGGCTGTGGGATTTGTTTGTTTTTTTTTTTGGTTTGAGCTTGGATTTGGGGTTTTTCGGATAGGGAGGAGGAACCGAGGAAGAGGAAGGAACAGCCGCGTGCTTGGCGGTGTGCTTGAATTTCGAATTTTTGTGGAATGTTTCATTTCCCCGCTAACAATTCCGGGGTTTCTTGACGCGCCAATGCGTCCCGCCGGGCATCTTCAAGTAAATTTGGGGTGCCCCACTATGGGCCCTAGTTTCAGTGAGACATGTGATGACTAGTCACATGTAAGTTCACTGTGTAATAAAATATGTTACCTCCCTTTATGTAGCACCCCGTCTCTCCCGATCGAGTGCCGTTGCGGACGGATGCAAGCCGCTAGCTCGATCCCCTCCTTTCGCCTCCACCGTCCGGGCATCCCTTGGAGGGGCAAGCCGCATCTAGCCCAAGCTGATTAGGTAGGACTAGTAATGTTCTCTCCTTTCTCGAGATCGGTTCTTTCCTCTCCTCGATATCTTGCGCATCTCTTCCTATTCCGGGCGAAGGGTGCCCTTCTCGGTCACCCGAGCTGGGAGTGATTGGATGGGGGTGGGGGCAATACTCTTGCTTGGATTGGGGTGTTCTTCTTTATTTGTCGACATTTGCAACCTTGTAGTTTCTTTGATCCTCACCGTATCTTTTGTCAGCTCATCAGAAAGGTAAGACCTCGGCGTGGGGGCAATGGAGCGTAAGGCCACCACGCATGTGGGCGGTTGGCTGAGCCTGAGCCGCGTCCCCAGCCCCGCGAAATGTACTCCGTTTGCTTATCCACCTTTACCTTTAAGTGTCTCTCTGCATCCTCAATCTCAATCTGTTCCTGTTCTTGAATATGCTTAAAGTAGCACATGTCTTCACCTGTTTGGCGTAAAGCCTCCGTGACACCATGCTCTATATTCTCTCGTATCAGGTTGGTACCTCCAGGTTCCGGGGTGCCGAGGCTATGGGGAACGAGAATAGCGCCCCACCTCCTGCAGGAGCATGGCCCGATCTGCAGGACAAGAAGCGAAATGCCATCGCCGAGTCAAGTGGACCCCTGTGTGTAATTTTTTTTTAACCAACTTACCATGATGTAGTCTTAATCTGATACTCCCTCACATCCAAATTAATTGACTCAACTATCTGTAGATACGGATGTATCTAGATGTGTTTAGCTCTAGATACTACTGGCTCCATCCCAAAGCTTTGGGCTTATATTATTTTTAGAAAGTCAAACTATACCATGTTTGACTAAGCTTTTACCAAAAATCAGTAACATGCAAAATACAAAATTAATATCATTAAATAGATAATAAAATATATCTTCCTACGATATCTACACAGTATTATATTTGTTGATAGAATGTTCTAAAATTTTGGTCAAACTTTGCTTGTTTTGATTTCTCAAAAATAAATAAGGCTTGTTTTGGTCAAATTTTGGTGGTAGTACATTCATATCTAGACAAAGCTGAGTTAACTAGTTTTTTTGTCTGTCCATAGCTAGTGTTCACGCTGCAAAAGGCTAAGAGCATCCACTATATGCATCACTCTATCTCATACAGTAATTATATCACTGCTGAGGTCTGCCTTTGTTTTGCTATTCATATACAGGACCGAAACTTTAGGGCCTTTACTCAAAAGGGAGATCAAAACTGCGTGATCAGGCTGCCAGCATGTTGATGCCGCCCCCATCTTCTAAAAGCCTCTACAAGCACAGCCACGCACCAGCTGTGTGGTGATCTTTTAATGAATATAGTATATTTTCTTAATCCACAAACATGCCTTGATTTTTCTCCGTTTATTGTCGGTTTTTTCTATGCTTGCCAAAAGTTTATACAACAACAACAACAACTAAGCCTTTCAGCCAAACAAGTTGGGTAGGCTAGAGTTGAAACCCATAAGATCTCAAAGGCAAAAAGTTTAGAAACACCAAATTGCTTGCTTACAATCATCATACGTAATGTCTAGTTCCTCTAACCCAACATAAAATGATGTTAATTTTGATTTTTAGATTAAAAGAGCACCATTAGTCTCTGTTAATTACGACTTTGAGATTAAATGTCATTTGCAATTGTTAATTACAATTTTGAGACAATTGGTTAGTTTAAACTCGATCTCTTCTGCTCTCCATTTTTCCCAACCGAACAAAAATGTAACCATTCCATTCCTCTGAAATGAACCATTCCATTCCATTCCACGTCGTTTCAGAACCGAACACACCTTGCATTGTTGTGAACTGCTGTCCATACACGGCCATACCCTTCCACTTATATCTAGCACTATATGCATCAGTCTGTTTCATCATTCAATATCACAAATGTAGATCTGCTCCCATTCTTATGCAGGCTGTGCCGCGCCTTTACTCAAGTGGATGCAAAATGAGGTTGCTCGGGGAGGACGATGGTGCCGGCACCATCTTCCGAAAACCTCTACAAGCACGAGGCCATGGGCCACCGGTGGTGACCTTTTAATGAATCCGGCATATTTTCTTAATCCACATACATGATTTCATTATTATCTCTTTAATTATTGCCAGTTTTGTCTAATGCTTACCAAAGGTCAGAACACTGCGTTTGCTTACAATCATCATACACTAATTTTTCACTTTTCACTCTGTCTCTCCAGTATATAAACCGTTGATTTCCATTGGCTTCTTTTGTAATCATTGCATTGTTGTCAACTGTTCTCTTATGCACAACCCTATTCTTTCCACTTACACCCTGCACTATTTGCATCAGTCCATCTTATAGATTTATTAAATATCAATGATGAGTTCTGCTGCTATTCATATGCAGGATGAAACTTCTGTTCCTCTACTCAAATGGACAAAAAATGATCCTGATGAGGCTGCTGTGAAGACGATGGTGCTGCCACCATCTGCTGAAAACCTCCTCAAGCACAAGGCCACGGGCCAGCTGGGTGGTACCCTTTTCAGTAAGAAGGTATATTTTCTTAATCCTCATACATGATTTGATTTTGTCTGTTTATTGCTGGCTGCTTACCAATAGTTCAGGAACACACACACCTATTCTTCCATTTACATCCAGCACTATGCATCATTGTCTCATAGATTCATTTTATATCTCACTGCTGATGTCTGTTGCTTCAATTTATATGCAGACTGAAACTGCTAAGCTTCATTGGTCAAAAGGATTGCAACTGCTGTTGATGAGGCATCTGCAGAGGCTGCCACTGATACCCCCACCTTCTGGATGCTTTTATAAGCTCAAGTCCAAGGATCAACCTTGTAACCATCCAAGGGTTCGGTATATTTTCTTAAGCCACATATACATGCCATGATTTCTGTCTGATATTATCACTGGCTTCACCTAATGCTTTTTGGAATTGAAACACCAAATTAGCATGCATATTTATCATACACTAATTTTTCACTGCTCAGTTTGTAACATAATGTTATGCACTTGCTTGTCAACATTTGCATTGCTCAACTATGCACTTTACACAACCTAATTCTTCCACTTACGTCCAGCGCTACACCAGTAGTACTTCCCATGTTTCCTTCACCATCCCGATGCCGAGCTTGCGGGAACATGGCGGGCCCATGTACATACCCCGCATATAACACCTCCTATGGCTCTATCTACCTTTCTAGTAGCTCCTTCACAGAATTACAGGTATGTATTCTCAGTTGTTTAGCATGAATTGGCATATAGTAAAGTCTTGTTTTTAGTCTTCCTGCTTCTTACATTTGTATCACTTTTCACATGCAGACTGTACCTTGTGAACTTCGTCCAATGATTAACCAGATGTGTCCGCATGAAGGATTTTTCACTATGCATGGCAATGGCAAATTGATGAACACCTACACGGTCTATGAGGTGTATGTCTACAAGACGCAGGCCATCACGTTTGTATGGACATGATTGGAGAAAGCTCATTTTTGACTACTGGGTCCGAAGAAGGGGCGACGAAATGAGATCGAAACTCAAACGGCAGATATACGTGAATCGCGCGCAGTTGAGACACTTCCAAATATATAATATGTAACTTTTTCTACTCATATCTTTTGATAATTGCATTCTCGAGCAGTTGTTCTAAACCATTCCTCTGTTCTAGCTTGCCGGGTTTAACATGATCAAAGCTGCAGATCCCCCGATGGAACAGGAGCTGATGTCACAAAGGGCAACCATACCAGCACCTGCACCGGCTTCCCACTCTCCCCGCACGCACGGCCTCTGCATCAGCCAAGCATCGCATCTTTACCCAGCAGTCCCCACATCGCAGCTGGTTCCGAGAGGCCCCATATACCACACATGCCCAGCAGTCTCCTGCATCAGCACCTGTTCCTCTAGCCGCACCAAGCATCGCACTCGCCGGCGTCTCTCACGCACGGCCTCTAGGCACCAAGCATCGAGACTCGCCTCGCAGTCTCCCCGCACGCACCAGCTCGTGTACCACCAGCTCATGCACCCGCCCTGCACCAGATCACCGAGGTCTCAGCCATTGCCGTGGCCACCCGTGTGGTGACCAGGACGAATTCCGAAGGCTATGTTCGTGAGTATATGACAACATAAACCGCTCTTATCTTGATGTCTTCTTCCGCTCAAAGTCTCACATGGTTCAGTTGCATTGGTGCCATTGACTAATTCTTGGTGGTATCTCGCTTTGAATCAGAAATTGCCCAAAAGTATCTCCAAGATCTCAATGCTGGCCTAAGGGGCAAGATATCCCTCGTCATGGAGAGGTGAAGGTCTCACCGTGAGGGACTATGAGGGAGACTGTCATTCTACGTATGGCCGCTTATTGGCATTTTGTGGAAAAAGTTCATCGATTTTGCCACCGCATTGGATCAAAAGTTAAAGGTCAAGATCTTTCGATGCCGCCGTGATATGCTGGTCATAAAGTTCGCGGTTGTCTAGTTCTCTGTTGTCCCATGAGCCCTTGGCAAATGCATTTGTAGTTATACTCTATATAAGGTTATCTTATCCGAACCGCTAATTAATTGTATGGGTGGTAAACTGCAAGCTTTTGCTCTTAGCAAGTATGTATGTATGATCACTATTATGATAACTAATGTTTGTGTTCATCTTAATTCGTGTATTTCCCTTTTAGAAAAAAACTTAATTTCTCTTTTGGCTGGACCTGTGAGAGAACTATCAGATTGAACCCACACAACATGATTCATATAGACTGTTGCCATGTCTTGACCTTTGCGATACACTACTTCAATTAATTAGTGCAAGAAGGCTTACCTGAGCAGGCTTACCTGAGCTATTCGAATCCACCTTATCTATTTAGAAATACAACCTTAGAAAGAGGATTTGCTGTATGGGGAGGCTGACATTGAACTAAGGAGCTGCTGAATATTGTCAACGTTTAAAGGCAGAGATCAAAGAAAAATAAGCCAAAAATCGCTTGGTAAACAAATTCAAGAAGAAACATTTACCTTTCAGAGGATGACATGCGGGACCCATGAGGCAGCAGATCGGAAGACGTTTCCAATGCGGTAGGGGATCAAAATAAAAAAGGAAGAAAACAGAAATTATTAGGGTCAAAATAAATCCATCAAAGGAAACTTTATTGTTCATTGTAGTGATGTGGGACCGACTTGCCACCTGGCGCCGTCATCGTTTCAAAGGGGGCAGGGATCAAAAGAAAAAGACAACAGCCGTAAATTAGGGGAAAAATAATCCAAGAAAGAAAAACTTTTATTGTTCATAAAGAGGGATGACACGCGCGGACCCATGAGCCAAGAGCTTCCCCAACGCTTCAAAGCTCTGCACAGAGATTGAAAGAAAAAGTCAAGTGACATAATATCAGAGTCAAAAATAATCCAAGAAAAGAAACTTTATTGTACAGAGGATGACATGCGGTCCCATTTTGTAGCAGCGGTCTCAACGCTCCCAAGTGCACAGGACCGAAAGAAAAATGAAGCAGCCGGTAAAATCATGGTGTGAAAAAAATCCAAGAAAAGAAAGATTTCAATTGGGTCAGATCCGGACATCCGGGGCCTTCGAACCATCCCGCCGGGCCTTTGACCTTGCATACTTGTAGCCCACTCCAAAACAGGAAAGGCTCTGATTTTTCTCAAAAAAAACAGAAAGTCCTATGCTTCGCAAAACAAAAAACAAGGAGATTCATATAAGTTTGTTTATGTACATATAAAGATTTAATTTATCCGTTTGCACTAGCTCAGAGCGAAACACTGTTTATTGTCTTCAAAATAAAATATCACATGTTTCGTGATGGGGAGGCTGACATCTGGGACCCATGAGCCAAGAAATGAGTCAATGCTTTCAAAGCAGTGGGATCGAAATAAAAAAGCCAAAATCAGTTGAAAAAAAAAAGGCAAGAAAAGAAAACATTTATCGTTCCGAGAGATGACATGTGGGACCCAAGGAGGCACAGCATCCCCAACGTTTCAAAGTCGGCAGAGATCGAAAGAAAAAGGCAAGTGACATAATATCAGGGAGCCAAAAATAATCCAAAAGAAAAGAAACTTTATTGTAACATAGAGGATGACATGCTGCACCCATGAGCCAGCTTCTCAACGTTTCCAAGGCGGCGCACAGGACCAAAAGAAAAATGAGGCAGCAGCATTTTCAACAATCAAAGGGGAGAGGGGATCAAAAGAAAAATAAAGGAAATAGCCGTAAATTAATTAGGGTCAAAATAAATCCACTAAAGGAAACTTTTATTGTTCATAGAGGATGACATGTGGACCGACCTGCCAACGCAGCGTTCTCATCGTTTCAACGGGGGCAGGGGATCAAAGAAAAGTTACAACAGCCGTAAATTAGGGGGAGAAAACAATCCAAGAAAGGTTGGAAACTTTATTGTCTCAGAGAGGATGACATGCGGGACCCATGAGTCAACAGCAAATTACTCAACGTTTCAAAGGCGGCACGAGATCGAAAGAAAAGGCAAGTGACCAAATATCGAGCCAAAAATAATCCAAGATTTATTGTACATAGAGGATGACATGTGGATCCCATTTTGCAAGCAGCGGTCTCAATGTTTGTATTGCGGCTTGGAGATCAAAAGAAAAAGAAAGAAGGTATATTTGCTAGTGAAAACCAAGAAAAGAAAGTTGATGGACATAGAGGATGACATGCGTCACCCATGAGCAACAGGTTACTCAACGTTTTCAAAGGGGCAGGATCAAAAGAAAAGCAAGGAAATCAGAGGCGGTAAAACCAACAAAGGAACCTTAACGAACATGAGGATGACATGCGGGTCCCATGAGTCACCAGTTCCTCAACGTTCAAACGTGGCATGAGATCGAAAGAAAAGTCAAGTTACCAAATATGAGGTGCCAAAAAATCCAAGAAAAGAAAGTTTTGGAGAAGTACATAGTGGATGACATGCGTGGTCCCATTTAAAGGCTGAATGTATCACCGTTTGAGAGAAAAAGTAGGATCAAAGAAAAAGTCAAGTGACTAAATATGAGGTGCCAAAAATAATCCAAAAAAGAAAGTTTTATAGTACAGAGGGGATGACATGCGGGTCCCATTTAGCAGCAGCTGTATCACCGTTTGAGGCAGAGATGATCGAAAGAAAAAGTCAAGATCCAAATATGAGGTGCCAAAATAATCCAAAAAAAGAAAGTTTTATAAGACATAGAGGATGACATAAGTGTCCCATTTAGCAAAGAGTGATCATCGTTTGAGAGGCGCAGGGATCGAAAGAAAAAGTCAAGTGACCAACATGAGGTGCCAAAAATAATCCAAGAAAAGAAAGTTTTATAGTACATAGAGGATGACATGGGGGTCCCATTTAGCAGCAGCGGTATCACCGTTTGAGAGGCAACAGGGGAACGAAAGACAGTGACCAAATGTGAGGTGCCAAAAAAATCCAAGAAAAGAAAGTTTATAGTACATAGAGGATGACATGCGGGTCCCATTTAGCAAGAGCGGTATCACCATTTGAGAGGCGGCAGGAGAAGAAAAAGGTAAGTGAACAAATATGAGGTGCCAAAAAATAATTCAAGAAAAGAAAGTTTCATAGTACATAGAGATGACATGTGGGTCCCATGAGGTGCCAGCTGTATCACCGTTTGAGAGGCGGCAGGGGATCGAAAGAAAAGGGTAAGTGACCAAATTTGAGGTGCTAAAAAACTCCAAGAAAGAAAGTTGATTGCACATAGAGGATGACATGGTCACATTTAGCAGCAGCGGGCCCAACGTTTCCAAGGCGGCAAGGGGATCAAAAGAAAAGGAAGAGCCGTAAGGGGGTCAAAAATCCAAGAATAGAAAGAATTTTGGTTCATAGAGGATGACATGCGGGACCCATGATCCCGCATCGCAAATGGCTCGATCGGAGAACGTTGAACCAGATGGCGCGATCTAGAAAAAACAATGCCAGAGGCTGCCATCTGGGCCCCCACATCCCCGGCGCAGTGACTATGACTCGGCCTACGAATCCCGAGATTTCAGATGCACCACGTCCCGGCCACCATACGCGACGCTTTGGCCCTCGCCGGGCTAGGTGGCCCCAAAAACGAGAAAAAAGTTTTGACATGCACCACTCTGAGGGACTAAAAACCTGCCGGCCATGGCACACAACCACGGCTCGACTTGAAATTCGTTAGCCATGGCAACTTTTCTTGTAGTGTGGATGGCGTGCACTCATGTACTTTGTCGTTCGGATTAAATTCACTATAATATGTATATGGCTGTTATGCCCTTTCTCCTATTTGTCAATTGCCCGACTATAATTTGTTTATCTCAATATGTTTTTATCTAGTGGGAGAGATTAATTTAGTGAACCTGTGGACCCCGGTCCTCTTTACATAGTATACAATCTACTCAATACTTGTTTTACACCGTTTTCTTGCAAACAATCATCTTCCACTCGATACGTTTAACTCGCAACAAGTCGGTGAGATTGACAACCTCATAAGTTGGGGCAAAGTTTTGGTTTTGTTGAGCAGATTCCACGTTGGCGCCCGAATCCCTCCAGGAGGTTCGTGATGGCGTGTAACTCACACGTTCGTTGGGAACCCCAAGAGGAAGGTATGATGCGCACAAAGAGCAAGTTTTCCTCGTAAAGAAACTGGTGGTCACCCGAACCAAGAGGTTTCAAGAAGCACGTCAAGGCTGATGGTGGCGAAATATGATGCGCGCAACAACAGGGGGATTCCGCGCCAACGTGGAACCTGCACAACACACCCAAGTACTTTGTCCCACCAAAAACAAGGAGGTTGTCAATCTCACCGCCTGCTGTAACAAAGGATTAAGCGACGAGTGGAAGATGTTTGCAAAGAAAAGTAGTAAAACACAATTGCAGATTGTATGCAGGTAAAGAATAGGACCGGGGTCCACAGTCACTGGTTCTCCCATAAGATAAAAGCATGTTATGTGAACAAATTACAGTTGGAAAATTGACAAATAGAGAAGGGCATAACAATGCATATACATGATATGATAAATATAGTGAGATTTAATTGGGTGACATGGGCATACCCCATAGACCGCCATCCAACCGCATCTATGCCTAAAAAGTCCACCTTCGTGTTATCATCCGAACCTCATTCAGTATTAAGTTGCTAAGCAAATGAAAATGCCCAAGTATGGTGCGTAATGTAATCACAACTACATCCTTAGACATAGAATCGCTGTTTTCCCTAGTGGCAACAAGACATCACAACCTTAGAACTTTCTCGCACTGTCCCAGGTGTTAATGAAGGCATGAACCCAATTATCGAGCATAAATACCTCTGAGCAGAGTACACGCCAGCAGCCTCTACTAATAACGGAGAGCATGCAAGATCATAAACAACACATAAACAATAAATTGATAATCACCATAATCATAGTATTCTCTATCCAATTGATCCCGACAAACACAACATATAGAATTACATATAGATGATCTTGATCAGGATAGGCGGCTCACAAGATCCAACAATGAAGCACAACAGGAGAAGACGACCATCTAGTTACCATGGACCCATGGTCCAGGGGTGAACTACTCACTCATCAATTCGGAGGCGAACCCATGGCGGTGTAGAGTCCTCCGGAGATGAATCCCCTCCGGGCAGTAAGCTTGAGGCACTCCTAACTCTGAGATGGGATTCACTACGTATGGTGCCTCCGGGAAGGTTTTCCAGATTGTGTCTCTTTCTGTACTGGGGTTTTCGACGAGGCTTTAAGTAGGCGGATGGGTAGGTCAGGGGGCCACACGAGGGCCCCACACCCTAGGTCGGCGCGCACGCAGACCGTGGCCGCGCATTGACGGTACGCGCCCGTGGCCCCACTTCCTTCCCTCTCTGGTCTTCTGGAAGTCTGCAAAATAGGACCCTGGGCTAAGATTTCGTCCAATTCCCGAGAATATTTTCTTACTAGATTTCTGAAACCAAAACAGTAGAAAAACAGACAGCGCTTCACATCTTGTTAATAGGTTAGTTCCAAATGCATAAATATGACATGCATATAATGTGCATAAACATGTAGGTATCATCACTGTTGGTGAAGGAACATAAATTATCGATACGCTGGAGACGCATCAGCATCCCTTAAGTTAGTTCATTGTTCCAGGAAAAAGTAAAACTATAACAAGATAATTTCAAGTGACATGCCATCATAATCTTGATCATACTATTTGTAAACACATGTAATGAATGCAACGATCAAAACAATGGTAATGACATGAGTAAACAAATGAATCATAAAGCAAAGATTTTTCATAAATAGTACTTCAAGACAAGCATCAATAAGTCTTGCATAAGAGTTAACTCATAAAGCAATAAATCAAAGTAAAGGTATTGAAGTAAACACAAAGGAAGATTAAGTTTCAGCGGTTGCTTTCAACTTATAACATGTATATCTCATGGATATTGTCAACATGAAGAAATATAACAAGTGCAATATGCAAGTATGTAGGAATCAATGCACGTTCACACAAGTGTTTGCTTCTTAAGGTGGAGGGAGATAGGTAAACTGACTCAACAATAAAAGTAAAAGAAAGGTCCTTCAAAAGGAAAGCATCGATTGCTGTATTTGTGCTAGAGCTTTTATTTTGAAAACATGAACAATTTTGTCAACGGTAGTAATAAAGCATATGAGTTATGTAAATTATATCTTACAAGTTGCAAGCCTCATGCATAGTATACTAATAGTGCCTGCACCTTGTCCTACTTAGCTTGGACTACCGGACTTTAATGCACATGTTTCAACCTAAGTGTCACAAAGGGGTACCCATGCCGCATGTACAAAGGTCTAAGGAGAAAGCTCGTATTTTGGATTTCTCGTTTTTGATTATTCTCAACTTAGACATTCATACCGGGACAACTGGACAACATATAATGGACTCCTCTTTAATGCATAAGATGTAGCAACAATTATTATTCTCACATGAGATTGAGGATATATGTCCAAAACTAAAACTTCAACCATGATTCATGGCTTTAGTTAGCGGCCCAATGTTCTTCTCTAACAATATGCATGCTCCAACCATTAAGGTGGGTAGATCCCTCTTACTCCAGACAAGACGGACATGCATAGCAACTCACATGATATTCAACAAAGAGTAGTTGATGCACAGCCCTACATGTATATCGCACAACAAGCAATCTCAATAAGATAAAGTTTGCTGGGCACATATTCAATACTACGATAGTTTTTAAGGTTTAAGATATTTGTCCCATGAGCTATATATTGCAAAAGGTGAATGATGAAATTTTAAAGGTAGCACTCAAGCAATTTACTTTGGAATGGCTAAGAAATACATGTAGTATGTAGGTATGGTGGACACAAATGGCATAGTGGTTGGCTCAAGGATTTTGGATGCATGATAAGTATTCCCTCTCGATACAAGGTTTAGGCTAGCAAGGTTATTTGAAGCAAACTCAAGGATGAAACGGTGCGCAGCAAAAACTCACATAAAAGACATATTGTAAACATTATAAAACTCTACACCGTCTTCCTTCTTTGTTGTTCAAAACTCAATACTAGAATTATCTAGACCTTAGAGAGACCAAATATGCAAACCAAATTTAGCAAGCTCTATGTATTTCTTCATTAATGGGCAAAGTATATGATGCAAGAGCTTAAACATGAGCACAACAATTGCCAACTATCACATTATCCAAGACATTTTAGAATTACTACATGTAGCATTTTCCACTCTAACCATATAACAATTTAACGAAGAAGAAACTCGCGCCATGAACATTATGAGTAAAGCCTAAGGACATATTTGTCCATATGCAACATGAGCGTGTCTCTCTCCCACAAGGTGAATGCTAGGATCTATTTTATTTCAAAACAAAAACAAAAACAAACAAACCGACGCTCCAAGCAAAGAACACAAGATGTGACTGAATAAAAATATGTTTCGGGGGAGGAACCTGATGATGTTGTCGATGAAGAAGGGGATTCCTTGGGCATAGTCTTTTTGAAATATGCAGGGATGAACCACGGGAAGACTCCCTGCCTGAGCCTTCACTCCTCTCGATCATAGTATATCATACTCCTCTCTTGACCCTTGAAAACTTTCTTCACACCAAACTTCAAGCAAACTCATTAGAGGGTTAGTGCACAATTAATAATTCACATATTCAGAGGTGACACAAACATTCTTTACACTTCTGGACATTGCACAAAGCTACTGGACATTAATGGATCAAAAAAATTCATCCAACATAGCAAAAGAGGCAATGCGAAATAAAAGGCAGAATCTGTCAAAACAGAACAGTTCGTAAAGACGAATTTTAAAATGGCACCAGACTTGCTCAAATGGAAAACTCAAAACTAATGAAAGTTGCGTACATATCTGGGGATCACGCTCGTAAATTGGCAGATTTTTTGAATTTTCTACAGAGAACTGTGCCCAGATTCGTGACAGAAAGCAATGCTGTTTCTGCGCAGCGATCCCAAATATAACATCAACTTTTGACATAGAAACTTTACTTGGCACAAAAACATGATAAGGAGAGTTTGCTAGTAGTAAACAACTTCCAAGACTCAAATATAAAATAAAGTATTGTAGTAAAAACATGGGTTGTCTCCTATAAGCGCTTTTTCTTTAACGCCTTTCGCTAGGCGCAGAAAGTGCAAATCAAGTATTATCAAGAGATGAAACATCGACATTACCTTGGGCTTTACCCTTACCTTTCTTGTCCTCTTTCTTACTCTTTGGCTTAGGGAATATATGGCTACACCCGGGTGTAGAGGTGAATTTTAAGGTGCCTTCTCTCACGTCTATGACTGCTCCCAATAGTTTCAGCAGGGATCTTCCGAGTGTGATTTGTCCTGTTCCTGCGCATTCAATGACAAGGTAATCAATGGATATTGTTCTCCCAAGAATGGTTGTATGCACACCCGCAGCTATCCCTTTAGGAATTATAACAGAGTTATCAATAAGAGTTATTCCTTCTCCCCCTTCAGCGAATTCCCAAAGTTTCAATGATTTATGAATACTCTTAGGCATTAGGCAAAATTCAGTCATAATATCACAATTAGCACGACGAGTTTGGTTACCTATGACAATTTTAATAGTAGGATCCCACAATGAAGGTTCAGAGTTCACTAAAACTTGATCAAGACGGTTACGAATATATCCATAATTTTCATTTAGGCGAGATGCACTTGTTTCAAGAGTGTTTAATCTATTATAAATGCTAATAAGGGCTGAATCAAAGTTATTAGCTGAATCATGTGATGCAACCAATTTCTTTATGGCATTAAAAGCTTGATCCCCATTACAATGAAGGAAATCTCCTCCCACTAGAGCATCCAAGGCATATCTATAGCGAATCATAAGACCAAAATAAAAATTACTAAGGAGCAAACTTAGAGTCATTTGAGGTTCAGTTCTACGATAAGAAGTAAAAATCCTGGACCAAGCATCTTTAAAACTTTCCTCATCCCCTTGTTTAAAAGTAAAAACTAATTCCTCAGGTGAAGAAGTAACAAGTACAGAACTAGACATGATAACAAAAGTAAACTAAATGCAAGTAACTAATTTTTTTGTGTTTTTGATATAGAGAGCAAGACAATAATAAAGTAAAACTAGCAACTAATTTTTTGTGTTTTGTTTAGGTGCAACGAAACAAAGTAGTAAATAAAATAAAGCAAGACAAAAACAAAGTAAAGAGATTGAGAAGTGGAGACTCCCTTTGCAGCGTGTCTTGATCTCCCCGGCAACGGCGCCAGAAAATTTGCTTGATGTCGTAGATGTACACGTCCGTTGGGAACCCCAAGAGGAAGGTATGATGCGCATAGTGGCAAGTTTCCCTCAGTAAGAAACCAAGGTTTAATCGGACCAGTAGGAGTCAAGAAGCACGTTGAAGGTTGATGGTGGTAATATGATGCGGCGCAACACCAGGGATTCCTGCACCAACGTGGAACCTGCACAACACAACCAAAGTACTTTACCCCAACGAAACAGTGAGGTTGTCAATCTCACTGGCTTGCTGTAACAAAGGATTAACCATATTGTGTGGAAGATGATTGTTTGCAAGAAAAACAGTAAAACAAGTATTGTAGTAGATGTATGTGATGTAAAGAATAGGACCGGGTCCACAGTTCACTAGAGGTGTTTCTCCCATAAGATAAAAGCAGCATGTTGGGTGAACAAATTACAATGGCAATTGACAAATAGAAAAGGGCATAACAATGCATATACATGATATGATAAATATAGTGAGATTTAATCAGGGCATTACGACAAAGTACATAGACCGCCATCCAACCGCATCTATGCCTAAAAAGTCCACCTTCGGTTATCATCCGAACCCCTTTCGTATTAAGTTGCAAAGCAACGGACAATTGCATTAAGTATGGTGCGTAATGTAATCGACAACTACATCCTTAGACATAGAATCAATGTTTTATCCCTAGTGGCAACAGCACATCACAACCTTAGAACTTTCTGTCACTCCCATGTGTCAATGAAGGCATGAACCCACTATCGAGCATAAATACTCCCTCTTGAGTTAAGAGCAAAAACTTGGCCAGAGTCTCTACTAATAACGGAGAGCATGCAAGATCATAAACAACACATAAACAATAGATTGATAATCACCATAACATAGCATTCTCTATTCATCGGATCCCGACAAACACAACATATAGAATTACAGATAGATGATCTTGATCATGTTAGGCAGCTCACAAGATCCAACAATGAAGCACAATTAGGAGAAGACGACCATCTAGTTACTGCTATGGACCCATAGTCCAGGGGTGAACTACTCACTCATCACTCCGGAGGCGACCATGGCGGTGTAGAGTCCTCCGGGAGATGAATCCCTCTCCGGCAGGGTGCCGGAGGCGATCTCCTAAATCCCCGAGATGGGATTCGCGGCGGCGGCGTCTCCGGAAGGTTTTCCGTATCGTGGGTCTCGTACGGGGGTTTCGCGACGGAGGCTATTTGTAGGCGGAAGGGCAGGTCAAGAGGCGGCACGAGGGGCCCACACCATAGGTCGGCGCGGCCAGGGCCTGGGCCGCGCCGCCCTGTGTGTCGCCACCTCGTGGCCCCACTTCGACTCTCCTTCGGTCTTCTGGAAGCTTCGTGGCAAAATAGGACCCTGGGCGTTGATTTCGTCCAATTCCAGAATATTTCGTTACTAGGATTTCTGAAACCAAAAACAGCAGAAACAGCAACTGGCTCTTCAGCATCTTGTTAATAGGTTAGTTCCTAAAATGCGTAAATACGATATATAATGTGCATAAAACATGTAGATATCATCAATAATGTAGCATGGAACATAAGAAATTATCGATACGTTGGAGATGTATCAGCATCCACTGCACAACAACAACAACAAGACGATGATGAAGATCCTGAGCTTGAAGATGACGCACACAATGCTCGTGGTGCGCCTCGTGGTCATCGTCCTCGTGGTTGGGTTCCACTTGGCCGCAATGGTCGTGGACAAGATGAAGAAGATGGATTGGGTAAGCCCAAGTTTTCCATACCCAAGTTTGAAGGAGGAGCTGATGTTGAAGAATACCTCACTTGGGAGCTGAAGATTGAGAAATTATGGAGCTTACATCCACACTACTCTGAAGATAGGAAGATCAAGCTTGCATCTTCTGAATTTGATGGTTATGCATTGCGTTGGTGGGATTCTTTGGTTCGTAACCTCGATGAAGATGGTGCACAACCTATCCGTACATGGCGTGCTATGAAAGAGGCAATGACTTCTCGTTTTGTGCCTACAAATTACATGCGGAATATATTTGATAAGCTAACATTATTGAGGCAAGGTGTGAAGACTGTTGATGAGTACTACATGGAGATGGAGATGCTTATGCAGCGTGGTCGTGTCCGTGAGTCTCTAGAGATGACAATGCAGCGTTTTCTCAATGGATTGAAGTATGATGTTAAAGGCATTGTTCGTCATTACACCTACACCAATATGAATCAATTGTTACATCATGCAAGAGAAGCTGAATCACAGTTGGCTGAAGAAGCAAAGGTTAAGGGACGTGCTACGGGAGCTGGGCGTTTTACACCCCGTGCGCCCTCTACAGCGCCGGCGCCTTCGACGCGCTCCGCTCCTTACTCTACTCCGCCTAGCAAACCGGTCTCCAATGTATCTAATGCAAAGAAGTCCGAATCTGCTGCAAGTACGAGTGGTTCTAGTATGTCTACAACGCGCAACCGCGATATGCTTTGCCATACATGTGGTGGCAAGGGTCACTTCAAGAGAGATTGTCCTAACCGCAAAGTCATGTTTATCAATGAGGACAATGAATATGAGACTGGAGATGATGTTGATCCAAATGCTCCAGACGATGATGACTATGACACTGATGGTGAAGATGCATATCCTTCTGATGCTCGCACCATTGTTGTGTCGCAGCGTGCTCTTAATGTGTTGCCTAGTGCATCTACTCAGCGCTGCAATTTGTTCCAAACCAAAGCTTTAGTTGGTCCTGACAAGGCTTGCAAGGTCATTATTGATGGCGGGAGTTGCCGCAATTTAGCAAGCAAGGAGTTATGTACCAAGCTGAAGTTGAAGTACCTACCGCACCCGCATCCATATTATATTCAGTGGTTGAGCGACAATGGTGAGATGAAGGTAAACCACATGGTGCGTGTTGAGTTTGCGATTGGACCGTATAAGGATTGCATTGACTTTGATGTGGTTCCTATGACGGTTTGTCACCTACTATTGGGTCGGCCTTGGCTCTATGACCGTTCTGTGCAACACAATGGCCGTGCCAATACATATCACTTGGAGTACAAGGGCAAGAAAATTAACTTACAACCTATGTCACCACAACAAATTGTCAATGAGTCTCGTCAGAAGATTGAAGTCAATTTGGAGGATGCACCTCTAGATAGGCGAGAGAATTGTAATGTCGTGAGTGATATAACGAAAAGTGAGAGAGTGAATTCCTTAGTTTCATTAGCCACCAAAGAAGATATGAGAGAATTTAGTGAGGATCCTACAGCCATGCCTCTTGTGCTTTTGTACAGGGGTACGGTATTGGTTTCTAATGACATGACCCCTCTTCCTCTTGGTGTTTCTAATGTTTTGCAGGAATTTGGCGACGTGTTTCCGGAGGAGGTACCCGCAGGACTACCACCATTGCGAGGTATTGAGCATCAAATTGACTTGATTCCCGGAGCATCGCTGCCCAATAGGGCGCCATATCGCACTAATCCCGAAGAGACGAAGGAGATACAGAAGCAAGTACAAGCGCTACTCGACAAAGGTTATATCCGCATAAGCCTTAGTCCTTGTGTTGTTCCTGTTATTTTAGTTCCTAAGAAAGATGGTACTTGGCGTATGTGCGTAGATTGTAGAGCTATAAACAACATTACTATTCGATATCGTCATCCTATTCCCCGTTTAGAGGATATGCTAGATGAATTGAGTGGTGCTGCTGTGTTCTCTAAAATTGATTTGTGTAGTGGTTATCATCAAATTAGGATGAAAGAAGGGGATGAGTGGAAAATAGCCTTTAAAACAAAATTTGGTTTATATGAGTGGTTAGTAATGCCTTTTGGGTTAACTAATGCACCTAGTACTTTCATGAGATTAATGAACCATGTTTTGCGTGAGTTTATTGGCAAATTTGTGGTTGTATACTTTGATGACATATTAATCTACAGCCGCAATGAATCTGATCATACTATACATATTCGACATGTTTTGCAAGTGTTGCGTGATAATCAACTCTATGGTAATCTTGAGAAGTGCACATTTTGCAAAGATAAGGTCATATTTCTGGGTTATGTTGTCTCTAAGCATGGAGTAGAAGTAGATGTGTCTAAAATTGAAGCTATTCAAAATTGGCCTACTCCCATGAATGTGAGTCAAGTAAGAAGTTTCCATGGTCTAGCTGGGTTTTATCGCAGATTTGTGCCCAACTTTAGTACTATTGCTGCACCTTTGAATGATTTGACTAAAAAGGGTGTTGTTTTTGAGTGGGGCGCAGCCCAAGATCATGCTTTTGATGAACTTAAGAGATTGTTAACTTCTGCACCGTTGCTTGCACTTCCTGATTTCAATAAGCAATTTGAGATTGAATGTGATGCTAGTGGTATTGGAATTGGTGGTGTGTTGATGCAAGAGGGTCGCCCAATTGCATATTTTTCTGAGAAACTTTCTGGTGCTAAGTTGAACTATCCTATATATGATAAAGAATTGTATGCTTTAATTAGAGTTCTTGAGGTTTGGCAACATTACTTGTGGCCAAAAGAATTTATCATACATTCTGATCATGAAGCTTTAAAATACCTGAAAGCCCAATCTACTTTGCATAAGCGTCTAGCTAAGTGGGTTGAGTTCATTGAGTCTTTTCCATATATTATTAAGCATAAGAAGGGAAAAGATAATATTGTTGTTGATGCTCTATCTAGGAAGAACATGCTATTAACTCAACTTGATGTTAAAATTCCTGGTTTAGAGATACTATGTGATTTGTATGCCACTGATCATGATTTTGCTGAACCATATCGCTTATGTGCTCTTGGTAAAGCATGGGAAAAATATCACATACATGATGGGTTCTTGTTTAGGGCTAACAAACTATGTGTTCCAGAATCGTCTGTGCGTTTGCTCTTATTGCAGGAATCACATGCTGGAGGTTTGATGGGTCACTTTGGGCGTGAGAAGACGCTACTCATGCTAGCTGACCACTTTTATTGGCCAAAGATGAGGCGGGACGTGGATAGATATGTGAAGAGATGCATTACTTGCAACAAGTCCAAGTCCAAGTTGAAGCCTCACGGTTTGTATACTCCTTTACCGGCACCTACTACACCATGGGAGGATATTAGTATGGATTTTGTGTTGGGTTTGCCACGTACTAAAAGAGGCCATGATTCTATATTTGTGGTAGTGGATAGATTCTCTAAGATGTCACACTTTATTGCCTGCCACAAGAGCGACGATGCGTCGCATATTGCTAACCTGTTTTTCAGGGAGATTGTACGTTTACATGGAGTCCCGAAGACTATTGTTTCTGATCGTGACGTGAAGTTTATGAGCTACTTCTGGAAGACGCTTTGGAGAAAGCTGGGGACGAAGCTGCTGTTCAGCACTACTTGTCATCCCCAAACTGATGGTCAAACTGAAGTGGTGAATAGAACATTGTCACAACTGTTGAGATCCATGATCAAGAAGAACCTGAAGGAGTGGGAAGAGTGTTTGCCGCATGTGGAGTTTTCTTACAACAGGGCGGTACATTCTACCACGGAGTTGTGTCCTTTTGAGGTGGTGTATGGTTTCAAACCCATTACTCCACTTGATTTGTTGCCTTTGCCTATACATGAGAGAGTCAATATGGAGGCATCCAAGAGGGCAGATTTTGTGAAGAAGATTCATGTGAAGACTAAAGAGTTGATTGAGAAGAAAGGCAAGAGCAATGCTGCAAGGATGAATAAGAAGCGCAAGGAGATGTTGTTCAAGCCTGGTGATTTGGTCTGGGTACATTTTCGCAAGGATAGGTCATCCCAACTGAAGATGAACCTGCTGTGAAGCTCAAGTCCAATGAAGTCAGGATTGGACCAATTACAAGGGCTCGTGCGAAGCTACTTAAACAACAGGTGAACTTGTTTCTAAACGATACTTTGATTGATGAGAACTTTATACTGCCTAAGTCCTATTACTTGTGTATCATCAGGTATCAAGAGGAGACGAGCATTGCACGAGGGAGAGGAGCAGGACGTGAAGATGGACGTGAAGCTGGACAAGGAGCTGGACATGAAGATATCTCATGGACGCACGAGGGAGGAGCGGGAGGAATGCGCGAGAGAGAAGAAGAAGTCCAGGCCGGTCCAAAGCCCGGTCCGATCGCCCCCACGCCGGGTCGCCCGGTCCCTGGCCCGGTCGACCGGCCGCCAACCGGCCGCCAACCAGAGGGAGTGCATCGTACCGGGTAGAAACCAGAAACTTCGCAGTTTCCCGGTTGCCGCCCGGTTGACCGGACCATAGACCGGACCGGCCGGTCCACAGCCCGGTCGACCGGATCCCGACGGACTCACCGAGTCTGTCTCGACCAGATCTATTCGGGTCGGTTTTACTTGTATCTTTCGACCAGAACTCGTCCCGGACGCCTATATAAGTGCCTTGGACGACCCCCTAGCTGTTTTAGACCACGTTTAAGATAAACCCTAGTTCTTAGTTGTTTGCTCTGCAAAACTATTGAATTCCCTACACCATATTGCTTGATATTGTGTAGATCCTGTTTAAGTCTTGTGTGATCTGTTGTTCCATTGGGAATTAGACGGTTGCAACTTACCGCTTCGTGGTCGGCGGCTACGTGCGCAAGTGTGTGGAGTTGCGAATATCTTGCAGGGTTGAGAGCTGTTGCATCTGGCGACAGGGACCAATCGAGAGATCTCGTTGCGTCATACAAGTTATCATCCACTACATCGTCGTGTTTCTCCGCTGCCATCACCCCGTGATCATCATCACCACCGTTGCTTACTGAGAAGATCTGGAGCAATAGGAGTACTTATAAAATCATTATTATTTGTGCTAGTGAAATCACACAACTTAGTATTTTCAGGAGTACCCATTTTAGCAGTAATAAAGTAAACTAAGCAAGTAGAATAAAGTAAAGGCAAGTAACTAATTTTTTTTGTATTTTGATATAGAGCAAGTAAACAATACAGAAAGTAAAGCAACTAATTTTTTGTGTTTTTGATATAAATCAAACAAGAAAGAAAATAAAATAAAGTAAAGCAAGAAAAAACAAAGTAAAGAGATTTGGATGTGGAGACTCCCTTGCAACTGTCTTGATTTCCGGCAAAGGCGCCGTAAATTTAGCTTGATGCGCTAGCACACGTCCGTTGGGAACCTCGGGAAGGTAGGCATGATGCGTATAGAATCAAGTTTCAAGATGAAACCAAGGTTATCGGGCAGAGGAGCCAAGAAGCACGTGAGGTTGTGGTGCGGCGCAACACCATGAAACCGGCGCCAACGTGGAACCGCACAACACAATCAAGATACTTTGCCCCAACGTATCAGCTGAGGTTGTCAATCTCACCGGCTTGCTGAAAACAAAGGATTAAACGTATCGAGTGGAAGATGATGTTTGTTTGCAAAAACAAGAAAGAACAATGATTGCAAGATTGTATTCAGATGTAAAAGAATGGACCGGGGTCCACGCTCACTAGTGGTGTCTCCAATAAGATAACTAACATGCTGGGTGAACAAATTACAGGTGGGCAATTGACAAATAAAGATTCAATACATATCAATGATGATTACTATGAGATTTAATCAGGGCATTACGACACAGTACATAGACCGCTATCCAAACATGCATCTATGCCTAAATAATCCACCTTCACAGCATCCGCATCTCCTCCAGTATTAAGTTAAACAACAGATAATTGCATTAAGTATGGTGCGTAATGTAATCAACACAAATATCCTTAGACAAAGCATCGATGTTTTATCCCTAGTAGCAACAGCACATCCACAACCTTAGAACTTTCTCTCACTGTCCCAGATTCAATGGAGGCATGAACCCACTATCGAGCATAAATACTCCCTCTTGGAGTTACAAGTATCAACTTGGCCAGAGCCTCTACTAGCAACGGAGAGCATGCAAGAACATAAACAACACATATATGATAGATTGATAATCAACTTGACATAATATTCTAGATTCATCGAATCCCACCAAACACAACATGTAGCATTACAAATAGATGATCTTGATCATGTTAGGCAGCTCACAAGATCTAAACAATGATAGCACAAGCGGAGAAGACAACCATCTAGCTACTGCTATGGACCCATAGTCCAAGGATGAACTATTCACGCATCAATCCGGAGGCGGGCATGATGATGTAGAGCCCTCCGTGATGATTCCCCTCTTCCGGAGGCGATCTCCGAATCCCCCGAGACGGGATTGGCGGCGGCGGCGTCTCTGGAAGGTTTTCCGTATCGTGGCTCGGTATGGGTTTTCGCGACGAAGGCTTTAAGTAGGCGGAAGGGTAGGTCGGGGCGACGCGGGGCCCTGTGCAGCCGCGCCGCCTCTATGGTGCCGCCCTCGCGGCCCCACTTCGTATCTCCCTCCGTTCTTCCGGAAGCTCCGAGAAAATAAGACTTCGGTCGTTGATTTCGTCCAATTCCGAGAATTATTTCCTTTGTAGGATTTCTCAAAAACAGCAGAAAACAGCAACTTGCACTTCGGCATCTTGTTAATAGGTTAGTGCCGAAATGTATAATAATGATGTAAAGTATGTATAAAACATGCAAGTATTGTTATAAAAGTAGCATGGAACATAAGAAATTATAGATACGTTTGAGACGTATCAATCATGCATGGTATGGCTTCACAAAGTATCACTAAATGTATTTGGCTAGGGTTATACCTATTACCTCTCTCACTCCACAAGGACTTGGATTATAATCTAAGGTTCTACTCAAGGAATGATGATGTGATTATCTGAATATGTGGTTTGCCTAAGAATTCTACCTTGCTATCTTCTGTAGCTTGTTCTTCAGGAAATCTGATAAACCTGCATCTTGTGGTATGCCTCCACCTCCTAGCTGCTTCATCTTGGTCCTATCTAAATTATGGAGTGGCCCAACTCTTTGGTTTGCTTGTATCATGGTACAAGATGATGAAATGGATGAGGTAGAGGGTTCCTTTTATAGGCTTGGGCATGCTCTAGTATCATGACACATAGGTGGGTGACTCTTGTTTTGATTTGATGAGTAAGGTGCTTGGTTGTCATGCTCTCATCCATAGCAATCCTTTAAGCATGAGGTGGCATAGCTTAGGATTCAAGCTATGTAGATATTTTCATCCTATGTGGCATGGGTATTATCCTCTCATTTGATTTGTTTTTGGATGGCCAAGTGGCTTTTGTTACTAAATATCTTGTGAATGATTTTATGCTTGTGGGTGAGTCACTATATCATATATGATTGTATTTATATTGTAATTGGGATCAAAATGTCAAAGACAAGTATTATACCCCAATTTTGAATGGTGATGTTTGATTTCACCAAGGCATGATCATATGAGTTTCAAAATACTCATAGTTTATTTTATTCAAATAGTTTGAACTATAATTCGTAATGTAAATGAATTTAGTTTTGTGATATTCCACATATTTAATAAGTTATGATTAAAATAAGAATGTGTGGCTTTTATGCACTTAGGTCCTTGTGTTTTACCATATTTGGTAATAAGTTTAGAAGTGAATTAATTTACACACAAAGGTAATCAACTTTTAAGTGTTAATAACTTAGAGTTTGATTCTTACTCTTTGATGGGTATAAACCTCTCCCATCTCTAGGGTTTAATGATAAGCTTGTGTTGGTGTTAAATTCAAAAGTTTAGTTCAAGAAATACCATGAGGTTCATGGTAGAAATATTTATTTGTTAAAGATATGGAAAAGATAAGTCAAGAATGGTTTCTCCATTTTATTGTTACTTGATTTGTAATTGAATATGTTCATATGTTATGGCAAGGAATACCATATTATGATCTTTTATAAGATCAAGTAATTGATCCTTGATTGAAGTGTTGTTGTGTTAGTTTTAATTCCATTTGATCTAACCCCTTAGATCAAATCATCTCTACCCAAAACAAGGTTTTAACAAAGTCACATTGAGGTTTATAGCGCTTGACTTGATGAGCTACTTCAATTCCACCAAGGTCAAGTGAAACTTCAGTTACTGTGACTGTTTTACTTTAAAGCGCGAAAATTCCCCGGATTTTCTATGCATGAATGCAATGCACACATCTGTTTCCTCTATTTTTGTAACCCCAAATCCTGGGATATTACAGTCTCTACCCCTTAAACTAAACTTCGTCCTCGAAGTTTGAACTCTCTCACGTTTCCGGAGTGTGGATCTGACTTGTGCAGACTACGACTTTTCTCGAACTCCGTATTGATCTTACTGGATATAATTGAATATATTCCTTATGTTCCATGCTACTTTATTGGATATCTAATGTTTTATCATACTTTATGTCATATTCTGCATTTTCTGACTAACCTATTAACAAGATGCCAAGTGCCATTTCCTGTTTTCCGTTTTTGGTTTCAAATCCTGTAAGGAAATATTCTTCGACGAAATCAACGCCCAAAATTATTTTGCGGAAGCTTCCAGAAGACCGAGGAGGTAGTGGGGCCACGAGGCGCCGACACAACAGGCGGCGCGGCCCGGCCCCTTGGCCGCGCGGCCCTGGTGTGGGGCCCCCGTGACGCCCTTTGACCTACCCTTCCGCCTACTTAAAGCCTCCGTCGCGAAACCCCCTGTACCGAGAGCCACGATACGGAAAACCTTCCAGAGACGCCGCCGCCGCGAATCCCCTCTCGGGGGATTCAGGAGATCGCCTCCGGCACCCTGCCGGAGAGGGGAATCATCACCGGAGGGGCTCTACATCATCATGCCCGCCTCCGGATTGATGCGTGAGTAGTTCATCCTTGGACTATGGGTCCATACAGTAGCTAGATGGTTGTCTTCTCCGCTTGTGTCATTGTTTAGATCTTGTGAGCTGCCTAACATGATCAAGATCATCTATTTGTAATGCTACATGTTGTGTTTGGCGAGATCCGATGAATAGAGAATATTATGTTAAGTTGATTATCAATCTATCATATATGTGTTGTTTATGTTCTTGCATGCTCTCCGTTGCTAGAGTGGCTCTGGCCAAGTTGATACTTGTAACTCCAAGAGGGAGTACTTATGCTCGATAGTGGGTTCATGCCTCCATTTAATCTGGGACAGTGAAAGGTCTAAGGTTGTGGATGTGCTGTTGCTACTAGGGATAAAACATTGATGCTTTATCTAAGGATATTTGTGTTGATTACATTACGCGCCATACTTAATGCAATTATCTGTTGTTTACAACTTAATACTGGAGGGGGTTCGGATGATAACCCGAAGGTGGATTATTTAGGCATAGATGCATGCTGGATAGCGGTCATGTACTTTGTCGTAATGCTCGATTAAATCACATAGTAATCATCATTGATATGTATTGAATCTTATTTGTCAATTGCTCGCCCGTAATTTGTTCACCTAATGCTAGTTATCTTATTGGAGAGACACCTCTAGTGAACTGTGGACCCCGGTCCATTCTTTTACATCTGAATACATTCTACTACTACTGTTCTTTGCAAACAAACACCATCTTCACTCGATACGCTTAATCCTTTGTTTTGTCGGTGAGATTGACAACCTCACTTAACGCTGGGGCAAAGTACTTTGATTGTGTTGTGCAGTTGCAAGCACCGCCTGTTTCCTCTATTTTTGTAACCCCATTACCTGGGATATTACAGTCTCTGCCCCTTAAACTAAACTTCTCCTCGAATTTAAGATCTCACCTTCCTCTTGGGGTTCTGACGGACGTGTACATCTACGCGAACTCCGTATTGATCTCACTGGATATAATTGAGTATATCCCTTGTCCAGATTCTTCCTGGAATCCATTAGGGTTTGTCTCTGAACCATGGTTCTTACTTTGATTCTTTGATTTCTTCCAACTCTATAAGCTTGTTTCCTTTCTCATTGAAGATTCAATGATTGAGACTTCTTCTGGTGCTGCTAGTCTTAACTGAAGACTAATTGGATAAAATATTCCTAATTGGTAAAATAGGTCTTTGTTTTCCCTTACTACCAAAACTGCAATAATGGTACTTAGTAAGGTACTTACCATGGAAATGGTCTTGTGGTTTATTTCACTATGAATGGATTAGACTCATTTAGTCTATCCAATCATGGATTATAGTTGATACCTATAACTATTTTGGTTCCTTTAGGTTCCATGAAAGGAATCTTTCTAATAGGCTTAGTTTTGGTATGGTCAAACCCTTCGGTCTTTTGTTTTCTTGACTTTATTTGGTCTCCACATATTCTTCATCCAACTTCATTAACTTGACTTACTTGAGCTATCGTACTTCTGAGTAAATACTACTCACTTCTCAAGTTTTGGTCCAATTATTACTTCCTCGAGGTATGAACCTCGGCTTCTGGTCTGACATCCTTCTGAAAGTAGTGTTCGATAATCTTATGAAAATAAGATCGAACTTCCTCTCAGTTCAGACCTTCTTCTTCTTTCCTGCTCAAAGTATTGAGTTATTGTACATCCAACTCAATCTTTACTCTACCCCTTGGAGTTTTCTTATGGTCTTCAACTCCTTTTTCTTCCAACCATTGGACTTATGGTTAGAATATTGGTCTAGGTCTAGTTTATGGGTTGTACTCTTCTAAGGTCTTGCGAAGAATATCTGTGGTGTATCCACTCAATTGTGGACATCCAATGTGAATCCTTCGACTAAATGATTATAGGTCATTGTTATTTGGCTAACAAAATTTTATTTGTTCACAACTTCTTGGTACAAATAATCCAATGGTGGACTACTTGATACCAATTGTGGCTATTTGTTATCTAAAAATGGACTCTATTATAGGTTTTGATCAATTGGACGAGACATCTTCTACTCTATCTTCCAGTATTGATCCTATACCAACTGTGGTCTTCTGATACCAACTGTGGTCTTCTTATATCTGCTATGGTTTCATAGGTCATCTTCCTTTTTCGAGGATTTATTTTTGCAAGAAAACCACTAGCTGACACTATGAATATAGTATCCTGAGTGATTCTCATGCATTCCCTCTTTTATATTTACTATGGATCTGCTTCAGCTTCACCATATTCATCATATTTCTGACCTTCATGCTTCTTATGTACTAAAGTACTCCTCTATTGAGGTAAGCATGAGTTTTGGTTGATACTTCCTTCAGAGTATTGTGGTTACTTCCCTTCTTCTGATGAACCTTCATCTTGTCTTCAGAATCTTCAGAATTCGTCACTTCCTCACGCGAATACCATTACCCTCTAGATCTATAACATCAAGTAAGAACTTGATATTGCAACATGCACTTGCATATCAAAGTCAAACTTCATGTATGGATCTAGTCAATCAATGAAAATCCAATAAGATCCAAGAAGATTCAGCTTTGTGCTTATAATACACACCCGTATAAGCCTGAATATAATTGTTGAGTAAGACATCTCTAAACATCAGGCTCTGATGTGTAGTATATAACACCACATAATATAGGTTTATATCATGATACTTAGCACGAATATAGGGCATTCTACTATTTGTCTCAACATTTACCTTAATTGCACAATTGCAATAAGATAAATTTGAAACAAAGTGATCTAGGATAGTTGTGGTTGACCTAAAGTTCTTTGGAAGTGCTAAGTTAAGTTCCAATTTTTGTTGAGGGCTACCTCACATGATATGTCTAGGTTCTAACTTGGTTATTCTAAACACATAACTATTAGAATATAGCTCCTATACTTCCAAGTGTTTCTATCATAAGACTATGGTCATGATGTGCTTGGCACACTTCCCATGGTTTTGGAACACAATTCTTGCACTATTGTTGAACAACTGGCTTCTTATTGTACCTCCTAAGTATTTATGATGTTCTAGTCCATCACATAATGATTCTCAGGTGAATCTTATATGATTACTATCTCTACCATGTAGATAGACATATTTTATTCCTATCACTCTTCCTTACCTCCCATGAGAAGCTTCCTCATGATTCGGCATAAACACACGTCCGTTGGGAACCCCAAGAGGAAGGTATGATGAGCACAGCAGCAAGTTTTCCCTCAGAAAGAAACCAAGGTTTATCGAACCAGTAGGAGATGAAGGCCACGTGAAGGTTGTTGGTGGAGGAGTGTAGTGCGGCGCAACACCAGGGATTCCGGCGCCAACGTGGAACCTGCACAACACAATCAAAATACTTTGCCCCAACTTAACAGTGAGGTTGTCAATCTCACCCTGATGCTAAAACAAAGGATTAAACGTATGGTGTGGAGAATGATGTTTGTTTGCGAAGAACAACAAAGAACAGAGATTGCAGTAGATTGTATTTCAGATGTAAAAGAATGGACCGGGGTCCACAGTTCACTAGTGGTGTCTCTCCAATAAGATAAATAGCATGCTGGGTGAACAAATTACAGGTGGGCAATTGACAAATAAAGATTCAATACATATCATGATGATCACTATGAGATTTAATCAGGGCATTACGACAACATAGACCGCCATCTAGCATGCATCTATGCCTAAATAGTCCACCTTCGTGTTAGCATCCGCACCCTTCCAGTATTAAGTTGCAAACAACATACAATTGCATTAAGTATGGTGCATAATGTAATCAACACAAATATCCTAGACAAAGCATTGATGTTTTATCCCTAGTAGCAATAGCACATCCACAACCTTAGAACCACACCCCATTCAATGGAGGCATGAACCCAATTATCAAGCTCCCTCTTGGAGTTACAAGTATCAACTTGGCCAGAGCCTCTACTAGCAACGGAGAGCATGCAAGAACATAAACAACACATATATGATAGATTGATAATCAACTTGACATAGTATTCTATATTCATCGGATCCCACCAAACACAACATGTAGCATTACAAATAGATGATCTTGATCATGTTAGGCAGCCCACAAGATCTAAACATGATAGCACAAGAGGAGAAGACAACCATCTAGCTACTGCTATGGACCCATAGTCCAAGGATGAACTACTCACGCATCAATCCAGAGGCATGATGATGTAGAGCCCTCCGGACCTTCCCCTCTCCGGCAAGGTGCCGGAGGCGATCTCTAATCCCGAGATGGGATTAAGGCAAGGCGCCTCTGGAAGTATTCCGGATCGTGGCTCTCTGAATAAGGGCTTCATGACGAGGTACAAGTAGGCTAAGGGCATAGAAGCTCACGAGGGCCCATACCATAGGGCGGCGTGGCCCTCCCGGTCGCGCCGCTTGTGGTGTCACCACCCCGTCCCACTTTGTATCCCTTTTCGGTCTTCCGGAAGTCTGGAAAAATAAGACCCCGGGCGTTGATTTCGTCCAATTCCGAGAATATTTCCTTTATAGGATTTCTGAAACCAAAACAACAAAAACAGGAACTGGCGCTTCGCATCTTGTTAATAGGTTAGTGCCGGAAATGTATAATAATGATGTAAAGTATGTATAAAACATTCAAGTATTGTCATAAAAGTAGCATGGAACATAAGAAATTATAGATACGTTGGAGACGATTCCATCCCCAGCTTAGTTCCTACTCTCCTCGAGTAGGTAAACGATAACAACAATAATTTCTAATGACATGCTACCAACATAATCTTGATCAACAATATTGTAAATCATATGAGATGAATGGTGTGATTCAAAGCAATAGATTGCTAACAAAAGATAATGACTAAACAACTGAATCATATAGCAAAACTTTTCATGAATAGTACTTTCAAGACAAGTATCAACAAGCTTGCATAAGAGTTAACTCATAAAGCAATAGATTCAAAGTAGAAGGCATTGAAGCAACACAAAGGATGATTAAGTTTCAACAATTGCTTTCAACTTGTAACATGTATATCTCATGGATATTTGTCAACATAGAGTAATATAACAAGTGCAATAAGTAAACATGTAAGAATCAATGCACACAGTTAACACAAGTGTTTGCTTCTAAGATAGAAAGAAGTAGGTAAACTGACTAAACATAAAGTAAAAGAATGGCCCTTCGCAGAGGGAAGCATGGATTACTATTTTTGTGCTAGAGCTTTTGTTTTGAAAACATAGAAACAATTTTATCAACGGTAGTAATAATTCATATGTGTTATGTATAATACTTCCTACAAGTTGCAAGCCTCATGCATCGAATACCAATAGTGCTCGCACCTTGTCCTAATTAGCTTGGATTTACATGGATTATCATTGCATAACATATGTTTCAACCAAGTGTCACAAAGGGGTACCTCTATGCCACTGCAAAGGTCCAAGGAGATAAATACATTTGATTTCTAGTTTTTGAATAATCTCAACATAGGACATCCATACCGGACAACATAGAAAACAGATAATGGACTCCTCTTTAATGCATAAGCATTCAACAACAAATAATATTCTCATAAGAGATTGAGGATGAATGTCCAAACTGAAAACTTCCACCATGATACATGGCTTTGGTTAGCGGCCCAATGTTCTTCTCTAACATATGCATACTCAAACCATTTGATCATGATAAATCACCCTTACTTCAGACGAACATGCATAGCAACTCACATGATATTCAACAAAGATGGCGTCCCCAGAAACATGGTTACCGCTCAACAAGCAACTTATAAGAACTAAAACACATAGCTACATATTCATCACCACAATAGTTTTTAAGATATTTTCCCATGAGCTATATATTGCAAAGACAAAGGAATGAAATTTTAAAGGTAGCACTCAAGTAATTTACTTTGAATGGCAGAAAATACCACATAGTAGGTAGATATGGTGGACACAAATGGCATGGGTTTTGGCTCAAGGTGTTTGGATGCACGAGAAACATTTCCTCCAGTACAAGGCTTTTGCTAGCAAGGTTGTTTGAAGCAAACACAAGTATGAACAGGTACAGAAACTTACACAAGAACATATTGCAAGCATTATAAGACTCTACACTGCCTTCCTTGTTGTTCAAACACTTTACCAATAAAATATCTAGACCTTAGAGAGACCAATCACGCAAACCAAATTTCAACAAGCTCTACGGTAGTTCTCCACTAATAGATTTGACTACATGATGCAAGAGCTTAAACATGATCTATGAGAGCTCAAAACAATTGCCAAGTATCAAGTTATTCAAAACCATATGAAGCATTTTCTGATTCCAACCAAATAGCAATCAACGAAGCAATTTTCAGCCTTCGCCATGAACATTAAAGTATAACTGTAACACAAGTGTTCCATATGAAAAGCGGAGCGTAATATCTCCAATACAAGGATGGTGGGATCCAAATTTATTCAAACCAAAACAAAATAAAAGCAAATAGACACTCCAAGTAAAGAACATAAGATGTGATGGAATAAAAATATAGTTTCACTAGAAGTGACCTGATAAGTTGTCGATGAAGAAGGGGATGCCTTGGGTATCCCCGCGCAGATGTACACGTCCGTTGGGAACCCCAAGAGAAGGTATGATGCGCACAAGGAAGTTTTCCCTCGAAAGAAACCAAGGTTTATCAACCAGAGGAGCCAAGAAGCACGTTGAAGGTTGATGGTGGCGGTAAAATGTGATGCGCGCAACAACAGGGATTCCTGCGCCAACGTGGAACCTGCATAACACAAAAGTACTTTGCCCCAACGAAAAGTGAGGTTGTCAATCTCACCGCCTTGCTGTAACAAAGGATTAACCGTATTGTGTGGAAGATGATTGTTTGCGAAGAAAACAGTAAAGAACAATTGCAGCAGAGATTGTATGCGATGTAAAGAATAGGACCGGGGTCCACAGTTCTAGAGGTGTCTCTCCCATAAGATAAAAGCATGTTGGGTGAACAAATTACAGTCGGGCAATTGACAAAATAGAGAAAGGCATAACAATGCATATACATGATATGATAAATATAGTGAGATTTAATTGGGCATTACGACAAAGTACATAGACCGCCATCCAACTGCATCTATGCCTAAAAAGTCCACCTTCAGGTTATCATCCGAACCCCATTCAGTATTAAGTTGCAAGCAACAGACAATTGCATTAAGTATGGTGCGTAATGTAATCGACAACTACATCCTTAGACATAGAATCAATGTTTTATCCCTAGTGGCAACACACATCACAACCTTAGAACTTTCTGTCACTGTCCCAGTCAATGAAGGCATGAACCCACTATCGAGCATAAATACTCCCTCTTGGAGTTAAGAGCAAAAACTTGGCCAGAGGCTCTACTAATAACGGAGAGCATGCAAGATCATAAACAACACATAAACAATAGATTGATAATCACCATAACATAGTATTCTCTATCCATCGGATCCCGACAAACACAACATATAGTATTAAGGATGATCTTGATCATGTTAGGCAGCTCACAAGATCCAACAATGAAGCACACAAGGGAGAAGATGACCATCTAGCTACCGCTATGGACCCATAGTCCAGGGGTGAACTACTACTCATCACTCCTGAGGCGACCATGGTGGTGTAGAGTCCTCCGGGAGATGAATCCCCTTCCGGCAGGTGCCGGAGGCGATCTCCCGAATCCCCTCGAGATGGACGGCGCGGCGCGCTCAGAAGGTCCGCATCGTGGCTCCTGCATCGGGGTTTCGCGACCAGGCTATTTGTGGGCGAAAGGGCAGCCTCGGAGGGGTCCCAGGGGCCCCACACCAGGGCGGCGCGGCCAGGGCTTGGGCCGCGCCGCCACCATGTGTGGGCCCCAGGGCCCCTCTCTCGGCTCGGTGTTCTGGATGCTTCCGGCAAAATAGGAACCTGGGCGTTGATTTCGTCCAATTCCGAGAATATTTCCTTACTAGGATTTCTGAAACCAAAAACAGCAGAAACAGGAACTCTTCTGCATCTTGTTAATAGGTTAGTTCTAGAAAATGCATAAATACGACATAATGTGCATAAAACATGTAGATATCATCAATAATGTAGCATGGAACATAAGAAATTATCATACGCTGGAGACGTATCACATCCCTGTTAGTCTTCTGTCTCCAGTGGGTAAAACGATAACAAAGATAATTTCCGAGTGACATGCCATCATAATCTTGATCATACTATTTGTAAACATATGTAATGAATGTAGCGATCAAAACAATGGTAATGACATGAGTAAACAAACGAATCATAAAGCAAAGACTTTTCATGAATAGTACTTCAAGACAAGCATCAATAAGTCTTGCATAAGAGTTAACCCATAAAGCAATAAATCAAAGTAAAGGTATTGAAGCAACACAAAGGAAGATTAAGTTTCAGCGGTTGCTTTCAACTTATAACATGTATATCTCATGGATAGTGTCAACATAAAGTAATATAACAAGTGCAATATGCAAGTATGTAGGAATCAATGCACAATTCACACAAGTGTTTGCTTCTTGAGGTGGAGAGAGATAGGGAAACTGACTCAACAATAAAAGTAAAAGAAAGGTCCTTCAAAGAGGAAAGCATCGATTGCTATATTTGTGCTAGAGCTTTTATTTTGAAAACATGAAACAATTTTGTCAACGGTAGTAATAAAGCATATGAGTTATGTAAATTATATCTTACAAGTTGCAAGCCTCATGCATAGTATACTAATAGTGCCCGCACCTTGTCCTACTTAGCTTGGACTACCGGATCTTCGCAATGCACATGTTTCAACCAAGTGTCACAAAGGGGTACCTCCATGCCGCCTGTACAAAGGTCTAAGGAGAATGCTCGCATTTTGGATTTCTCGCTTTTGATTATTCTCAACTTAGACATCCATACCGGGACAACATGGACAACAGATAATGGACTCCTCTTTAATGCATAAGCATGTAGCAACAATTATTATTCTCATATGAGATTGAGGATATATGTCCAAACTGAAACTTCCACCATGATTCATGGCTTTAGTTAGCGGCCCAATGTTCTTCTCTAACAATATGCATGCTCCAACCATTAAGGTGGTAGATCCCTCTTACTTCAGACAAGACGGACATGCATAGCAACTCACATGATATTCAACAAAGAGTAGTTGATGGCGTCCCTAAGAATGGTTATCGCACAACAAGCAACTTAATAAGAGATAAAGTGCATAAGTACATATTCAATACTACAATAGTTTTTAAGGCTATTTTGTCCCATGAGCTATATATTGCAAAGGTGAATGATGGAGTTTTAAAGGTAGCACTCAAGCAATTTACTTTGGAATGGCGGAGAAATACCATGTAGTAGGTAGGTATGGTGGACACAAATGGCATAGTGGTTGGCTCAAGGATTTTGGATGCATGAGAAGTATTCCTCTCGATACAAGGTTTAGGCTAGCAAGGTTATTTGAAGCAAACTCAAGGATGAACGGTGCAGCAAAACTCACATAAAAGACATATTGTAAACATTATAAGACTCTACACCGTCTTCCTTGTTGTTCAAAACTCAATACTAGAATTATCTAGACCTTAGAGAGACCAAATATGCAAATCAAATTTAAGCAAGCTCTATGTATTTCTTCATTAATGGGTGCAAAGTATATGATGCAAGAGCTTAAACATGAGCACAACAATTGCCAAGTATCACATTATCCAAGACATTTTAGAATTACTACATGTAGCATTTTCCAATTCCAACCATATAACAATTTAACGAAGAAGAAACTTCGCCATGAACATTATGAGTAAAGCCTAAGGACATATTTGTCCATATGCAACAGCGGAGCGTGTCTCTCTCCCACAAAGTGAATGCTAGGATCCATTTTATTCAAACAAAAACAAAAACAAAAACAAAAACAAAAACAAACCGACGCTCCAAGCAAAGAACACAAGATGTGACTGAATAAAAATATAGTTTCAGGGGAGGAACCTGATGATGTTGTCGATGAAGAAGGGGATGCCTTGGGCATCCCCAAGCTTAGACGCTTGAGTATTCTTAAAATATGCAGGGGTGAACCACGGGGCATCCCCAAGCTTAGAGCTTTCACTCCTCTTGATCATAGTATATCATACTCCTCTCTTGACCCTTGAAAACTTCTTTCACACCAAACTTCAAGCAAACTCATTAGAGGGTTAGTGCACAATTAATAATTCACATGTTCAGAGGTAACACAATCATTCTTAACACTTCTGGACATTGCACAAAGCTACTGGACATTAATGGATCAAAGAAATTCATCCAACATAGCAAATACGGCAATGCGAAATAAAAGGCAGAATCTGTCAAAAACAGAACAGTCCGTAAAGAAGAATTTTAAAATGGCACCAGACTTGCTCAAATGGAAAAACTCAAAACTAATGAAAGTTGCGTACATATCTGAGGATCACGCTCGTAAATTGGCAGATTTTTTCGAATTTTCTACAGAGACTTGTGCCCAGATTCGTGACAGACAGCAATGCTGTTTCTGCGCAGCGATCCTAAATATAACATCAACTTTAACATAGAAACTTTACTTGGCACAAAAACATGATAAGGAGAGGTTGCTACAGTAGTAAACAACTTCCAAGACTCAACAAAACAAAAATTGCTGTAGTAAAAACATGGGTTGTCTCCCATAAGCGCTTTTCTTTAACGCCTTTCAGCTAGGCGCAGAAAGTGCAAATCAAGTAACATCAAGAGAGAAAACATCAACATTACCTTGGGCTTTACCCTTACCTTTCTTGTCCTCTTTCTTACTCTTTGGCTTAGGGAATATATGGCTACCCCCGGGTGTAGAGGTGAATTTTAAGGTGCCTTCTCTCACGTCTATGACTGCTCCCAATAGTTTCAGCAGGGATCTTCCGAGTGTGATTTGTCCTGTTCCTGCGCATTCAATGACAAGGTAATCAATGGATATTGTTATCCCAAGAATGGTTGTATGCACACCCGCAGCTATCCCTTTAGGAATTATAACAGAGTTATCAATAAGAGTTATTCCTTCTCCCCCTTCAGCGAATTCCCAAAGTTTCAATGATTTATGAATACTCTTAGGCATTAGGCAAAATTCAGACATAATATCACAATTAGCATGAAGAGTTTGATTACCTATGACAATTTTAATAGTAGGATTCCACAATGAAGGTTCAGAGTTCACTAAAACTTGATCAAGACGGTTACGAATATATCCATAATTTTCATTTAGGCGAGATGCACTTGTTTCAAGAGTGTTTAATCTATTATAAATGCTAATAAGGGCTGAATCAAAGTTATTAGCTGAATCATGTGATGCAACCAACTTTTTTATGGCATTAAAAGCTTGATCCCCATTACAATGAAGGAAATCTCCTCCCACTAGAGCATCCAAGGCATATCTATAGCGAATCATAAGACCAAAATAAAAATTACTAAGGAGCAAACTTAGAGTCATTTGAGGTTCAGTTTTACGATAAGAAGTAAAAATCCTAGACCAAGCATCTTTAAAACTTTCCTCATCCCCTTGTTTAAAAGTAAAAACTAATTCCTTAGGTGAAGAAGTAACAAGTACAGAACTAGACATGATAACAAAAGTAAACTAAATGCAAGTAACTAATTTTTTTGTGTTTTTGATATAGAGAGCAAGACAGTAAATAAAGTAAAACTAGAAACTAATTTTTTTGTGTTTTGTTTAGGTGCAGCAAACAAAGTAGTAAATAAAATAAAGCAAGACAAAAACAAAGTAAAGAGATTGAGAAGTGGAGACTCCCCTTGCAGCGTGTCTTGATCCCCGGCAACGGCGCCAGAAAAAGAGCTTGATGCGCGTAGATGTACACGTCCGTTGGGAACCCCAAGAGGAAGGTATGATGCACACAGTGGCAAGTTTTCCCTCAGAAAGAAACCAAAGTTTATCGAACCAGGAGGAGCCAATAAGCACGTTGAAGGTTGATAGTGGCGAAATGTGATGCGGCGACAGGGATTCCGGCGCCAACGTGGAACCTGCACAACACAACCAAAGTACTTTGCCCCAACGAAACAATGAGGTTGTCAATCTCACCGGCTTGTTGTAACAAAGGATTAACCGTATTGTGTGGAAGATGATTGTTTGCGAAGAAAACAAGAAAGAACAATTGGATTGTATGCGATGTAAAGAATAGGACCGGGGTCCACAGCTCACTAGAGGTGTCTCTCCCATAAGATAAAAGCATGTTGGGTGAACAAATTACAGTTGCAATTGACAAAATAGAGAAAGGCATAACAATGCATATACATGATATGATAAATATAGTGAGATTTAATTGGGCATTACGACAAAGTACATAGACCGCCATCCAACTGCATCTATGCCTAAAAAGTCCACCTTCAGGTTATCATCCGAACCCCATTCAGTATTAAGTTGCAAGCAACAGACAATTGCATTAAGTATGGTGCGTAATGTAATCGACAACTACATCCTTAGACATAGAATCAATGTTTTATCCCTAGTGGCAACAGCACATCACAACCTTAGAACTTTCTGTCACTGTCCCAGGTGTCAATGAAGGCATGAACCCACTATCGAGCATAAATACTCCATCTTGGAGTTAAGAGCAAAAACTTGGCCAGAGCCTCTACTAATAACGGAGAGCATGCAAGATCATAAACAACACATAAACAATAGATTGATAATCACCATAACATAGTATTCTCTATCCATCGGATCCCGACAAACACAACATATAGTATTACAGATAGATGATCTTGATCATGTTAGGCAGCTCACAAGATCCAACAATGAAGCAAAATTAGGAGAAGACGACCATCTAGCTACCGCTATGGACCCATAGTCCAGGGGTGAACTACTCACTCATCACTCCGGAGGCGACCATGGCGGTGTAGAGTCCTCCGGGAGATGAATCTCCGGCAAGGTGCCGGAGGCGATCTCCTGAATCCCCCGAGATGGGATTCGCGGCGGCGTCTCTGGAAGGTTTTCCATATCGTGGCTCTCTCAGATCGTTGGTTTCGCGACGGAGGCTATTTGTAGGCGAAAGGGCAGCCTCGATGGGGTATGGTGGGGCCAGACACCAGGCGGCGCGGCCAGGCTTGGGCCGCGCCCACCATGTGTGGGCCCCACGTAGCCCCTCTCTCGACGCCTCTCCTGTTGGATGCTTCCGGGCAAAATAGGAACCTGGGTGTTGATTTCGTCCAATTCCGAGAATATTTCCTTACTAGGATTTCTGAAACCAAAAACACAGAACAGAACTGCTCTTCGGCATCTTGTTAATAGGTTAGTTCCAGAAAATGCGTAAATACGACATATAATGTGCATAAAACATGTAGATATCATCAATAATGTAGCATGGAACATAAGAAATTATCGATACGTTGGAGACGTATCAGGCATCCCCAAGCTTAGATGCTTGAGTCTTCTTAAAATATGCAGGGATGAACCACCGGGGCATCCCCAAGCTTAGACTTTTCACTCTTCTTGATCATATTGTATCATCCTCTTCTCTTGACATTTGAAAACTTCCTCCACACCAAACTTAAAGCAAACTCATTAGAGGGTTAGTGCATAATCAAAACTTCATATATTCAGAGGTGACATAATCATTCTTAACACTTCTGGACATTGCACAAAGCTACTGAAAGTTAATGGAACAAAGAAATCCATTCAACATAGCAAAAGAGGCAATGCAAAATAAAAGGCAGAATCTGTCAAAACAGAACAGTCCGTAAAGACGAATTTTCCAGAGGCACTTAACTTGCTCAGACGGAAAACTCAAAACTAATGAAATTTGCGTACATATCTGAGGATCACGCATGTAAATTGGCAGATTTTTTTGATTTTTCTACAGAGAGATCTACGCATATTCGTGACAGATAACAAATCTGTTTCTGCGCAGTAATCCAAATCTAGTATCAACCTTACTATAGAGACTTTACTTGGCACAAAAACATGATAAGGAGAGGTTGCTACAGTAGTAAACAACTTCCAAGACTCAACAATACAGTAGTAAAATAAAAACATGGGTTATCTCCCAAGAAGTGCTTTTCTTTAACGCCTTTCAGCTAGGCGCAGAAAGTGCAAATCAAGTAACATCAAGAGAAGAAGCATCAACATCATAATTTGTTCTAATAATAGAATCAAAAGGCAACTTCATTCTCTTTCTAGGGAAGTGTTCCATACCTTTCTTGAGAGGAAATTGATACTTAATATTTCCTTCTTTCATATCAATAACAACACCAACAGTTCGAAGAAAGGGTCTTCCCAAGACAATAGGACAAGATGCATTGCATTCGATATCCAAGACAACAAAATCAACAGGGACAAGGTTATTGTTAACCGTAATGCGAACATTATCAATCCTCCCCAAAGGTTTCTTTAGAGAATTATCAGCAAGATTAACATCCAAATAACAATTTTTCAATGGTGGCAAGTCAAGCATATCATAAACTTTCTTAGGCATAACAGAAATACTTGCACCAAGATCACATAAAGCATTACATTCAAAATCATTGAATTTCATCTTAATGATGGGCTCCCAACCATCTTCCAACTTCCTAGGAATAGAAGCTTCAAGTTTTAATTTCTCTTCCCTAGCTTTAATGAGAGCATTTGTAATATGTTTTGTAAAGGCTAAATTTGTAGCACTAGCATTAGGACTTCTAGCAAGTTTTTGTAAGAACTTTATAACTTCAGTAATATGACAATCATCAAAATCTAAACCATTATGATCTACAACATTCTGAAAAATTTCAGCACTATTATCACAAACAGTTTCAGCAGTTTCAGGCAATTTTGCACGCTTTGTACTAGGAGTAGAAACATTGCCAACACCAATTATTTTACCATTGATAGTAGGAGGTTTAGCAACATGTGAAGAATCAACATTACTAGTGGTGGTAATAGTCCAAACTTTAGCTACATTATTCTCTTTAGCAAGTTTTTCTTTTTCTTCTCTATCCCACCTAGCATGCAATTCAGCCAACATTCTAATATTATCATTAATTCGAACTTGGATGGCATTTGTTTTAGCAAACTTAGCATCTTTAACTTCCTCAGGCATAACTTTCAGTTTTAAAAGATCAACATCAAGAGCAAGACTATCAACCTTAGAAGCAAGAACATCAATTTTACCAAGCTTTTCCTCAACAGTTTTATTAAAAGCAGTTTGTGTACTAATAAATTCTTTAAGCATGACTTCAAGACCAGAGGGTACACTCTTATTATTGTTGTAAGAATTACCATAAGAATTATTATAACCACTACCATTATTAGAAGGATATGGCCTATAGTTGTTGTTACCATAATTATTCCTATAAGCATTGTTGTTGAAATTATTATTTTTAATGAAATTCACATCAACATGCTCTTCTTGAGCAACCAATGAAGCTAAAGGAACATTATTAGGATCAATATGAGATCTACCATTTGCAAGCATAGACATAATAGCATCAATCTTATCACCCAAAGAAGAGGTTTCTTCAACAGAATTTACCTTCTTACCTTGAGGAGTTCTTTCAGTGTGCCATTCAGAGTAATTGATCATCATATCATCAAGAAGCTTTGTTGCGGCGCCCAAGGTGATGGACATAAAAGTACCTCCAGCAGCTGAATCCAATAGGTTCCTCGAGGAAAAATTCAATCCTGCATAAAAGGTTTGGATGATCATCCAAGTAGTTAGTCCATGGGTAGGGCAATTCTTTACCAAAGATTTCATTCTCTCCCATGCTTGAGCAACATGTTCATTATCAAATTGCTTAAAATTCATAATGCTACTTCTCAAAGATATAATCTTAGCAGGGGGATAATATTTACCAATAAAAGCATCTTTACATTTAGTCCATGAATCAATACTATTTTTAGGCAAAGAAAGCAACCAATCTTTAGCTCTTCCTCTTAATGAGAAAGGAAACAATTTCAGTTTTATAATATCACCATCCATATCTTTATATTTTTGCATTTCACAAAGTTCAACAAAATTATTAAGATGGGCAGCAGCATCATCAGTACTAACACCAGAAAATTGCTCTCTCATAACAAGATTCAATAAAGCAGGTTTAATTTCATAGAATTCTGTTGTAGTAGCAGGTGGAGCAATAGGAGTACTTATAAAATCATTATTATTTGTGCTAGTGAAATCACACAACTTAGTATTTTTAGGAGTATTCATTTTAGCAAAAAGTAAACTAAGCAAACAGAATAAAATAAAGTAAAGACAAGTAACTAATTTTTTTGTGTTTTGATATAGAGCAAGTAAACAAGACAGAAAGTAAAGTAAAGCAACTAATTTTTGTGTGTTTTTAATATAGAGCAAACAAGACAGAAAATAAAATAAAGTAAAGCAAGACAAAAACAGAGTAAAGAGATTGGATGGAAGACTCCCCTTGCAGTGTCTTGATCTCATCGGCGCTAAAAGTAGTCGTTAGCGGAAGCTTCCTCGTGACGTACATCACATGTCCGTTGGGAACCCCAAGAGGAAGGTATGATGAGCACAACAGCAAGTTTTCCCTCAGTAAGAAACCAAGGTTTATCGAACCAGTAGGAGATGAAGGCCACGTGAAGGTTGTTGGTGGAGGAGTGTAGTGCGGCGCAACACCAGTGATTCCGGTGCCAACGTGGAACCTGCACAACACAATTAAAATACTTTGCCCCAACTTAACAGTGAGGTTGTCAATCTCACCGGCTTGCTGAAAACAAAGGATTAAACGTATGGTGTGGAGAATGATGTTTGTTTGCGAAGAACAACAAAGAACAGAGATTGCAGTAGATTGTATTTCAGGTAAAAGAATGGACCGGGTCCACAGTTCACTAGTGGTGTCTCTCCAATAAGATAAATAGCATGTTGGGTGAACAAATTACAGGTGGGCAATTGACAAATAAAGATTCAATACATATCATGATGATCACTATGAGATTTAATCAGGGCATTACGACAAACAACATAGACCGCCATCCAGCATGCATCTATGCCTAAATAATCCACCTTTAGGTTAGCATCCGCACCCCTTCCAGTATTAAGTTGCAAACAACAGACAATTGCATTAAGTATGGTGCATAATGTAATCAACACAAATATCCTTAGACAAAGAATTGATGTTTTATCCCTAGTAGCAACAGCACATCCACAACCTTAGAACTTCCTGTCACTGTCCCAGATTCAATGGAGGCATGAACCCACTATCGAGCATAAATACTCCCTCTTGGAGTTACAAGTATCAACTTGGCCAGAGCCTCTACTAGCAACGGAGAGCATGCAAGAACATAAACAACACATATATGATAGATTGATAATCAACTTGACATAGTATTCTATATTCATCGGATCCCACCAAACACAACATGTAGCATTACAAATAGATGATCTTGATCATGTTAGGCAGCTCACAAGATCTAAACATGATAGCACAAGAGGAGAAGACAACCATCTAGCTACTGCTATGGACCCATAGTCCAAGGATGAACTACTCACGCATCAATCCGGAGGCATGATGATAGAGCCCTCCGGTGATGATTCCCCTCTCCGGCAGGGTGCCGGAGGCGATCTCCTGAATCCCGAGATGGGATTGGCGGCGGCGTCTCTGGAAGTATTTCCGTATCGTGGCTCTTGGTAATAGGGTTTTAATGGAGGGTATAAAGGCGAAGGCAGGGGGCTCACGAGGGGCCCACAACATAGGGCGGCGCGGGCCCCTCCCTGGCCGCGCCGCCTTGTGGTGTCGCCACCTCGTGGCCCCACTTCCTATCCCTTCCGGTCTTCTGGAAGCTCCGTGGAAAAATAAGACCCTATGCGCTGATTTCTTCCAATTCCGAGAATATGTCCTTTATAGGATTTCTGAAACCAAAAATGAAAACAACAACTGGCGCTTCGGCATCTTGTTAATAGGTTAGTGCCGGAAAATGCATAATAATGATGTAAAGTATGTATAAAACATGTGAGTATTGTCATAAAAGTAGCATGGAACATAAGAAATTATAGATACGTTGGAGACGTATCACATACCTCCCATGATTGACTCATCATGGTCTATACTTCCTTATATGACTTGTATTTATTACTTAGTATTGGTTATTTAACAAGTTTGGATGGATTTTACTTACCCATTACTTGTCTTGGTATACCTATTCTAGTAGGATATCTTACTTATATGCTTATCTTCATTACTTGATATTACTCCTATTATAGGTCTGGATAACTCTTACTTAACCATAACATGTGTTGGTACACATCTTCCAATAGGATATCTTCCTTATGGTTGTATCCTCTCTTTGGACTACCATGTATTGTATACCAACTGTGATCTACTCATCTATTGTTTTAAGAATGTAAAGGTGTGCTACATGTCCTGGGATTAGCTAGCTAACTTCACTTAGGAAAGATAGGTAGGAAAGGTTGACTCAAGTGTGTCAGGATTATTCTCAAGTGAATATCATCTCAAGTCATAAGAAAATTTGGTTCAACTAAGACAACTTCCTATAGACACTACCAATCCTATAGGTCTCCTTTTAAAGGGTTTTAATCCTAGGGTCAAAGCATTTGCTCTGATACCAACTGTGGTGACCCGGCATACCACTGCATGGTGTAGTATGCAAGTCTGATATAACACCAATGAAACACCGTTCCACTAGTATTATATCGCTCAGAGTGGTACAACAGAAACATATGCGGGTCCAAGGCATGTCTATAGAATTACACACGACTCTGTTACATAAGATCATCACAGCCTCCTACTTTACAATGAGGTAAAACTGCAAATAAACTCCAGAAGAACGACTCGTAGTCTAATCCTAACACGAACTCTATTTGAAGAGTATTTAACTAGCTATAGAGGCTAAGAATAGATTCTAGCTAAATAGGAGCTAGGTTTAGGAAGCTAGTTCCCTTCTATTGCTAATCTAGGTTTTCTCCTTGTTGGATGTGGTGTTTGACTCTCCTGACCTGTCCCTTGAAGTAGTTGGTGACTCCTCGATCTTCGAGTTGCACTGTAGATCCTCCTTCGATGCCTCCATATCTAAGCAGGGGATTTAAGAGTGGGATGAGTACGAGCGTATGATACGTCTCCAACGTATCGATAATTTCTTATGTTCCATGCTACTTTATTGATGATACCTACATGTTTTATGCACATTATATGTCGTATTTACGCATTTTCTGGAACTAACCTATTAACAAGATGCCGAAGTGCCAGTTCTGTTTTCTGCTGTTTTTGGTTTCAGAAATCCTAGTAACGAAATATTCTCGGAATCGGACGAAATCACCGCCTGTTCCTATTTTTCCGGAAGCTTCCAGAGACCGGAGAAGGATGAGAGGGGAGCCAGGGGGCCCCACACCACACCCCGGCGCGGCCGGGGGCGCCCCCCTGGTGTGGGCAGCCCGTGGCCCCTCCGACTCCCTCTCTTCGCCTATTTAATCCTCTCTGACCTAAAAACACCGACGGAGAAGACGAGACCCGAGAAAACCTTCCAGCCGCCGCCATCGCGAAATCAAGATTCGGGGGACAGAAGTCTCTGTTCCGGCACCCTGCCGGACGGGGATATGCCCCCGGAGTCATCTCCACCGCCGTCTCCACCGCCATCTTCACCGCCATCGCTGTCTCCATGATGAGGAGGGAGTAATTCACCCCCGGGGCTGAGGGCTCTACCGTAGCTATGTGGTTCATCTCTCTCTATGTGATCTAGTTGAATATTATCTATGTGCTACTCTAGTGATGTTATTAAAGTACTCTATTCCTCCTCCACGTGTGTAATGGTGACAGTGTGTGCACCGTGTGAGTACTTGGCGTAGGCTATGATTATGATCTCTTGTAGATTATGAAGTTAATTATTGCTATGATGGTATTGATGTGTATTATTCCTCCTACATATGCATGATGGTGATAGTGTGCATGCTATGTTAGTTCTTGGTGTAATTATGTTGATCTATCTTGCACTCTAAGGTTATTTAAATATGAACATTGCATTGTGGAGCTTGTTAACTCCGGCATTGAGGGTTCGTGTAATCCTACGCAATGCGTTCATCATCCAACAAAAGAGTGTAGAGTAGTCCTATTATGTGATCATTGTTGAGAGTGTCCACTAGTGAAAGCAGGATCCCTAGGCCTTGCTTCCAAGCATCGAATCTCCGTTTGTTTACTGTTTTGTTGCATGTTTACTCGCTGCCATATTTTATTCAGATTGCTATTACCACTCATATACATCCATATTACTTGTATTTCACTATCTCTTCGCCGAACTAGTGCACCTATACACCTGACAAGTGTATTTGGTGTGTTGGGGACACAAGAGACTTCTTGCTTTGTGGTTGCAGGGTTGCTTGAGAGGGATATCTTTGACCTCTTCCTCCCTGAGTTCGATAAACCTTGGGTAATCCACTTAAGGGAAACTTGCTGCTGTTCTACAAACTGCTCTTGGAGGCCCAACACTGTCTACAAGAATAGAAGCTCCCGTAGACATCAAGCACTTTTCTGGCACCGTTGCCGGGGAGGAAAGGTAAAAGGCACTCATACTCCGGTTCCAGGTAACAGTACTTTTCTGGCGCCATTGTGTGTGTGCTCGAAGCTATTTCCTTTAGATCCTGCAATTGCATCTTTTTGTTTCTTGTTTTTATTTTCACTAGTTAGGCATAATGGAAAACAACAAAAAAATTAGTGAGCTTTTTAATCTTTTTCCTAATTTAGAATTATTTGATGCGAAAATTAAAAAACCTATGGAACCTTATTTACATGATAGTAGCAATGTTATTAGTATGAATGCAATTACTGCTAATGCTATGAAGAAGTCTAAGCTTGGGGAAGCTAGTTTACATAAAAATAATCTTTTTAGCTCCTCCGCTTTGGAAGAAATATTTTGCTCTGATAATGCTTTATCTCCCATATGCGATAACTCTAATGATGCTTCTGATATTTTAAATCCACCTGCTGAAAGTATTCCGTATAAAATACCTATGAAAATTATTGAACGTGTTATGGATAACCGCTATGAAGGGGATGGAACTGTCCATCCTGGAAATCATTTACTGTTTTTGCATGAATTATGCGGGTTATTCAAGTGTGCAGGTATCTCTATGGATGAAGTGAAGAAGAAACTATTCTCTATGTCGCTGTCTGGTAAAGCGGCGCATTAAACTATTGAAGGACGGGCGCTCTCTTGATTGGAAGGATATTGTGCCTCTATTTTATTCCAAGTTCTATCCTCCAAGTGAAATTCACAAAGATCGAAACCATATATATAATTTCTGGCCTCATGATGGAGAGAGTATTGCCCAAGCATGGGAGAGATTGAAGTCTTTAATGCTCAAATGCCCCAATCATGAGCTTCCAGGTAATATCATTATTGATAATTTCTATGCAAGACTTTCTTTTCAAGATAAGACCTTGCTGGATACTACTTGTTCTGGATCATTCACGCGCAACAAAGAAGAGTTTAAAAGGGACCTTCTTGATCGGATTAAGGAGAACACTGAAGATTGGGAGAACGACAAAGGTAAAGAGTCAGGTATAAATTATGATTATGAATGCATTGAAACTTTTATGGATACCGATAAATTTCGAAATATGAGTGCTACTTATGGTCTTGACTCTCAAGTTGCTGCAAATCTTTATAAAGCCTTTGCTTCTCATTTTGAATTGCCTAGGAAGAATTTTGATAAGTATCATGAACCTTTTAAAGAGGCTTGTATGAAGGATGAAATTGTTATTAATGATTGCAATAAGCATGCTCAAACTCCTAAGAATGCTATTTCCTATAAGCATGTTAATTTTTGTGGAATACATAGACCTTGTGGAATTAATCAAATTGAGGAAGAATATTGTATCCATCATAGGAATGAAAAAACTAGAAAGTGGTCTAGGGCTCTTGATGATCTTGGAGAAAAAGTGTGTGCCCTCTATCCTTTTATTTGTGAACTTTGCCATAGAGTTGGTCATTTTAATTTTCAATGTTCCTCCAATGATAATTCAAACCCCATGAGTGCTGCAAATTTGTATTGTGATGATGAAATTATTCCTAATCAGCATGATGAACTTACCTTATTTTTGAAGTGTGAAGAGTTATCAAGAAAAATTTCTTTGTTAAATATTAACGATCTTGATATTGATGATGTCCTGCATGGGTGTCTTTCTTATTGCATTAATAATTGCCATACAAATACTTACATACAAAATATTTTAGAAGATGACACCTTGCCAAAATATGATAGGACCGCTGTGTGTTTTCAACTAATTAATGAAAAGGAGGGATCCTCCCAAGTTTCTTCTATTGTTTCTAAAAGTAAATCAGGTTATGCGGACAAGCCACCCTTCAAGCCTCTTCCTCCTAAAGAAGGGAACGAGGAGAAGGAAGAGAAGAAGAAGAAGAAGAAGAAGAAGGGAACGAAGAAGAAGAAGAAGGAGAATAAAAAGAAAGAGGTAACGGCGTATCCCCGCGTGAATGAGATAACGCTAGGTAACCGTAAGTATGTTGCTCCTAATGATTATTGTGATAATGAATCTGAATACGATGATCTTCCTATGCCCTTTACATACATTAGCGATCATGATTTGAATGAGCACACTACCTTTGATATTGGAAATCTCTTTGGTACTGATTATGAAAGTAATGATGATAGCATTATTCATGTCCCCTTAAACGATGATATTGAAAGCCCTAAGCTTGGGGATGTTGTGCTTGAAGATCCTATATTTGAGACCTCTACTTTTAGTGAAAATGATGATATTACATATTCTGGTTTAGATAATTGCTATAGAGATGTATATGACACATGTTACAATTATCCTTATGAAACTTGTCATAGTTATGATGGGCTTGCCAAAAACCATTCCCTTAGTATGCAACTTGTTTACCATGTTCAAATTCTTGATAATAATCTTGCTCCAATTACTATTAATGAGAATAACTCTTCTTATGCCAAAATTAATGATACTTCTATGCATATGAACCATGATAAGAATGTTTTAAGTGACGGGTATATTGTGGATTTCATCAATGATGCTACTGAAAGTTATTATGAGAGAGGGAAATATGGTTATATGCATCTTAATAATATTAAGTTTCCCCTCTTTATGTTGAGAATCTTTAAGTTACTCGTGTTTTATCCTCTTATGCTTGTCACTTTGCTCTTCATGAATTCATTTGTGTATAAGATTCTTCTGCATAGGAAGCATGTTAGGCTTAAATGTGTTTTGAATTGCCTCTTGAAGCTCTCTTTTGCTTCAAATACTATTTCTTGCGGGTGCATCACCAAAATTGCTGAGCCCATCTTAATGGCTATAAAGAAAGAACTTCTTGGGAGATAACCCATGTGTTATTTTGCTACAGATCATGTCTACGGTGCTTCTATTCTTGTAGACAGTGTTGGGCCTCCAAGAGCAGAGGTTTGTAGAACAGCAGCAAGTTTCCCTTAAGTGGATTACCCAAGGTTTATCGAACTCAGGGAGGAAGAGGTCAAAGATATCCCTCTCATGCAACCCTGCAACCACAAAGCAAGAAGTCTCTTGTGTCCCCAACACACCTAATAGGTGCACTAGTTCGGCGAAGAGATAGTGAAATACAAGTAATATGGATGTATATGAGTGGTAATGGCAATCTGAATAAAATATGGCAGCGAGTAAACATGCAACAGAACAGTAAGTAAACGGTGTTTGCAGTATTGGAAACAAGGCCTAGGGATCATACTTTCACTAGTGGACACTCTCAACATTGATCGCATAATAAATACTTCTTCTCATATGTGCTACATACACTCTTGTTTGATAATGAACATCATTGCGTAGGATTACACGAACCCTCAATGCCGGAGTTAACAAGCTCCACAATTCCATGTTCATATTTAAGTAACCTTAGAGCATAATAGATCATTGCAAAATAAACCAAGAACTAACATAGTGCACACGCTATCCATATTACACTATGAAGGAGGAATAGATCACATCAATACTATCATAATGATAATTAACTCCACAATCTACAAGAGATCGTGATCATAGCCTACGACAAGAACCACAGGGTGCACACACTAATCACCTTTACACCAAGTAGGAGGAATAGAACTACTTTAATAACATCACATGAGTAGCACACAACTAGTAGCGATACAAAGCTCATCATATGGATCTCAATCATGTAAGGCAGCTCATGAGATCATTGTATTGAAGTACATAGAGAGAGATTAACCACATAGCTACCGGTACAGCCCCGAGCCTCGATGGAGAACTACTCCCTCCTCATGGGAGCAGCAGCGGTGATGAAGATGGCGGTGGAGATGGCAGCGGTGTCGATGGAGAAGCCTTCCGGGCACTTCCCCGTCCGAGGGTGCCGGAAGAGACTCCTGTCCCCGATCTTGGCTTCGCGAGGCGGCGGCTCGGAACTTTTCTCGTATCGTGGCTCTCTCCGTAAGGGTTTTCGATGCAGGGGCTTTAAATAGGCGAAGAGGCGGCGCAGGAGGGTCGAAGGGGCGACCACACCATAGGGTGGCGCGGGCCCAGCCCTGGCCGCGCCACCATGTCATCTGGGCCCACAGGGCCTCTGGCGGCTCCCGGTGTGGATGGATGGGCAAAATAGGAACCTGGGAGGTGATTTCGTCCAATTCCGAGAATATTCTTTACTAGGATTTCTGAAACCAAAAAAGCAGAAAACAGGAACTGGCACTTCGGCATCTTGTTAATAGGTTAGTTCCAAAACGCATAATAATGACATATAATGTGTATAAAACATGTAGATATCATCAATAAAGTGGCATGGAACATAAGAAATTATCGATACGACGGAGACGTATCAGCATCCCCAAGCTTAGTTCTGCTCGTCCCGAGCAGGTAAAACGATAACAAATGATAATTTCTTAAGTGACATGCCATCATAACCTTGATCATACTATTGTAAAGCACATGAGATGAATGCAGAGATTCGAAGCAATGATGAGGATAATGAGTAAACAAATGAATCATATAACAAAGACTTTTCATGAATAATACTTTCAAGACAAGCATCAATAAGTCTTGCATAAGAGTTAACTCATAAGCAATAAATTCTTAGTAGAAAGCTTTGAAACAACACAAAGGAAGATATAAGTTTCAGCGGTTGCTTTCAACTTTAACATGTATATCTCATGGATAATTGTCAACACAAAGTAATATAACAAGTGCAATAGGTAAACATGTAAGAATCAATGCACACAGTTCACACAAGTGTTTGCTTCTAAGATAGAAAGAATAGGTAAACTGACTCAACAATAAAGTAAAAGAATGGTCCTTCAAAGAGGAAAGCATCGATTGCTATATTTGTGCTAGAGCTTTGATTTTGAAAACATATAAAGAGTATAAAAGTAAAATTTTGAGGAGTGTTTGTTGTTGTCAACGAATGGTAGCGGGTACTCTAACCCCCTTGCCAGGCAAACCTTCAAAGAGCGGCTCCCATTTTATTTTGTTTTTGGGTGGCACTCCTTCCAACCTTTCTTTCACAAACCATGGCTAACCGAATCCTCGGGTGCCTGCCAACAATCTCATACCATGAAGGAGTGCCTTTTTATTTTAGTTTTATTATGATGACACTCCTCCCCACCTTTGCTTTCTCAAGCCATGGCTAACCGAATCCTTCGGGTGCCGTCCAACAATCACATACCATGGAGGAGTGTCTATTTTTGTTAATTAATTTGGGACTGGGAATCCCATTGCCAGCTCTTTTTGCAAAATTATTGGATAAGCGGATGAAGCCACTAGTCCATTGGTGAAAGTTGCCCAACAAGATTGAAAGATAAACACCACATACTTCCTCATGAGCTATAAAACATTGACACAAATAAGAGGTAATAACTTTTGAATTGTTTAAAGGTAGCACTCAAGCAATTTACTTTGGAATGGCGGAGAAATACCATGTAGTAGGTAGGTATGGTGGACACAAATGGCATGAATATTGGCTCAAGTATTTGGATGCATGAGAAGTATTCCCTCTCGATACAAGGTTTAGGCTAGCAAGGTTATTTGAAGCAAACTCAAGTATGAAATGGTGCAGCAAGACTCACATATAAACATATTGTAAGCATTATAAGACTTTACATCGTCTCCTTGTTGTTCAAACACCTCAACCAGAAAATATCTAGACTTAGAGAGACCAATCATGCAAACCAAATTTTAACAAGCTCTATGTAATTATTCATTAATGGGTACAAGGTACATGATGCAAGAGCTTAAACAAAATCTATATGAGCACAACAATTGCCAAGTTTCACATTATTCAAGACATTATACCAATTACTACATGTAGCATTTTCCAATTCCAACCATATAACAATTTAACGAAGAGGAAACTTCGCCATGAATATTATGAGCTAAGAACACATGTGTTCATACGAACCAGCGGAGCGTGTCTCTCTCCCACACAAGGATGAACTTATTCAGAGAACTAAGATAACAAAACAAAAATAAAAGCACACACAGACGCTCCAAGTAAAATACATAAGATGTGATGGAATAAAAATATAGTTTCACTAGAAGAAACCTGATAAGTTGTCGATGAAGAAGGGGATGCCTTGGGCATCCCCAAGCTTAGATGCTTGAGTCTTCTTAAAATATGCAGGGATGAACCACCGGGGCATCCCCAAGCTTAGACCTTTCACTCTTCTCGATCACATTATATCACCCTCTTCTATTGACCCTTGAAAACTTCCTTCACACCAAACTTCAAGCAAACTCATTAGAGGGTTAGTGCATAATCAAAAATTCACATGTTCAGAGGTGACACAATCATTCTTAACACTTCTGGACATTGCACAAAACTTCTGAAAGTTAATGGAACAAAGAAACTCATTCAACTTAACAAAAGCGGCAATGCGAAATAAAAGGCAGAATCTGTCAAAAACAGAACAGTCCGTAAAGACGAATTTTAAGATGGCACCAGACTTGCTCAAATGGAAAAACTCAAAACTAATGAAAGTTGCGTACATATCTGAGGATCACGCTCGTAAATTGGCAGATTTTTTTGAATTTTCTACAGAGAACTGTGCCCAGATTCGTGATAGACAGCAATGCTGTTTCTGCGCAGCGATCCCAAATATAACATCAACTTTGACATAGAAACTTTACTTGGCACAAAACATGATAAGGAGAGGTTGCTACAGTAGTAAACAACTTCCAAGACACAAATATAAAACAAAGTACTGTAGCAAAATAACACATGGGTTATCTCCCAAGAAGTTCTTTCTTTATAGCCATTAAGATGGGCTCAGCAATTTTGGTGATGCACCCGCAAGAAATAGTATTTGAAGCAAAAGAGAGCTTCAAGAGGCAATTCAAAACACATTTGAGCCTAACATGCTTCCTATGCAAAAGAATCTTATACACAAATGAATTCATGAAGAGCAAAGTGGCAAGCATAAGAGGATAAAACACGAGTAACTTAAAGATTCTCAACATAAAGAGGGGAAACTTAATATTATTAAGATGCATATAACCATATTTCCCTCTCTCATAATAACTTTCAGTAGCATCATTGATGAAATCCACAATATACCCGTCACTTAAAACATTCTTATCATGGTTCATATGCATAGAAGTATCATTAATTTTGGCATAAGAAGAGTTATTCTCATTAATAGTAATTGGAGCAAGATTATTATCAAGAATTTGAACATGGTAAACAAGTTGCATATTAAAAGAATTGTTTTTGGCAAGCCCATCATAACTATGACAAGTTTCATAAGGATAATTGTAACATGTGTCATATACATCTCTATAGCAATTATCTAAACCTGAATATGTAATATCATCATTTTCACTAAAAGTAGATGTCTCAAATACAGGATCTTCAAGCACAACATCCCCAAGCTTAGAGCTTTCAATATCATCGTTTAAGGGGACATGAATAATGCTATCATCATTAATTTCATAATCAGTACCAAAGAGATTTTCAATATCAAAGGCAGCGTGCTCATCCAAATCATGATCACTAATATGGGTAAAGGGTATAGGAAGATCATCGTACTCAGATTCATTATCATAATAATCATTAGGAGCAACATACTTACGGTTACCTAGCGTTATCTCATTCACGCGGGGATACGCCGTTACCTCTTTCTTTTTATTCTCCTTCTTCTTCTTCTTCTTCTTCGTTCTCTTCTTCTTCTTCTTCTTCTCCTTCTCCTCGTTCCCTTCTTTAGGAGGAAGAGGCTTGAAGGGTGGCTTGTCCGCATAACCTGATTTACTTTTAGAAACAATAGAAGAAACTTGGGAGGATTCCTCCTTTTCATTAATTAGTTGAAAACACACAGCGGTCCTATCATATTTTGGCAAGGTGTCATCTTCTAAAATATTTTGTATGTAAGTATTTGTATGGCTATTATCAATGCAATAAGAAAGACAACCATGCAGGACATCATCAATATCAAGATCGTTAATATTTAACAAAGAAATTTTTCTTGATAACTCTTCACACTTCAAAAATAAGGTAAGTTCATCATGCTGATTAGGAGTAATTTCATCATCACAATACAAATTTGCAGCACTCATGGGGTTTGAATTATCATTGGAGGAACATTGAAAATTAAAATGACCAACTCTATGGCAAAGTTCACAAATAAAAGGATAGAGGGCACACACTTTTTCTCCAAGATCATCTAGAGCTCTAGACCACTTTCTAGTTTTTTCATTTCTGTGATGGATACAATATTCATCTTCTATTTGATTAATTCCACAAGGTCTATGTATTCCACAAAAATTAACATGCTTATAGGAAATAGCATTCTTAGGAGTTTGAGCATGCTTATTGCAATTATTAACAACAATTTCATTCTTCATGCAAGCCTCTTTAAAAGGTTCATGATACTTATCAAAATTCTTTTTAGGCAATTCTAAATGAGAAGCAAAGGCTTTATAAAGATTTGCAGCAACTTGAGAGTCAAGACCATAAGTAGCACTCATATTTCGAAATTTATCAGTATTCATAAAAGTTTCAATGCATTCATAATCATAATTTATACCTGACTCTTTACCTTTGTCGTTCTCCCAATCTTCAGCGTTCTCCTTAATCCGATCAAGAAGGTCCCTTTTAAACTCTTCTTTATTGCTCGTGAATGATCCAGAACAAGTAGTATCCAGCAAGGTCTTATCTTGAAAAGAAAGTCTTGCATAGAAATTATCAATGATGATATTACCTGGAAGCTCATGATTGGGGCATTTGAGCATTAAAGTCTTCAATCTCTCCCATGCTTGGGCAATACTCTCTCCATCATGAGGCCAAAAATTATATATATGGTTTCGATCTTTGTGAATTTCACTTGGAGGATAGAACTTGGAATAAAATAGAGGCACAATATCCTTCCAATCAAGAGAGCGCCCGTCCTTCAATAGTTTATACCAATGCGCCGCTTTACCAGACAGCGACATAGAGAATAGTTTCTTCTTCACTTCATCCATAGAGATACCTGCACACTTGAATAACCCGCATAATTCATGCAAAAACAGTAAATGTTCTCCAGGATGGACAGTTCCATCCCCTTCATAGCGGTTATCCATAACACGTTCAATAATTTTCATAGGTATTTTATACGGAATACTTTCAGCAGGTGGATTTAAAATATCAGAAGCATCATTAGAGTTATCGCATATGGGAGATAAAGCATTATCAGAGCAAAATATTTCTTCCAAAGCGGAGGAGCTAAAAAGATTATTTTTATGTAAACTAGCTTCCCCAAGCTTAGACTTCTTCATAGCATTAGCAGTAATTGCATTCATACTAATAACATTGCTACTATCATGTAAATAAGGTTCCATAGGTTTTTTAATTTTCGCATCAAACCATCCATGTCTTAAATCAGGAAATAGAATAAGAAGCTCTTTGTTGTCCATTATGCCTAACTAGTGAAAATAAAAACAAGAAACAAAAAGATGCAATTGCAGAGTCTAAAGGAAATAGCTTCGAGCACACACACAATGGCGCCAGAAAAGTACTGTTACCTGGAACCGAAGTATGAGTGCCTTTTACCTTTCCTCCCCGGCAACGGCGCCAGAAAAGTGCTTGGCGCGTAGTTGACGAGGGAGGAAAAGTGCTTAGTTGCCGGGCTTGCCAATGTGTGAGTGCCGTTTACCTTCCCTCCCCGGCAACGGCGCCAGAAAAGTGCTTGATGTCTACGGGTGCTTCTATTCTTGTAGACAGTGTTGGGCCTCCAAGAGCAGAGGTTTGTAGAACAGCAGCAAGTTTCCCTTAAGTGGATTACCCAAGGTTTATCGAACTCAGGGAGGAAGAGGTCAAAGATATCCCTCTCATGCAACCCTGCAACCACAAAGCAAGAAGTCTCTTGTGTCCCCAACACACCTAATAGGTGCACTAGTTCGGCGAAGAGATAGTGAAATAAAAGTAATATAGATGTATATGAGTGGTAATGGCAATCTGAATAAAATATGGCAGCGAGTAAACATGCAACAGAACAGTAAGTAAACGGTGTTTGCAGTATTGGAAACAAGGCCTAGGGATCATACTTTCACTAGTGGACACTCTCAACATTGATCGCATAATAAATACTTCTTCTCATATGTGCTACATACACTCTTGTTTGATAATGAACATCATTGCGTAGGATTACACGAACCCTCAATGCCGGAGTTAACAAGCTCCACAATTCCATGTTCATATTTAAGTAACCTTAGAGCATAATAGATCATTGCAAAATAAACCAAGAACTAACATAGTGCACACGCTATCCATATTACACTATGAAGGAGGAATAGATCACATCAATACTATCATAATGATAATTAACTCCACAATCTACAAGAGATCGTGATCATAGCCTACGACAAGAACCACAGGGTGCACACACTAATCACCTTTACACCAAGTAGGAGGAATAGAACTACTTTAATAACATCACATGAGTAGCACACAACTAGTAGCGATACAAAGCTCATCATATGGATCTCAATCATGTAAGGCAGCTCATGAGATCATTGTATTGAAGTACATAGGAGAGAGATTAACCACATAGCTACCGGTACAGCCCCGAGCCTCGATGGAGAAACTCCCTCCTCATGGGAGCAGCAGCGGTGATGAAGATGGCGGTGAGATGGGGGCGGTGTCGATGGAGAAGCCTTCCGGGCACTTCCCGCTCCCACAGGTGCCGAACAGACTCCCGTCCCCGCATCTTGGCTTCGCGAGGGCGGCGTTCTGGAACTTTTCTCGTATCGTGGCTCTCTCCGTAAGGGTTTTCGATGGGGGCTTTAAATAGGCGAAGAGGCGGCGCAGAGGGTCGAAGGGGCGACCACACCATAGGGTGGCGCGGGCCCAGCCCTGGCCGCGCCACCATGTCATCTGGGGCCCACAGGGCCCCCTCTGGCTCTCGGGTGTTGGATGCTTCAAAAATAGGAACTGGGAGGTGATTTCGTCCAATTCCGAGAATATTTCTTTACTAGGATTTCTGAAACCAAAAAAGCAGAGAACAGGAACTGGCACTTGGGCATCTTGTTAATAGGTTAGTTCCAGAAAACGCATAATAATGACATATAATGTGTATAAAACATGTAGATATCATCAATAAAGTGGCATGGAACATAAGAAATTATCGATACGACGGAGACGTATCAAGTACTTTGTTTTATATTTGTGTCTTGGAAGTTGTTTACTACTGTAGCAACCTCTCCTTATCATGTTTTTGTGCCAAGTAAAGTTTCTATGTCAAAGTTGATGTTATATTTGGGATCGCTGCGCAGAAACAGCATTGCTGTCTGTCACGAATCTGGGCACATTTCTCTGTAGAAAATTCTAAAAAATCTGCCAATTTACGAGCGTGATCCTCAGATATGTACGCAACTTTCATTAGTTTTGAGTTTTTCCATTTGAGCAAGTCTGGTGCCAGCTTTAAATTCGTCTTTACGGACTGTTCTGTTTTTGACAGATTCTGCCTTTTATTTCGCATTGCCTCTTTTGCTATGTTGGATTCATTTCTTTGATCCATTAATGTCCAGTAGCTTTATGCAATGTCCAGAAGTGAAAAGAATGTTTGTGTCACCTCATAACATGTGAATTTTTGATTGTGCACTAACCCTCTAATGAGTTTGCTTGAAGTTTGGTGTGAAGGAAGTTTTCAAGGGTCAAGAGAGGAGGATGATATACTACGATCAAGAAGAATGAAAAGTCTAAGCTTGGGGATGCCCCGTGGTTCATCCCTGCATATTTTAAGAAGACCCAAGCATCTAAGCTTGGGGATGCCCAAGGCATCCCCTTCTTCATCGACAAAGTATCAGGTTTCTTCTCTTGAAACTATATTTTTATTCGGTCACATCTTATGTACTTTACTTGGAGCGTTCTGTATGTTTTTGTTTTTGTTTTTGTTTGAATAAATGATTGTTTGGGAGAGACACGCTCCGCTGGTTCGTATGAACACATGTGTTCTTAGCTTTTAATTTTCATGGCGAAGGTTGAAACTGCTTCGTTAATTGTTATATGGTTGGAAACGGGAAATGCTACATGTAGTAATTGGTATAATGTCTTGAATAATATGATACTTGGCAATTGTTGTGCTCATATAGATCTTGTTTAAGCTCTTGCATCATGTACCTAGTACCCATTAATGAATAATTACATAGAGCTTGTTAAAATTTGGTTTGCATGATTGGTCTCTCTAAGTCTAGATATTTTCTGGTTGGGGTGTTTGAACAACAAGGAGACAATGTAAAGTCTTATAATGCTTACAATATGTTTATATGTGAGTCTTGCTGCACCATTTTATACTTGAGTTTGCTTCAAATAACCTTGCTAGCCTAAACCTTGCATCGAGAGGGAATACTTCTCATGCATCCAAATACTTGAGCCAATATTCATGCCATTTGTGTCCACCATACCTACCTACTACATGGTATTTCTCCGCCATTCCAAAGTAAATTGCTTGAGTGCTACCTTTAAACAAATTCAAAAGTTATTACCTCTTATTTGTGTCAATGTTTTATAGCTCATGATGAAGTATGTGGTGTTTATCTTTCAATCTTGTTGGGCAACTTTCACCAATGGACTAGTGGCTTCATCCGCTTATCCAATAATTTTGCAAAAGAGCTGGCAATGGGATTCCCAGTCCCAAATTAATTAACAAAAATAGACACTCCTCCATGGTATGTGATTGTTGGACGGCACCCGAAGGATTCGGTTAGCCATGGCTTGAGAAAGCAAAGGTGGGGAGGAGTGTCATCATAATAAAACTAAAATAAAAGGGCACTCCTTCATGGTATGAGGTTGTTGGCAGGCACCCGAGGATTCGGTTAGCCATGGTTTGTGAAAGAAAGGTTGGAAGGAGTGCCACCCAAAAATAAAATAAAATGGGAGCCGCTCTTTGAAGGTTTGTCTGGCAAGGGGGTTAGAGTACCCGCTATCATTCGTTGACAACAACAAACACCTCTCAAAACTTTACTTTTATGCTCTCTATATGTTTTCAAAATCAAAGCTCTAGCACAAATATAGCAATCGATGCTTTCCTCTTTGAAGGACCATTCTTTTACTTTATTGTTGAGTCAGTTTACCTATTCTTTCTATCTTAGAAGCAAACACTTGTGTAAACTGTGTGCATTGATTCTTACATGTTTACCTATTGCACTTGTTATATTACTTTGTGTTGACGATTATCCATGAGATATACATGTTAAAGTTGAAAGCAACCGCTGAAACTTATATCTTCCTTTGTGTTGTTTCAAAGCTTTCTACTAAGAATTTATTGCTTATGAGTTAACTCTTATGCAAGACTTATTGATGCTTGTCTTGAAAGTATTATTCATGAAAAGTCTTTGTTATATGATTCATTTGTTTACTCATTATCTTCATCATTGCTTCGAATCTCTGCATTCATCTCATGTGCTTTACAATAGTATGATCAAGGTTATGATGGCATGTCACTTGAAATTATCTTCGTTATCGTTTTACCTGCTCGACGAGAACTAAGCTTGGGGATGCTGATACGTCTCCAACGTATCGATAATTTCTTATGTTCCATGCTACTTTATTGATGATACCTACATGTTTTATGCACATTATATGTCGTATTTATGCATTTTCTAGAACTAACCTATTAACAAGATGCCGAAGTGCCAGTTTTCGCTGTTTTTGGTTTCAGAAATCCTAGTAACGAAATATTCTCAATCGGATGAAATCACCGCCAGTTCCTATTTTTCCGAAGCTTCAGAGCACCGGAGAAGGATGAGAGGGAGGGGGGGCCCACACACACCCCGTGGCCCGGGGGGGCGCCCGTGGTGTGGGCAGCCCGTGGCCCCCCCGACTCCCTCTCTTCGCCTATTTAATCCTCTCCGACCTAAAAACACCCACGGAGAAGAGGAGACCCGAGAAAACCTTCCGAGCCGCCGCCATCGAAATCAAGATTCGGGGACAAGTCTCTGTTCGGCACCTCGCGGACGGGGAATTGCCCCCGGAGTCATCTCCACCGCCGTCTCCACCGCCATCTTCACCGCCATCGCTGTCTCCATGATGAGGAGGGAGTAATTCACCCCGGCTGAGGGCTCCGCTGTAGCTATGTGGTTCATCTCTCTCTTTATGTGATCTAGTTGAATATTATCTATGTGCTACTCTAGTGATGTTATTAAAGTACTCTATTCCTCCTCCACGTGTGTAATGGTGACAGTGTGTGCACCGTGTGAGTACTTGGCGTAGGCTATGATTATGATCTCTTGTAGATTAGGAAGTTAATTATTGCTATGATGGTATTGATGTGTATTATTCCTCCTACATATGCATGATGGTGATAGTGTGCATGCTATGTTAGTTCTTGGTGTAATTATGTTGATCTATCTTGCACTCTAAGGTTATTTAAATATGAACATTGCATTGTGGAGCTTGTTAACTCCAGCATTGAGGGTTCGTGTAATCCTACGCAATGCGTTCATCATCCAACAAAAGAGTGTAGAGTAGTCCTATTATGTGATCATTGTTGAGAGTGTCCACTAGTGAAAGCAGGATCCCTAGGCCTTGCTTCCAAGCATCGAATCTCCGTTTGTTTACTGTTTTGTTGCATGTTTACTCGCTGCCATATTTTATTCAGATTGCTATTACCACTCATATACATCCATATTACTTGTATTTCACTATCTCTTCGCCGAACTAGTGCACCTATACACCTGACAAGTGTATTTGGTGTGTTGGGGACACAAGAGACTTCTTGCTTTGTGGTTGCAGGGTTGCTTGAGAGGGATATCTTTGACCTCTTCCTCCCTGAGTTCGATAAACCTTGGGTAATCCACTTAAGGGAAACTTGCTGCTGTTCTACAAACCTCTGCTCTTGGAGGCCCAACACTGCCTTTAAGAGTGGGATGAGTACGGCGTACTCAACAAGTTCATTTTAGGAAAGAGGTGTTTAATGCACTAGCTACAGCCATAGACCAGAAAGTCATAGGCAATGCAAGTTTTTGTAATCATTTCTTCAAAAGGTTGCTTTTATTCAGAAGAGCTATGTCCGTCAGCCTTCACCGGTTGACTAGAACTTCATGGAGTTCCTTTCCGGCAGCGTTCGCAGTTCCATATCCCGGAACAGGGAGTGACTGGTCACAGTTCGTTACACTCTGCAGAGGTGTGTTGCTTTACCCATAAGAGATCTTAACCTTGGTGCCAACCGAGTCATGTTCTCGTCCACACTTCCTTTGGTGTGAGGCCCGGTATAAGGTCCTAGCCGTTCATATTCCTCCGCTACCTCGCACACCCACCCTTTGTTGCATACCCCGACCCTGGGTCCTCGCCGGTGCTCTTATACCAATTAAGGACGGCCCCCGACCACGACAACAGTCTGGGATGAAACCAAACTCCTTCGCCGGTAGCTGCAACCCATCATAGACCACATTACCATGGGGAATTAGAAGGGGTTCCCCACCCTCAAGTTGTTCAACAAGCCGCAACCGCTACGGTAGGCACTGCATTACCGTGGGGAATTAGAAGGGGCTCCCCACCCTCCAGTTGCTCCGCAAGACACAACTGCTACGGTAAGTGCATCCGTTGATGTACGAGAGGTGGAAATACAATTGGCTACTCCGTCCCACTCCAGATCTTATGGTTAACACGAGTTTTACGGCACAAGAATCACTGGACGACATTTGTTGTTTAATCCTAGATGGATATAAACCCTTGCAATGGAACCTCCACCATATCAACACATACCATGGTTCCATTGCCCACCACATAGTCATATTCATAGTTATGAAAATAGTATTTTTGATTTTCATGCAAGAGTGATAAATATAGTACTTTGCAAGTAATTTGGTAAAAATACTCAAATGACATGAGCAAGTGATGAACTTGCCTTTCTTGACTGCAAGATTATGCAGGCAAGGTCTTCGATACGCAATAACTCCAAATTCTGAAATAGCATCATCGTCCGGTAAGGACGATGTTTAAAAGATTGGCAAGGATGCAATAATGCATAAGTATGAGATGCAATCGCTCTAAGCGTGACCTAACCCCGATGATTTAGGATTAGTGAGTTGTAATGATTAGTTCAGGGTGTGTTGTACTTTTAGGGTGATTCACAACAAGGTTCTTATTAAGAATTGGTTACTTGGTATCATAAACAGTGCTGCAATATATCATAACAATAACATCAATAGCACACAACAATAAGATTTGGTATAATACTAACATGTAATGAATAATGGTTGGTTTTAGTACTATATGGCATGGTTAATGATTGCTTGTTATATCCTTTAAAAGAATAACTTTTGAAGAACATGTTCTTTAATAAAGAACAAGTATGACCGTTGGGTTTGTGGGGTTCTATGGTTTCCTATGGTTCCAATTGGTTTCTGGAGTAAGTATTAGATGGATCACAACAATGTTGGATTCATTAACACCAAGGGCTTGTAAGGTTGAGTTAAGCCTAGGCATTCTAAGCAATTGTTTATACATGGCTGCTATTAAGGTTGGTTCATCTTGCTGGTGATAGCTAGCTAGGGTTTATAGGTCCTTATAAGCAGGGTTGATGATGACTCTTTATTTACTTCAAAAGAATAACTTTTGAAGAACATATTACTTAAGTAGGAAGAAGTATTACAATTAAGGTTGAGGTTGTCTTGGGTTAGCTATTGGATCTCTGAGTAGAGAATGGCTGGTTCTTAAATGGGATGGTTCATAAGTATCTCACACTAGTAGGGTTTAGTGGAGTATGGTATGTAATGCAAAATATTAGGTAGGATTGTTATTAGGATTCATCACAATGGTGTGATGCTAAATAGGAATGATTAAGGTTGGTGTCTCAGAAGATAGGAACTAGGTTGGTCCTATTTGATCTACTAGGCATGAACACATGTAATACCAATGTATTAGAGATGGGTCTCTATTATTTTATGAAGACATGGCAATTGTTTTGTTGCTACTATGGAGCTATGAAATCAAAGTATCATGATCACATGTTCTAACCTAGGGTTTAAGTTTGGAAACAAATTAAGGTTCACATGAAATGGTGGATCTAGGGTTCCTGAATGGATTAGGGTTTTTAGGGTTCCACATAAAATGATGGAACTACTACTTTATGTATAAAGGAACTAGGGTTTCCTAATTATTATATAGTATTTAGGTTAATAACTTCATTATCAAGTTGAAGTTATTAATAACTTTGAAATAAAAATAATGTTGGATTTGGCATTGTATTATTTTTTAAAGAATTAATAATCAAGGTAATTATTATTTAGTGTTTAAGTCCTTCTAATAAGGATTTAACAAAATAAATAAATAAAGGAAATTAGTTTTAATGTTTTCTTTATTTATTTACTGGTTTTATTTAATTTGGAGAATTTTTCCTAATTATTGAATTTTAATTCAATAAAATAAAAGGCTTAATTAATAATGGTTAAACAATTAAATTTTTATTTAAAATAAAAATTTCATATTATATTTTTATTCGATAGAGTTTATTTTTATAAGAATTTTGATATCTTATTTGTATTTTTTCTGAGTTAAAATGAATTTTCTATAATTTGGCAAAGTTTCAGATATTTTCTGGAATTGAATTTAAAACGGTTAAATACTAAAACTACCCAGCTAACCTACCCACACGATCACCGACGGGTGGGGCTATGTCCACGCGGCTGCCACGTGATGCCGACGTGGCAACCATGTGCCTCACCGGCGGTGACGATGGTCGCCGGCGATACGGCGCTCGTGCGGACGAACTATCTACACCACGAGACTCGGCGCGCCGGTAACAGCATCGTACCCGCCGGAATGGTCGCCGAGCATGTTCGCGAGGTGCCGCGCGGTGCTCACGGTTTAACGGCGCGGCGACGATTCGAGACGCAATCGAGCAAAGGGTGCATGCTAGGGAACTCAGGAGCTCACCAGGATCACGACGCGCGTGACGGCGAGGCTTGCCGTGGTCTGGTTCGCCAGATTTCATGGCGTCAGTCGTCGGAGAAGACGAGCTCGACGGCGGCGCCACGGGTCGATTGGGGTCGATTCCTCTTGCAGGCAGAGCAAGTCAAGGCCGCTAATCACGATGGTGTTCACGGCAAGGTCTGGGGATGCCTGAACGGCGGCGATGATCGAGGTCTGTGCGTGCTAGGGTTTCGGGATTTTGGGGAAATCGAGCAGAGGAGGAAGAAAGCGAGCTAGGGTTCGTCCTGGGGCTTTTATAGAGCTCCGTGGCCTGCCTCGTCACGTCTTCGGTCGCGGAGGAGCTGCCAGCAACGAGGGGAAGATGACCACGGCGTCTCGCTGGCCTCCATGCGTGCTGGAGAGGATGAGGACAACCCTCTCCTCTCAATTTTAGACGAAGGGTACGTGGGTTGCTTAGTGGGCTGCTCCTGGGTGGTGGCTTGGCCTGCTGGTGGACTTCACTGGGCTTCTCGCGGCCTGCCAGGTAAGCACCTCTTTTTTTTTCCTTTTCTGTTTTTATTTTCTGTTTTCAATTTCATCTGTTGAATTCAAATTTGAATTCAATCCTGCTTGCAGATGTTGCTACCTATTTTAAATAGGACAAAACCACAATGCTAATTACATGTCTTGTTGTTCTAAGTAAAGATTTAACATATTTAAGCTTTATTGAAATTTTCATTTAGGTATGGTTTTATATATTCATTTGGATTTCCTTTTTCTTATAAAATCCAATATGTTTTAAACTAGTAGAGTTGATATTTTCTACCCCAAGTATTTTAGAAAGAATCATTAGGACTAGTTCTCTTATTTGATAATTTGATTACTTGCATAATATTTTACGGGAGCATCTATTTGTTAAGGCCTTGTAAGTATTATTATAATCCTATTTCAAGGTTAGCACTAGGATTATATTTAATAACACTTTGAATTACCTAGAGTAGATATTACTCTCATCATGGTTTGGTCTTGGTTATAAGGATAAGTGGTTGATCACCACACATGGGTTTAATTATAGGATTTAACACTAGGTATCTCTTATGTTCAATGATTGAAGCATAAGATATAACTAGTGAGCAATTCAGGGTTCTAATTATATTTACCTAATGGCACATGGTTTGAATCTCAATTATGGACTAGGTTTATGGTTGTGATCACCAGGTGATGCACAAACTAGAGTTGAGATATAGGCATAGGTTCTAGATATGAATGGATAACATAATGGATTGGCTAGGGTTTAGTATCTCTCATTATGGATAGGTTATTTATCTCAAAATATTATTAAGGTCCTCACAAGTCTTGGCTAGGCAATGTCTTAATATCCTTCATGTGTTTCGCTACTTAAGATGTGGAGAATAATCTAGGGTTTCTCACTTAGTAGTCTCCCTATGATTTCATGTGATTGATGATATTTTTTTATTATTCTAGGTTTAACTTATGGCTTATTCTCCTATTTCTCCAAAGCATGATCATGGCATTATCATGATTAACTTATTCTTAATGGCTCCTCTCTTTAAGTTCTTAGGGTTTATGATCATTACCCAATGGTGATGATCATGCATGGTATGGCTTCACATGGTATCACTAGATGTATTTGGATAGAGTTATACCAATTACCTCTCTCACTCCACAAGGACTTAGACTATAATTTAGGGTTCTACTCAAGGGGTGATGATGTGATTATCTGAATATGTAGTTTGCCTAAGGACTCTACCTTGCTATCTTCTGTAGCTTGTTCTTCAGGAACTCTGATAAACCTGCATCTTGTGGTATGCCTCCACCTCCTAGCTGCTTCATCTTAATCCTATCTAAATCATGGAGTGGTCCAACTCTTTGGTTTGCTTGTATCATGGTACAAGATGATGAAATGGATGAGGTAGAGGGTTCCTTTTATAGGCTTGGGCATGCTCTAGTATCATGACACATAGGTGGGTGACTCTTGTGTTGATTTGATGAGTAAGGTGCTTGGTTGTCATGCTCTCATCCATATCAATCCTTTAAGCATGAGGTGTCATAGCTTAGGATTCAAGCTATGTAGATATTTTCATCCGACGGGCATGGGCTTATCCGCTCAGTTCCTCGTTTTCGTCCGGATTTGGGCCTAATTTCATCCGGCGATCCCACGCCATTCCCGGCCCCCGGGGAGCGCTCGGGGACTCCGGACGAAACGAAAGCGCGGGAAATACCGAGGAACCTTCCCGCGCGTCTGGTGGCCCCAACTTGTCGGCGAGAGAAACCGATCGTCGTCCTCATCGCATCGTCTTCCGCGCGCTGTAAAAGCCTGCCGCCGGTCTGCATTCGCCGTCCACGCGGCGAGTTAATGTCGTCGTCTTCCGCGCACGCATCGTCTTCCGCGACGGCTCCGACGACGACGACGGCGACTACACGGTGTTCTACCGCCATTTAGGCATGTAGATCGCCGTGTTTTAGAATTAGCATTTGAATTCCCCTAGCCGAATTCGAAATATAGTCGAATTCGGCCTCTATGTATGAACTCCGCCCGTTATATGATAAATATCATTAAATTTAGTCTATATTCACCCGTTTTTAGCCGTAGTTTGTCAAGTTTCCGTTTTTCAAATTCGCCTCGTCGACTTCGCCTGGGCACGCGGCTGGGAAACTACTACTCCCCACGCCAAATCTTCCTCCAATCCGGACGAAAAATTCGCCGGATTTGGGCGTGGGGAGCGCCAACGAGTGGGGATGCTCTTAGGACTCAAGCTATGTAGATATTTTCATCCTATGTGGCATGGGTATTATCCTCTCATTTGATTTGTTTTAGGATGGCCAAGTGGCTTTTGTTACTAAATATCTTGTGAATGATTTTATGCTTGTGGGTGAGTCACTATATCATATATGATTGTATTTATATTGTAATTGGGATCAAAATGTCAAAGACAAGTATTATACCCCAATTTTGAATGGTGATGTTTGATTTCACCAAGGCATGATCATATGAGTTTCAAAATACTCATAGTTTATTTTATTCAAATAGTTTGAACTATAATTCGTAATGTAAATGAATTTAGTTTTGTGATATTCCACATATTTAATAAGTTATGATTAAAATAAGAATGTGTGGATTTTATGCACTTTAGACCCTGGATTTTACCATATTTTGTAATAAGTTTAGATTGGAACTAGTTTTAACACAAAGGTAATTTCTCATCTTTTAAGTGTTAATAACTTAGAGTTTGATTCTTATCTATCTGATGATTATAGGCATCTCCCATCTCTAGGGTTTAATGATAAGCTTGTATTGGTGTTGAGTTCAAGAGTTTAGTTCAAGAAATACCATGAGGTTCATGGTAGAAATATTTATTTGTTAAAGATATGGAAAAGATAAGTCAAGAATGGTTTCTCATTTGTTTCTTGTTCTTTGATTTGTGGTTGCATATGAATCAAGATGTTGGTGCAAGGAATACCCTATTATGATCTTTTATAAGATCTAGTAGTTGATCCTTTATTAAAGTGTTATTGTGTTAGTTTTAATTCCATTTGATCTAACTCCTTAGATCAAATCATCTCTACCCAAAACAAGGTTTTAACAAAGTCACATTGAGGTTTATAGCGCTTGACTTGATGAGCTACTTCAATTCCACCAAGGTCAAGTGAAACTTCAGTTACTGTGACTGTTTTACTTTAAAGCGCGAAAATTCCCCGGATTTTTCATGCATGAATGTAATGCACACATATGTTTCCTCTATTTTTGTAACCCCAAATCCTGGGATATTACACGGACCTTCAGGTGACGCAATGGCATTCTCGTGGCAGGCGTCATCGCGGATGACTCTAGCCGTTTGACACGACCTCTCGGGAGGTGTGACCGCAGCGCGAAGCGATTGTGGTGTGGATGTCTTCTTCTCCCTTGTTCGTGTCTTCCTCTTCGTCTTCGTCTCTCTCTGCCTCTCTCTCTCTCTCTCTCTCTCTCTCTCTCTCCTCCATCGGTTTCGGTTGGTAATAGCGGTTGCTACCTGATCTGGAGCGTGGTGGTATTGGTGGTTTGCTCGGGACTGGGGGGAACTCTAGGTCGGCTGGCCCGACCTAGTGGCAACGACGCCTTCAGGCGCCATTCTTCCTCCTTAAAGGTGTTGTTGAAGTCTCGGGTTTACACTCCGACCCACCTACCGGGCGAAGCACAAAAATCCTGCAGATTGGGTGACATCGACGTGTTGCACGCCGTGTTCTCCTTGGAGGTGCCGCCTGGGTTGTGTGGTGCTCAGTGAAGGGAGCTTTGGTCATATGCAGTTGCTCCTGGGGGCTCTGCTGCTACTCTCGGGTTGTCCAAGGGCGGCGGTGGTTTGGTCGTGTGGTGCCCCCCTCCCCCCTCATAGGTGGCCGTTCTTTTGGGTTGTCCCGGGGCTCAAGGTGTCTTCCTCGATCACAGTGGCCTCGTTGTGCTTTCTCTGCTCATTGTGTTGTAGTCTTCGTCTTGCAAGTTTCTTAGGTGTTTGATTGCAATGTTGGATTGTAAAATGTTCAGGGGGCTCCCTTGTATTATTCGGCCGTTGTGTTACGTTCTTCGTAAATGTTTGCACGCATGACCTTGTTTAAACCCTAATAGCTTCGTTAATTCAAAGTGACCTCTTATCTCCTTAACTTGACCACACACCCAGAGGCGCTTCTAGCCGATTTGGCTCCTCCGTGTGCCACGGACCAAAGCCGACTCACCATATCGATGAGCAATGCCAGCCACATAACTGACGGCCAAACAACCCCGTCCAGAGCCACCGCGCTCCGGGTGCGCTACGCCGCCGCTCCCTTCCCGTCGTGGCGCCAACAGACGCTGAGTCCACCGCTTCCCGCCCTCAATTTAGGCACGACAGAGGCCTCACCTCCCCTCACAATGCTGCTGCGCCTTCCGTACGCGCGCCCCGCACCGTCCACAGCTCGATGGAGGCCGCCGGGGCTGGAGCGGGCGAGGCCGCGGCCGGCACAGCACCTCCGCCGAGGGCACGCGGCCGCTTCCTCGGCCGACGGCGGCGGGGCGCCGGTACGTACTCCATCGTTCTCTTCGAAGCCCTTTCGCACTTCATAGTTCTGACTCTGCGAGTCGTGTCTGTTTGTCTTCGTGTCCTTGCTGCAGCTCCACTACGACCCTCTGGCGGACCTCCTCGGCCCAGACCTCGACCACAGCACCTCGCAGTACGGTTTCCCCCCTCCATTCGCATTTCTCATCATCTGCCCAATGGTCTGTGCATTAGGTGGTGATTAGGGAATTCAGATGATGCTAAAGATGATATGGTTATGAGGGAGGGGAGAGGTGTGTCTGGTGTCAGAGAAAGATGATCAGGGCCTCCCCAATTAGTTATGGACTAGCTTGTAGTAGGCCTTTAATTCTTCAGCAGGCTAAATGCTTGATTCCCATTTAAAAAGATCGTGTGCTTAATAATTATTTTAGTTGCTTTGCTGTGGTACAAGTTTTGAAGCCGATAGATGAGAATTCTGTACCCAATCAAACGATACCGCCAATTTGCTAGGTCATTCTGACATTACTGAACGTAAATGTTTGTCGATGGAAAAAATGGGGAACTTCTTAAAATGTTTGGCATTCTTCGTGGATACTATCAAAGGCTTTGAGATTGAGAATTCGAGGTTTTAATTTTATGTTGTAGCCTCTTGATGAAAAGAGTGCTTCCTGGTTGCAGGAACACTGCCCCGGTTGCAGAGAAGGGGAAGCTGAGGTCCTGGGTTGGTCCAAATGGGCAGTACTATCGGGAGTTGCCTTGCCCTAACTGCAGGAGTAGAGGATACACTCCTTGCAAAGAGTGCAGGATAGATAGATCCAGTTTGGACTGCCCTATGTGCAATGGCAAGGTGGCCCTTCCCAATCTCTTGTAAATCGCCCTAAGTAAATTAATATATGCACTTCTCAGAAACTTACCAGTTTATTGTTATGCATTTCTAGGGTATTAGGACGTGTATGCAATGTGATGGAGAATGTGTGATATGGCAAGAATCTATTGATGAACAACCATGGGAGGAAGTTCTATCTAGGTGTTTTCTTCTCTATCTCTTCCATGTATCACCTTGTCCATTATAGCCAACAGCTAGTTGTTTTTTCTATCACATTGCCTTTAGAAAGATCTTTCGTTGGCAAATTTCTTTGAAGGTTTGATTAAAATGTTCATTACGACTTAAAACTATCTAAGGTCCATCACCATCAGCATTACCTAGTACACACAATTCCATTGCGAGAAACAAAGTAATGATAGATGATATGCCTTTTTTACATAGTAATAATGATAGATCAAAAAAACATCATTTTCGATACCCAGTTGTAGATCATGCGTGTCAAATTGAATGAACATACCTAGGTTGTTGCAAAAGGTGTGGTAAAGTGTTTTCCGTCATTGGTGGGTGAGGATGCTGCCCTTTCCCTTGTGTAGTTCTCCCTTGAAAGTAAAGGAAGATGATGAAGTCGACAAACTAGATATAAAGATCAGCACCTCAAAAAGATCAAAGCGTACTTATCCATCTCCATCTCCGGAAGTTGCCATGAAGATTAGCCGATCTTTAAGAGTAAGTGGCGCTTTCTTCCACACTGAAATTACTTGTCAGCATACGCTTTAGGTGATTAGGTCTATTATACTCATATGGTTTTACAAAGCAGTCAGCTGAAATACAGCACTAGATCACCTTATACCTGATTAGAGTTAACTGTATATCCGCTTCAATTTTGAAATATACAGCTTTGCAAACTTTTTTTAATTGCTATATATCTATAGTTGCTTTTGGCTTTTAAAGAACTTATAATAATTGCAGAGTCTGAATGCTAAAACAGGATTGTTTACTAAACACATGAAGATTATACACCAAGATGCAAAATTGCATGCTCAAAGAGTTGCTGCAATCAAGGTAAGATGTCCTGGCAATTGGTGCAATTGTATGTTCTTGTTAAATGCAAGCAATTGAGCTGGCTCTGACAGATATCTATTTTTTCCCTCTGTGCTTTAATAAAAGAGAACAAAAGGTACTCCTGCAGCAAGAAATCATGCTTCTGAACAACAAAAGGCATTCTTCAAGGATCCTGAGAATCGACTCAAGAGAAGCATTGCCATGAAAGGTGACTGGACTGCTTTCCTTTTACTCACACAAAAAGTTCAACAATTTTCTCAGATTGTGTCGATTTACACAGTTATATGTTCTTAGTTAGTACATTTATTCACCTCTTCATTTTGAGTTTAACTGGTACCAGAATTAGCTGTTGTCTTACTTCATTGCCTTTTTTTAGCCTGGTTTCCCACCAAAATGGAACTCGCAGTTTACTTGAATAACATTTGGTACCTGATGCTCCACAGGGGTGAAATTTTATTGCAGTAAATGCGGGCAAGAAGGACATAGAAGCTTTTATTGCCCAACAGTGAGGGAAATTTCAACCAGAGTGCAGTTCAGATGCCGGTTATGTGGGGGAAAGGGACATAATAGCCGAACATGTGGGAAACCAAAGTCAGACAATGAACGTCAGCGGCAGCCTCGGCATTGCAGCCTGTGTGGTGAAAAGGGTCACAACCGCCAGAACTGCCCTGGGTCCCCACGGGTGGAGGTTGGCACTTCTGGGCATATTTCTAAGAAAGTTAACCGTCCCAATTCAGGTATTTATTCATGTAGTTTCTGCTCAGAAAAAGGGCATAACAGACGGACATGCCCAAAAAGAAATGGTAGCTTAGGAAGATGAAAACTGTGAGCAGTTGAAAAATATATGTTAAGCTGCATTTCGATCATATGGAACATCTACTGAGTATCACTGCTGACACGTCCAGTGAATGCAGTCACCGAAACCAAGTTTTTGTGCTTCCAACTCGATAAGAATAAGCAATCAGTTGCATCCCTGGTGTGCAAGGTCTACCTATATATACCAAGTAAAAGTTAAGCAACGAAAGGGGAGGTTTTGATATTGAAAATAGACTTCATATGGTATTATGTGCTTGAGGCGTCAGTGAACCATCATTATTCTGGTACGCTTGCAACATGCAAGGCCACTCCAACTCATCTTCTCACTCCTGCCACTATGGAATGCTGTCTTGAAATGCAATTCTATCTAGGTTAACACAGGCACAGCATTTCTCGAATACCTCCATGAAAAGGTCTCTGATATTCGTTAGTTTGTGGCTCGTAAACTTGTTGATACCCCTTCTTGTTTTGTTGGTGGCATTTGAGTTCTCATCAACTAATTTCCTGAAATATTGATGACTTGAATAGCAGATTAGGTGCAGTTGATGATGCTATTTTCCTTGGGAAATTGGGTGGGACAGTGTCCTCTCAAGTACGTTGTGTTCATTACAGAAGATGTATGATTTAAATGTACAGCTTTGTGTGAGTTGCCAATACTCCCATCTGTGCTTATATAACTGATTTTGTGGTGCCATTTCATCTGTCTCAACTACACAATCTTTGCCTGCATGCCCTGTTTGGAGGTATACTTTGTCTGGTGTTGCCTGAGAAGAGCATTGTGTTTAATTTCCTTTTCTTAAAACTTGGTGGCTACAACACAGCCGCATTAGCTCAAAATAGCAAGATCTGTAAGCCTTTTTGAATGATTTGATACTTCAGCACAGTTTTTATGCAAAGATATACTACATGAGTGGATCAGGGCAAACTGCGCAGTTAAAATGTACTAATTTGTTATGCAAACTCGCCTTGTATTGAACCCAGAGGCAAACACCTGACCAAACAAACAAACTCTAGTAGTGCTGGAGGCCTTGACAGGAAGCCAAGGTATATACTCGATAGAACTGACTCCAAAAACAGGTATGGCCTGTTGTTGGTGAGAGAGAGGAAGGCATCAAGGTTGGAGCTGAGAACACTTTACTGTCTAGTTTGCTGTGGGATCAGATTGACAGTTGAGTCGGACCAGATTGGCTCCTGAAAACGACCGAGGCTGAAATTTCTTGTGCGACTGGCCTCTCCCTTTGTTCCACAGGCAAAAGCCCAATGCTATGCCCGTTTTTTTTTTTGGGCTCATTCTTGAGAGCTTTGACGTCTCAGCACATCGTTGATTTGTATCATCTGCAAGCGTTGTTGTCGGCTGGATCTCGGATCCAACGTGCTTGGTGTTGCATTTTTGTTTGGATTATTGGTTGGGGATCTGGATTCTGGAGACAGCGACTCAGCGTGGTGAGTGTTGTTCACTGCTCAACGGCCTACTTCGTCATGTGTAAAATGTTCTAAACCATAAAGCACACGAGCTAGTCCTAGATACGGGTAGCTGATGAAAACAGTAGCTTTGATGTTGATCCGAGTGACACATGTCAGTTTTGAACTTAATTAGTAGAGAAAACGTGTCAGTTTCGATCTAACTGTCACGTGTTACCATTATTGTGTGAGCATAAAATTAGTATGCTTCTCATCTTTTAGCTCATGCTTGAGGCGAGTGAATCTCATTTCCCCATTTTCAACATGGGACTCCAACTCTACTATGGTTTCCCTATATTTACTCAAGGTATCCATAGAGTGTTCGAGATTAGCACGAGCTTCTTTATTACCATGAAGAGAAGCATATACCATTGCCATATTATGCACCAAGATATTATATTCTTCATCATTATCATCATCATCACTCTCATCATTAGAGGAAGTGTTAGGAGTCAAAGTAGGAGATACCTTTGATCCATTTGCCATAAGGCACATGTGCATACCGGAGGATGAAGATGAAGAAATTCTTGAATCCTCATTTGAAAACATGTCTTGATCCATAGAGTGTTCGGTTTCCTCTACATTGTTAGTCAACAAACAACTAGAGGAAATAGAAACATTTTGATTATGGGAGCAAGACAAGGCAAGCATATCATCATGGGATTTATGTAAGCAATTTACACATGATATGCAAGGACTATGAACACAAGCATGTAAATTATTTTTAATGCTAGATGTGTTTAAGTCCAAAGGGGAAGTATTGCAATGAGATAGAGATGAAGAATCATCACTATTGAGCACAATATCAACATTGCGATATTCCTCACCACTCACCATATCATTACCTCGTGTCTTGCTACATGTTGGTGAAGTGGAAGAAGATGAGAACTCATCACGGCCGGAGGTGGAAGCAACTTGGAGCTCTTCATGATGTGAAGGGGAAGAGAGCTCCTCGGAGTCACCACCAACCAAATGAGAAGTGGATCCACCAAACATTTCCTTAAGCTTGATCCACATCTCATGAGACGATTTTCGCTTTATATATATCAAGAACCTATGAAAATCTGGTCTCAAAGAGAATACAAGCTCATTAGATACTTGAGCTTCAAGATGTAAGTTTTTCTCATCCTCTAAAGATAGATTTTGAGGGTCCATCGGAGGAGAAAAACCTACATCTAGAAATTGCTCAATGTTTGGACACAAGGTCCGAAGTTTGCAAAGCAAGCAATTTCGCCACAAAAGATAATTTGTGCCAACAAAGATAATTGTGTCATTGTGCACTAAGTTACTAGCCGACATCTTTACTCTCAAGGCGGTGAAGCCTTAAACAAGGAGAGACCTTGCTCTGATACCAATTGAAAGATCGAGATGTCGCCTAGAGGGGGGGTGAATAGGCAATTACAAACTCTTGCGGATTTGTCTTGTAAGAATGCGGAATCAAACTAATGTTTAGTTTACAAGCACAAACCCTAAATATGCTAAGCTCAACTAAGTGTAACAATGGCAACTAGAGCTAAGCAAGATAGGCACAAGATATATGTAGCACAAGTGATAGCAAGATATATGTACTTCAAGCACGATGGCTATCACAAGGAAAGAGAGCTCGGGTATAGAAATAACCGAGGCACGCGGAGACGAGGATGTATTCCCGTGTTCCCTTGCTTTGCAACAAGGTACGTCACGTTTGGAGGAGTGGAGGTCCCACGAAGGATTCCCGCGCCACGAAGGCTCACCCTATTCTCCGAACCACACCCACGAAGGATAATGGCCCTTTCCTTATGGTTAGCTTTTCCTCCGCTCCGGAGATGGCAAGCTCCACAACCACTTCACAAGCTCCACGAAGGAGAAGCCCGGGCCTCTTCACAATCTTCTTGAAGAGATCACCGGAGCACCAACCGCCAAGCCAACTAGGAGGTCTCCCTCCAAGAGTAACAAGCTCACGGTCTCTCACTCGAACTAATCGTGGTGGAGAGCTCAACACTATGCAATGATGCAAAGCAAGAACACTAGAGGTGTTCAAGTCCTTCACTCTCAAATCCCACCCAAACAACAAATGCTAGGATGAGATTGGAGAGGAAGAACAATGGGGAAAGTCAACAAAAGACTCCAAGATCTAGATCCCAAGAGTTCCCCTCACTTAGAGGAGAAATGGATTGGTGGAGGTTGTAGATCTAGATCTCCTCTCTTAGATCCCTCAAGAATGAGCAAGAATCATGGGGGGAATCAAGAGAGAGAGCAAGTTCTTCAAAGGCAACAATGGAGGAGAGAGAATGGAAGAACTAACTCAGCCCAAGGTGGAAGAAGGGCTATTTATAGCCCAAGAGCAAATATAACCGTTGGGGAAAAGTTGGGCTGAGTCAACCATCGGAGGAGGCCGGTCAACCGGGCCTGAGGTCAGGACCCGGTCAGACCGGGCCACAGACCGGGCCATCCGGTCCACAGACCGGTCGACCGGGCTAGTGACCGGACCAAGCTGAAAAGCTTCTTGGATAGTGCCGGATGGCACCGGTCCAGGGCCGGTTTGAACCGGGCCATCCGGTCAGACGGCCGGTCCCTGACCGGGTGAGCAGGAAAACATGTTTTACTAAAACTGTGATAACTTTTGTGTCCGGACCCTGATTGACTTGAAACCAATTTTGTTGGAAAGATAACGACGAATAGAACCCCAACAAAAACTGGAAATATGGAGACTCCTCACAGGATATTTTTAGATGTTTTTAGAGAGGGAGTCTCCCACCGTCAAGAAACGGTGAAGGCGTCCAAACTCGAAAACGCAATAGAAGATGCATGCGGATTCCGTTTTCGATGAACTTGGGCTTGTTGTAAAGCTAGCAACAAGCTCAAGAACTTCTCACAGAGAAACACCAAGAAGCAATATGGATATGCAAAGTTGAAAGGACACGGATGTCGCCTAGAGGGGGGGGGGGTGAATAGGCGATTTAAAACTTTTACGAGATGGGCTTAACAAATGCGGAATAAAACTAGCGTTTACTTTGTCAAGCCCAAAGCATATATACTATTGTTCACCTATGTGCACCAACAACTTATGCTAAGCAATACAAGCAAGTATGTGATAGCAAGATATATATAACTTCAAGCACGATAGCTATCACAAGGTAAAGTGCATAAGTAAAGAGCTCGGGTATAGAGATAACCGAGGCACGCGGGAGACGATGATTTATCCCGGAGTTCACACTCTTGCGAGTGCTAATCTCCGGTGGAGAGGTGCGGTTGCTTAGTGCTCCCGAACGCCACAAGAGGCTCACCTTGAGGTGTGGTTGCTCGATGCACACCAACACCACAAAGGCCTCACCCCAAGATGCGGTACTCACACCACACACCGAACGCCACGAAGGCGCCTCACCTAAATCTCCGGTGACCCTCGCCACAAAGGCCTAGGTCACGGTTCCACTAAGGGATTTCCTTCGAGGCGGAAACCGGGCCTTACACAAAGGTTGGGGCACACATCCACAACTTAATCGGAGGCTCCCAACAAATCACCACAAAGGTCTAGAATCCGTCTAGGGTTCCAAGAACCCAAGAGTAACAACCTTCTTGCTTTCACCACCACGAATCACCGTGGAGAACTCAAACCGATGCACCAAATGCAATGGCAAGAACACCACAAAGATGCTCAAGTCCTTCTCTCTCAAATTCCAACAAAGCTACAAAAGCTATTGGGGGAATAAGAGAGGAAGAACAAAAGAAGAACACAAAGTTCCCCAAGATCTAGATCCCAAAGATTCACTCACAAAGATATGATTTGGTTTGGTCAAAGTGTGGATCTAGATCCCCTCAATCTTTCTCTCAAATAGATGCAAGAATCATGGGAAGGGGAGAGAGATCTCAAGCTTCAAAAAGTCAACAACAATGGAGGTGAGCTTGAGAGAGAGAGAGGGAAGAAGAAGGAGCAAGAGGTTAAAAAAACAAGAGAGAGAGGGGGCATAAAAGGAGGCCCCAAAATCTGCCCGTTGGAGGCTTGCGCGCAAGAGAGGGGGAGGCCGGAGGTACGGCGGTAGGGCCGGTACTACCGGCCATGGTCGAGCAGCACCGGCCAGAGAGGCGTTCGGGCTGGGTGGGGAGGCCGGAGCCTCCGGCCGGGGTACCGGCCAAGGTACCGCCGGGGCTCCAACCTCCTGGCACATGTACTGAGCCACAAATGGCTCCCCTACCGGGTACCTCGGGCGGTACTACCGCTCGTGCACGGGCGGTACTACCGCTCAGCCCAAACTCCTCTCTTTGGGCAAACATAGAAAAAGCATAACTTGAGTATCCGGACTCCGATTTTGATGATCTTGGACTCGTTTCGAAGCTAGTAACAAGCTCTACAAGATCATGCAGGGAACCATCATAGTCCAGCAAAGGAGGATAGAAACAAATGATGAAAGGTTTGACCTATCTAAAAAAGACATACCGGTAAAACCTCCAATCTTGAAAATGCAACAAGTTGCCCGTGCAAAAACCATTCTTGATGAACTAGAGCTTGTCATGAGAATAAGCACAAGCTCTAAATCATCACATGGATAAGATCCAAATAATAACCAAGAAAGATGATGCAAGGATGCAAAGGTTTGAGCTCTCTCCGAATGATACGATCGAGTTACTCACTCGAGAGCCCTCTTGATAGTATGGCAACTAAACTATAAACCGGTCTCCAACTACACTATGAGACCGGTGAGAAAGAAACCCTATCAAGAGCAAACCTTATACTTGCGCATTCCACTTGAGCTTGATGACGACGATCTTGACCTCAACAAGATGGAACGCCTTTCTTGCTTGTGCTTGCTTGACGAAGTCTTGTAGATTGCTCCCCCATAAACCACCATGGGAGAGCTTCTTCTTCGGCGCATCTTCACATATCCATGATCACCATATGGATGGCAAGACTCAAGCAAAGGATCTCTTCGAGATGGCTCATCTTGAACTTGCACTTCATTCTTCATTCTTCATCATATTGATGTCTTGAAGTAACTTGAGGGCTCACTTCATCTTCATCTTCAAGACATACTTGACACTTGATATCCTTCATCAATTTCTTCTTATTGCAACCTTGAAGCCAACAAATGGTTCAAGAATTGCCTATGGACAACTCCTATTAATATAACTCAATGCAAACATTAGTCCATAGGGATTGTCATTAATTACCAAAACCACACATGGGGGCTCCATGCACTTTCAATCTCCCCCATTTTGGTAATTGATGACAATCTCTTTGAGAGTGATGAGGTCTAAGACCTAGATTGTGGCCCAATCTTGCGAACTCGACCCGAAATCAAAAGGGGAAAAGGTGGGAAAACGAAGAACGAAACGAACACGAAGAACACTACGCACACAAACCCGATACAATCGACTTACACTCCCGTGGCTCGACAAACCACGCCGGTAGAATCACACTAGGAGAGACCACGAGGTTGAATCCCGGTGTGAGAGATCGGTGATGAAGACGAACACTTGTGCGAGAGAGAGAGTGGGTACACTAGAATCTCACACACAACTATTAATCTCCAACAAGAGTAGCCTTGAGGAAACACAGGAGATAATCCCAGTTGATGAGCAAAGCTCTAAGAATTATCCAAGTCTATGTCTAACCCTAGCAAATGGGGGATACGGGAGCACATATAGCTCAGAATTTGGTCAAGGGTAGTTTGGGTAAAAGCTAATTAAATTACAACCGTCGGATGGCGAAACAGCGTCTCAGATTTGGGCCAATTCGCGCGCGGGCGGTACCTCGGGCGGAGGCTCCGGCCATGGTACCGGAAAACACATCAAGTTGAGGCAAAGTATACTGGGGGCCTGGGCGCGCGAGCGGTACCCCGGCCGGTACCTTGGCCGGAGGTACCGGCCTCCTCATCATTCCCGCGGGGCGGCCTTGGAGGCTCCGCTCGGCGCCCGCCGGTAGTACCGGCCAGGAGGGGCCGGTACTACCGGTCCTCCCTCCACGCGCGCAGCCAAGGGTGGAGGCTCCGGCCACCTTCTCCCTGGAGGCTCCACCCTCCTCTTCTCTTTTTCTTGTTCCTTTTTCTTCCTTTCTTCTTCTTCCTTCCTTCTTTCTTCTTCTTCTAGTCCATTGGCTTTGGCTTCTTCTTCCTTGATGAATGGTGCCTCCTCTCTCGTATCCTTGATGATCCTTGTACCTAATAACACATAGAGTGTCGGCATGAGGTAGCATTCCGTCCAACGGTGTGTCAAGGTCAAGAGTAGCGAGGATAGAGTTCACCTTATCGTGTAGCGCTTTAACTCGGGCTCGTGTCATCGGTCCACTTGGGGGACTTGTTGGTCTTGGTGTGGAGGTGACCGAAGGCCACCCCGCATCATCTCCCCCCCTTGGGAGAGAGTCGTCCTCGACTCTTGTTCCTCCTCATCTCCATGATAGGGTGAGAGATCCGAGATGTTGAAAGTGTTGCTCACCAAGTACTTTGAGGTTGGTATGTCGATGACGTAGGCGTTGTTGTTGATGCGCTTGAGGACCTTGAAAGGTCCATCTCCTCTTGGCTTGAGCTTGGAGTTGCGTTCTTGCGGGAACCTTTCTTTCCGTAGGTGGATCCAAACGAGGTCTCCTTCTTCAAACACGCGTTCCTTTTTCTTGGCGTTGAGGCGGTTAGCTTGGCGAAGTACATGCTCTTGTATGGTTGCTCTTGTCTCTTCATGTAGTTTCTTCATGGCGGTGGTGCGCTTGTCGAAGTCCATGTTCGTCCTTTCATGAAGAGGTAGTGGAAGGATGTCGAGTGCCGTTGGAGGTTCGAATCCATAGACGATCATGAAGGGACTCCGTGAAGTTGTGGAGTGTTTGGCTCGATTGTAGGCGAACTCCGCATGGGGTAGGCAATCTTCCCATGACTTCAAATTTGTCTTCACAAGTGTGCGGAGGAGTGTGGAGAGGCTTCGATTGACCACTTCGGTTTGTCCATCGGTTTGAGGGTGCGAGGACGATGAGAACAAGAGCTTCACTCCAAACTTCGCCATGAGCGACTTCCATAGGTAACTCATAAACTTGACGTCTCGATCCGACACAATGCTTGCCGGTATTCCATGTAGGCGAACCACTTCCCTGAAAAACAATGAAGCAATGTGTGAAGCATCATCGCTCTTATGACATGGTATGAAATGAGCCATTTTAGAGAACCTATCCACTACCACAAATATTGAGTCATGCCCATGTTTTGTGCGAGGTAAGCCAAGTACAAAGTCCATGCTTATGTCCGACCAAGGTGCATATGGAATGGGTAAAGGCATGTAAAGACCATAGGGATTGGAAGTAGACTTAGCTTGTAAGCATGTTGTACACCGGCGGCAAAGGCGTTCCACGTCGCGGTACATTCTTGGCCAATAGTAGTGGGTTGAGAGCATGGCATATGTCTTCTCTCGTCCAAAGTGACCCATGAGACCACCTCCATGTGACTCTTGCAAAAGCAACTTACGAAGAGAAGACTCGGGAATGCAAATCTTGTTAGCTTTAAACAAGTAGCCATCATGCAAATAGAAATCATCAAATCCTCGGTCAATGGAACACTTGGCAAAGATTGGACCAAAGAAAGCGTCGGATGCATAAAGCTCTTTGATCTCCTCAAGACCCAAGATGTGAAACTCCAAGCGGGTGAGTAGAAGAGTAATTTTGCGGGAAAGTGCATCCGCAACCACATTTTCCTTGCCCTTTTTGTATTTGATTACATAAGGGAAGGACTCTATGAACTCAACCCACTTAGCATGTCTCTTGTTCAAATTGTGTTGACTTTTCAAATACTTCAAGGACTCATGATCCGAATGGATAACAAATTCTTTTGGCCAAAGGTAATGTTGCCAAACTTCAAGAACACGAACCAAAGCATAAAGCTCCTTGTCATATATAGGATAGTTGAGGCGTGCGCCATCCAACTTCTCGCTATAGTATGCCACGGGTTTTCCATTTTGCATGAGAACACCACCGATTCCAAGGCCACTCGCGTCACATTCTATCTCAAATGTTTTAGCAAAATCGGGAAGAGCAAGTAGTGGTGCCTCGGTGAGTCTCTTTTTCAATTCATCAAAAGCTTTTTGTTGTGCTTTGCCCCAAACGAACGGAACATTCTTTTTTGTAAGCTCGTTTAAAGGGCAAGCAATGGTGCTGAAATCTTTCACAAAGCGGCGGTAAAATCCGGCAAGTCCATGGAAGCTTCTAACTTGACCAACATTTGTGGGAGTGGGCCAATTGTGGATGGCCTCAACTTTGGAAGAATCAACTTCAATCCCGTTGGCGGAAACCACAAAACCAAGAAAAACCAATTTGTTTTGAGCGAAATGGCATTTTGGAAGGTTGGCAAAGAGCTTCTCGTGGCGCAAGATGCATAAGACTTCTCTCACATGTTGAACATGGTCCTCGAGATTTTTGCTATAGATGAGAATATCATCAAAGTAAACAACCACGCTCTTGCCAATGAGAGGTCGCAAAATGTGATTCATAAGACGCATGAAAGTGGAAGGAGCATTGGAAAGACCAAATGGCATGACGAGCCATTCATAGAGACCAAGCTTGGTCTTGAATGCCGTCTTCCATTCATCACCAATTGCCATGCGAATTTGGTGGTAGCCACTACGCAAATCAATCTTAGAGAAAATGGTGGCACCACTCAATTCATCAAGCATGTCATCTAAACGCGGAATGGGATGTCGATAACGGACGGTAATGGCATTGATAGGGCGGCAATCCATACACATCCGTTGCGTCTCATCCGGTTTAGGCACAAGAATGACGGGAACGGCACAAGGGCTAAGGCTTTCTCGGACATACCCTTTAGCGAGGAGGTCTTGTATTTGTCGTTGTATCTCCTTGGTATCTTCGGGGTTGGTGCGGTAGGCGGCGCGGTTTGGTAGGGGAGCGCCGGGTATGAGGTCGATGCGATGCTCGATGCCCCGAAGCGGTGGTAGTCCATGAGGTAGCTCGTCGGGGAAGACGTCTTGGAACTCCTTCAAAAGAGACAACAAAGATGAAGGAATGTTGGTTAAGTCGTTAGTCTCCGACGAGAGGCCCTTGCAAATGAGCACGTAGTGTATGGTGGTGGATGGGTTGTCTTTCACTTCTCTCCACTCGCTTTTGGTGGTTAGGAGGACACTCTTTCTCTCACTCATATGTGGGTGGTGGCGCTCACTCTCTTTTTGGTGGGTAGCTCCCTCTCCTCTCAACTCACTATGGTGGATGTGGTGTTGTGCCCTCGCTAAAGCCTTCGCATTGTCGGCGATGATTTGGCTAGGAGTCATTGGGCGAAGCTCGAACTTCTTGTCCTTGACCTTGAAGGTGTATGCATTGGAGTAACCATCATGTATGGCCTTCTTGTCAAATTGCCATGGGCGGCCAAGCAACATGTGGCACACGGTCATAGGTACCACGTCACACTCGACGGTGTCTTCATAGGGTCCTATCTTGAAGTTGACGGTGACGGTGTGTTGAATCTTGACATTGCCCTTGTCACTCAACCATTGGACATGGTATGGATGCGGATGCTTGCGAAGCGTGAGGTTGAGCTTCTCACATAGCTCGGTGCTTGCCAAGTTGTGGCAACTCCCACCATCGATGATGACCTTGATTGACTTGCCACCAATGCCGGCACGCGTTTGGAAGATGTTGCATCTTTGGTCTTCCATAGCTTGGGGTTGAGTGGTGAGCACTCGAGTGACCACAAGAGAAGGGCTTGGATCATGTGTGCATAAGAGAGGGTCTTCTCCACTTTCTTCATCATAGTCTTCCTCATTAGCAACGGCGGCTTGCACTAGGGCTTCATATTCACCTTCACTTAGAGTCTCTATGTCACCATTCTCCATAGTGATCATGACCTTGGTGTTCTTGCACTCAAAGGATTTGTGGCCTTGAGTACCACACTTGAAACAAGTGACATTGGAGGGTCCCGTAGAGGCCTTGGAGGAGGCGGTGGAGGATACCGTTTGCTTCATGCGACTTTGTATGGAAGGTTGCTTGGAAGGTGTAGAGGATGCGGTTGGCTTGACACTTGTTGTAGGAGTTGATGTGGCAAGCTTGGAGGCGAAGTATTGCTTGGACTTGGAGTACTTGATGTCCTCATTCACTTGACGCTCGGCCTTGGAAGCTTGGTGAACCAACTCAACCATATTGGAGTATTGTTGGAACTCCACAATCCTCTTGATGGGGTAGTTGAGGCCATTGAAGAACCTAGCGATGGTTTGGTTCTCGGACTCTTGGATGTTTGCTCGCATCATAGTCAACTCCATTTCCTTGAAGAACTCCTCAACGGTCTTGGTGCCTTGCTTCAACTTTTGGAGCTTGTTGAAGAGATCGGTCTTGTAGTGTGTAGGGACAAAGCGAGCTTGCATCTCCTTCTTCATATCTTCCCAAGTGTCAATTGGAGGTTCACCCTTTTCTTCCCTTTGAGTAACAACTTGTTCCCACCATGTGTTGGCATACTCTTCAAACTCAAGGGAGGCCATGGCTACTTTCTTGGCACCGGAGTAGTTGTGGATGCGGAAGATCTTGTCAACCTTGAGTGCCCATGAGAGGTATGCTTCGGCATCGTCTTCACCCTTGAACTTGGGCATGTTGAACTTGAGCTTTCCATACATATTCTCTTCATCTTCCATGTTCCTTCGGCGAGGACGGAAACCTTCATCTCTTGCGGCTTGGGGTGGTAGAGGAGGTCTTCCACGGCCAACCATAGCATTGGGTTGACGGTGGAGTTGAACACTAGCTTCACTTGGCTCACGTTGATGATGTTGTTGCGGATCTTGACGAGGTGGGTGGCGTTGTCCAATGATGGCCCTCTCATCTTGATCATGTTGTGGTTGTTCTCGGCCCCTTTGGTCATGGCGAGGATGGTTTCGGAGATCACGCCTTGGTGGATCTTGATGACCTTGGTCTTGAGCATCAACATGGGCTTGACGATGAGGTGCCGGGTCCATGTTGTGGAGGACGTTGTCGTGGGGTTGGTCGTCATGCCCGTGGTGGGCATGGCGAGCCGCTTGATGACGATTGATACGTCTCCAACGTATCGATAATTTCTTATGTTCCATGCTACTTTATTGATGATACCTACATGTTTTATGCACATTATATGTCATATTTATGCATTTTCCGGAACTAACCTATTAACAAGATGCCGAAGAGCCGGTTGCTGTTTTCTGTTTTTGGTTTCAGAAATCCTAGTAAAGAAATATTCTCGGAATTGGACGAAACTTTCGCCCAGGGTCCTATTTTTGCACGAAGCTTAAGACCGAAGAGATAACGAAGTGGGGCCACGAGGCAGCCGGGAGGGTGGCCGGCGCGGCCCAAGCCCTGGCGCGCGACCTACCCCCTGGGCCCCTCGTGTGGCCCCCGCGTTGACCCTCCGCCTACTTAAAGCTTCCGTCGCGAAACCCCCAGTCGAGAGCCACGATACGGAAAACCTTACAGAGCCGCCGCGAATCCCATCTCGGGATTCGGAGATCGCCGCACCCTGCCGGAGAGGGGATTCATCTCCCGGAGGACTCTACACCGCCATGGTCGCCTCCGGAGTGATGAGTGAGTAGTCCACCCCTGGACCATGGGTCCATAGCAGTAGCTAGATGGTCGTCTTCTCCTTGTTGTGCTTAATTGTTGGATCTTGTGAGCTGCCTAACATGATCAAGATCATCTATATGTAATTCTATATGTTGTGTTTGTCGGGATCCGATGGATAGAGAGTACTATGATTATGGTGATTATCAATCTATTGTTCATGTGTTGTTTATGATCTTGCATGCTCTCCGTTATTAGTAGAGGCTCTGGCCAAGTTTTTACTCTTAACTCCAAGAGGGGGTATTTATGCTCGATAGTGGGTTCATGCCTCCATTGAATCTGGGACAGTGACAGAAAGTTCTAAGGTTGTGGATGTGTGATGCGCGTAGATGTACACGTCCGTTGGGAACCCCAAGAGGAAGGTATGATGCGCACAGTGGCAAGTTTTCCCTCAGTATGAAACCAAGGTTTAATCGAACCAGTAGGAGCCAAGAAGCACGTTGAAGGTTGATGGTCGCGAAATGTGATGCGGCGCAACACCAGGGATTCCGGCGCCAACGCGGAACCTGCACAACACAACCCAAGTACTTTGTCCCAACGAAATTGAGGTTGTCAATCTCACCGGCTTGCTGTAACAAAGGATTAAACGTATCGAGTGGAAGATGTTTGCAAAGAAAACAGTAAACAGTACAGAGATTGTATGCTATGTAAAGAATAGGACCGGGGTCCACAGTTCACTAGAGGTGTCTCTCCCATAAGATAAAAGCATGTTGGGTGAACAAATTACAGTCGGGCAATTGACAAATAGAGAAAGGCATAACAATGCATATACATGATATGATAAATATAGTGAGATTTAATTGGGCATTACGACAAAGTACATAGACCGCCATCCAACCGCATCTATGCCTAAAAAGTCCACCTTCAGGTTATCATCCGAACCCCCTCCAAAGATTAAGTTGCAAACAATTGCATTAAGTATGGTGTAATGTAATCAACAACTACATCCTTAGACATAGCATCAATGTTTTATCCCTAGTGGCACAGACATCCACAACCTTAGAACTTTCTGTCACTGTCCCAGATTCAATGGAGGCATGAACCCACTATCGAGCATAAATACTCCCTCTTGGAGTTAAGAGTAAAAACTTGGCCAGAGCCTCTACTAATAACGGAGAGCATGCAAGATCATAAACAACACATGAACAATAGATTGATAATCACCATAATCATAGTACTCTCTATCCATCGGATCCCGACAAACACAACATATAGAATTACATATAGATGATCTTGATCATGTTAGGCAGCTCACAAGATCCAACAATGAAGCACAACAAGGAGAAGACGACCATCTAGCTACTGCTATGGACCCATGGTCCAGGGGTGAACTACTCACTCATCACTCCGGAGGCGACCATGGCGGTGTAGAGTCCTCCGGGAGATGAATCCCCTCTCCGGCAGGTGCCGGAGGCGATCTCCGAATCCCGAGATGGGATTCGCGGCGGCGCGTCTCGTAAGGTTTTCCGTATCGTGGCTCTCGCACGGGGGTTTCGCGACAAGCTTTAAGTAGGCGGAGGGTCAACGCGGGGGCCACACGGGGGCCCAGGATAGGTCGGCGCGGCCGGGCCTGGCCGCGCCGGCCACCCCTGGCCTCTCGTGGCCCCACTTCGTTAGGTCTTCGGTCTTCGGAAGCTTCGTGCAAAATAGGACCCTGGGCGAAAGTTTCGTCCAATTCCGAGAATATTTTTTACTAGGATTTCTGAAACCAAAAACAGCAGAAAACAGAACTGGCTCTTCGGCATCTTGTTAATAGGTTAGTTCCAAAATGCATAAATATGACATATAATGTGCATAAAACATGTAGGTATCATCAATAAAGTAGCATGGAACATAAGAAATTATCGATACGTTGGAGACGTATCAGCATCCCCAAGCTTAGTTCTGCTCGTCCCGAGCAGGTAAAACGATAACAAAGATAATTTCTGAAGTGACATGCCATCATAATCTTGATCATACTATTTGTAAACATATGTAATGAATGCAGCGATCAAAGCAAAGGTAATGACATGAGTAAACAACTGAATCATAAAGCAAAGACTTTTCATGAATAGTACTTCAAGACAAGCATCAATAAGTCTTGCATAAGAGTTAACTCATAAAGCAATAAATCAAAGTAAAGGTGTTGAAGCAACACATAGGAAGATTAAGTTTCAGCGGTTGCTTTCAACTTATAACATGTATATCTCATGGATATTGTCAACATAAAGTAGTATAATAAGTGCAATATGCAAGTATGTAGGAATCAATGCACAGTTCACACAAGTGTTTGCTTCTTAAGGTGGAAGGAGATAGGTAAACTGACTCAACAATAAAAGTAAAAGAATGGTCCTTCAATGAGGAAAGCATCGATTGCTGTATTTGTGCTAGAGCTTTTATTTTGAAAACATGAAACAATTTTGTCAACGGTAGTAATAAAGCATATGAGTTATGAAAATTATATCTTACAAGTTGCAAGCCTCACGCATAGTATACTAATAGTGCCCGCACCTCGTCCTACTTAACTTGGACTACCGGGTCTTCGCATGCCATGTTTCAACCAAGTGTCACAAAGGGGTACCTCCATGCCGCCTGTACAAAGGTCTAAGGAGAATGCTCGCATTTTGGATTTCTCGCTTTTGATTATTCTCAACTTAGACATCCATACCGGGACAACATGGACAACAGATAATGGACTCCTCTTAAATGCATAAGCATGTAGCAATGATTATTGTTCTCATATGAGATTGAGGATATATGTCCAAAACTGAAACTTCCACCATGGTTCATGGCTTTAGTTAGCGGCCCAATGTTCTTCTCTAACAATTTTGCATGCTCCAACCACTAGAATGATAGACCTTCAGACAAGACGGACATGCATAGCAACTCACATGATATTCAACAATAGTTGATGGCGTTCCCCAGAAGCATGGTTATCGCACAACAAGCAACTTAATAAAATATAAAGTGCATAAGTACATATTCAATACTACGATAGTTTTTAAGGCTATTTTGTCCCATGAGCTATATATTGCAAAAGTGAATGATGGAATTTTAAAGGTAGCACTCAAGCAATTTACTTTGGAATGGCGGAGAAATACCATGTAGTAGGTAGGTATGGTGGACACAAATGGCATAGTAGTTGGCTCAAGGATTTTGGATGCATGAGAAGTATTCCCTCTCGATACAAGGTTTAGGCTAGCAAGGTTATTTGAAGCAAACTCAAGGATGAACAAGTGCAGCAAAACTCACATAAAAGACATATTGTAAACATTATAAGACTCTACACCGTCTTCCTTGTTGTTCAAAACTCAATACTAGATACTATCTAGACCTTAGAGAAACCAAATATGCAAATCAAATTTTAGCAAGCTCTATGTATTTCTTCATTAATGGGTGCAAAGCATATGATGCAAGAGCTTAAACATGAGCACAACAATTGCCAAGTATCACATTATCCAAGACATTTTAGAATTACTACATGTAGCATTTTCCAATTCCAACCATATAACAATTTAACGAAGAAGAAACTTCGCCTTGAACATTATGAGTAAAGCCTAAGGACTGTCAACACCCGGATTTTTAGGTCCAGATGCCTATTATGCCATTCCTCGCAATCCCAGGAATATTGTTTTTGCGAGACATAATAGATTGATATCACAACACATCATTCATTACAACACATAATCGTCTTACAACAAAGGATCACATGATCCAGTCTTAATACATCATAGTGGATCTAGAGATCCTATTACAAAACACATAGCGGAAGCGAAGTAGTAGCGGTCGTGGTCCATCTATTCCACAGGCAACTGTTGACGTCAGGAGTGATCCTAGTTGTCGTAGACGTCCTGCTGTCCATCTTCCTCGTACTGCTGTTCTCCTTCATAGTCTGGCCATTTGAATAGCCAGGGACAAAGCCATGAGTACTTTAAAGTACTCGCAAACTAATACTAATGTAAGCACTATCAACTATAGTAAGGGGGTGCTAAGCTCTAAGTTTATTTGCATAAAGCCAATTTTATTTCATAAGCATTTAGTAAAAAGCCTCTTCATTTGCTAACTAACTCAAGTGGGAACATTAGTGTCATTCCCACAACTCTGTTGTGATTCAAGTCAAAGTCACCATTTCAAGTTCAAATCACAAGTCACCCTTCACATGTCACATTTTTGAAAATGGTCTGATGACGGAACAGTATGGCCTTTCCAATCGTCCGTAACCGTGGACGCGGCTATTCGAATAGTTCTACACTCTGCAGAGGTCGTACACTTGTGCCACAACATTTGCAATAATCCGTCAGGGTTAACTGGCCCTGATTTATCACACTCCGTGTGCGGACTACCAACCATAACCTTTCACTTATATACCCTAGTATAGGCACCTCTCCCCATGAGCTTGGCCTCCCGGTGAGACAGTCAGCCTGGGAACTGCACAGGGCTTGGGCCGGACATTCACCTCATTTCACGTCATATCACATCACTTCTGTAGAGGCAGCCTTCAGCCTAACCCCGATGACGCTTGTTTAGAGGGAACCCATACTAAAGCACATAAATTTCTAGTTAAGCCCTTACCCATATCGGGTATTGTGGGGGTACTTTCAAAATTGGAATGGTATCGCATCCGAACCCAACCATCAGTTTTTGTAAAATTCACCAAGTCATTCACAAGTCACATTCACCTTCAAAATCTTTCAATAGAATGACTCATCATTCCAAGGTTTTCAAAGTCATTTCACTTCACAAGTTCCCATCTAGAGTAGTCAATTTTATATATTAGCACTAGCAACTAATCATGAGGGGTGCTATCTAGCTTTCATTGCTCTAGGCTAAATTTGATACTCTTGTAGTATTCTATCTCTAGACCAAAGTTAACTATAAAAGCAAGTTATAATAATCAAAGTAAAAGCTTGTAAGAATAAAACTTGGGATGGGATCATGAAGCATAAAGTAAATTGGGAGTGTGCCTTGCTCTAGTAGAGCTTTGCACTTTGCAAGAATATTAGCTTGCATTAGTCTAGCTTGCAAGAATGTTAGCTTGCATTAATAATAGCTTGCCTTGCGTGGTGTACTGATCAAAGTGGTCTTCCTCTTCCTGGAAGTAGACCTCCTCCTCCTCGGTGTACTCCTCGGTACTAGCGTCTAAATACGAGTATAATACACACAATTACCACACAAAGCCTAAGTACTAGACTAAGCACACACATAAATTACTCTTACTAAGCTATCACTCAACATGCTTATTAGGTGAGTTGATTTTATTTTATTCTTACGAAAAATAATTTCCTCTCATTATAAATATTAATTAGAGTTTCTATTTATTGCTTGAGAGAAAATAATTTCCTCTCATTAAATATTATTAAGATTTAATTTCCTTCATGAATAAGATGTGACCTAGGTTGACTAAAGTCAACCTCTTCACAAGTATCAATTGGGAAGTGATTTAAATGAGGCACACCACCTCATGCCTTTTTTTAATACTCATGATTAATGATTTAATATCATCAACTAATTTAATATGAGTTTAAAATTGACCATAGTCTATACCCCATATTAACTTAGTTGAGACAAGATTTAAATGAGACCACTACATCTCATAAGATTTAATAAGTAGCCTTGAATAATTTAAATACTATTATGAAAATGATTGAATATTTTTAAATAAGAACCTATGGATTATTACTACATGTGTCATTAATTCTCATTGAATCCTTTGGGTAAGTATTTAATTGAGAGGCTACACCTCATATAGTTTAATACCACATACTAATGATTTAAATGAGGTTCCATACCTCATGCAATTTAAATCCTATTTGATTTAATATCCACAAGTGAGCATATATGAGACCAAGCAATAAGGGTCATCACATTACTTCATACCACTTGTGAAAATGATTTAAATGAGGTGCTACACCTCATAGATTTGAAACCCTAATTTTGAAATAGTTTAAATGGGCTAGATTTTGACTATATAGCCAATACTTTGCTCTAGCCCATGATCATATGAAACAACTATAGTATTTTATTACATAATAAATTAGACAACATCAAATGTGATTTATGAGAGGTGGAATCACCTCAAAATTCAAAAGGGTTGATTTTTAAGATTTATTTGAAGTTTGAAAAGTTACTGATTTGTTATTTTTACTATTCAAAAACTACACAAGCTATGAGGTTGAAACCAGTGAGGTTTGTTAGAGAATTTCATAAGCTTTCTAAAACATTTTGAATCACTAAATTTGGATTAGTACAATTGAAACTATTCAAATTCTAGCAATGTTCCTAGTAAGCAAAAGCTGAAATAAAAGTAAACACGAAATTTGAATTTAAACCGCGGGCGGGAAAAGGAGTGGGCCGGCCCAGCTGCGGCCTGGGCCACGCATGCATGGCACATGCACGTGGCCAGCGTGCGGGGCGCACAGATCGTTGGATCGAGATCCAACGGATCTGGGTCCTCGTCTAGCTCGCGATTCTGAGATCTTGCGGGGACGATTTCTCTCACCTCGGAGCTCGGATGAAGGTGAGGTTGGGCTCGTTGGATGGGGATTTTCAAGGGCTTCAAGATGGTATAGGGCTAGGTCGCTTTGGTGATGAAAAAAAAATCGAAACTTGGTGGTGCAGCCGTGTGCCCGCCGCCGAGCTTCTTGCTCCGTGGAGCTGCAAGGAGGGAGGAAGGGGGGCTCTGGGAGGGAGAGAGGGAGGCTGCTAGGTGGTGTAGTGGTGTCCAAGGCGCGGGGGGTTTATATAGTGGCTGGAGCGCGGGGCGCGACGTGGTCGGCATGGCCACGACGTCACGGTGCACGGCGGGCACGGGCGTCTCCGGCACTGCTACTGCGTCAGGAGGGAGGTCACGGGGTAGGTAATGACGCGCGCGGAGTGGCGCGGTTGATTGGCGTCAGGTGCAGGGCGCACGGGGTCAATGCCGACGTCGGCGTCCTTCAAGGGCGTCGCGTCGCGCGTTGTCCAGCGGCGCGCAAGGGCCAACGGTCGTGTCTGGCAGTGGTGCAGGACCAAGAGGAAGCTGGTGGCGCAGGGTGACGCGGTGGAACGCAGTGTGCACGCGGGAACGGGGTCGTGTCCACGGGTGGTGACCAGGGGACGTGGCACGGGTTGGTTTGGTCGACCTCGTGCTCTCCTCGACCAAGGGTCGTGTCTAGTAGGTGTAGGGGGTTGAGTGACATGTGAGTGACAAGGTGAGAGAGAGAGAGAAAGAGAGGGAGCAAGTGGTGGCATGGTGGTGACTAGGGTGGCCGGCATGGTGTGTTCTAGTTGATTTGAGAGCAAAAATCTTTCTCTCTGCGGTAAGGGCGTGCATGGGCGTGATCAGCAAGGTCAGGGAAAGTTCAGAGACATGCTGAGGTGACTTGGATGGGAGAGGAGAGGAAGTGAGCATGTGGGGTGACATGGTGGCCGGCATGGGGGTGTTCTTGTCAAGCTGGTCCAAGGCAAGGGCTGGCAGGGCTTGGCACTGATGCAGAGGGGTACAGGGATGCAGAGGGAGTGCAGGGTTGGACTTGGTCCAAGCCAAAAATTCAGTATGGGCTCAATTCTATGTGCTGCCCACAAGGTGTTTGTTGATATGGCCGAAAGAGAAAAAGTTTCAAATTTTGGAAATTCCCTTGGTGGATCTTATTCATATATTATTTGAAGTAGATTGGTGGTGGTGGTGGTCATTTTGGTGAAGGTTTGCAAGAATACAAAAAGTGGCTCATCTTCTCTTTAATTCAAAGTCTCCACTTGGCAACACTATACTGGTCAACCTGGTCAACATGAGGTGTGGTGGTCAACATGAAAGCTGTTGACCTTGACATGGTCTTGGATGACATGGTCAGAGTTGACCAAGTTTGGTTGAAGAAAAGTCAAATGCAGGGGTGTAAAGTAGGGAAGATGTTATAAATGGGTGATATGACCATTATCACATGCATGTGAGTTTTGAATTTTCCTTTGATTTGATTCTGGTTTCTTTGATGCAAATGTGTTTGTTTATCATATATAAGTATTCTACAAGCAAGAGATCAAGCCATGGTGGCCTTGGTTGAAGATTTGCAAATTGGGCTAAGTGTATGTGAGTGAATTTTGGGGATTTTCTCACTATGTGATTTCTCTTCAATTGAATTGACTTTGGTTGACTCTAATGTGATTCTTATTGGTTTAGAAACATTTTCAAACCATTGAATCCATTTCAAAAGGTCTTGGTCAAAGATTTGCAAAATGGCCATAACACATAAGAGTTGATGTGTCACTTTTTATTATTTTTGTAAAGTGTTGATCTTGCTTCACTTGGACATGGGTTAGGGTCAATTTAGGGTTATATGAAGTTTAGAAATGGTTGCACACCATTTGGTCAAGGTTTAATGTCATAGGGCAAAAATTGGTGAAATGGCTATGTGTCTCATATGCCTCTATGCATATGTTGCATTTGATTTTTGATTTGAGTGTTCTTGGCCCATTTGAGGTTGTTGAGTATTGAAAGGGTATATGGAAGTGATCCAACTATTCACCACAAGTCCTAGGGTCAAGATTCTTAAATTCACCAATTTGTATTTTACTCTCATTTGCCTCTATGGCATTTTTAGTTTCTTTTTAATTCTTTTGGAAATCACTTGGATGTGGTTTGATAGGTACTAGGTAAGATGTATGAAGATTTTCCAAACCTCTAAGCAAAGTAGAAAAGCTTAGGGTAAAGTTTTGTAAAAATAGCCATAGGCACATATGCCTCTTTCTTATTTAATTTCCTTTTATTTTAATTTCACTAGGGTGGTGAAAAGAGAGGTGAAGTTTAGGGTTTAGTGGGGTTCACAATGGTTTACCACTGTTTAGCATAAATAATAAAGGTAGGGTTCAAGATTTACCTAGTAGGACTATATGCCCACATATGTCTTTTATTTTATTTTGTGTTTCTCAAAATAAATCTAAAATAATTTCTGGAGAAGATTAGGGTTTAAGGTTTTTCTTATTTGATTTCTTTCCTCTTTATTTTATTTGGTTGGTGACCTTCACTTGATCACTTTAGGGTTTTAGGGGTTAGCACATAAGCATAATAACATTCATCATGGCAAAACACAGGATTTAGAACAAGCTCTATATGTATCAATCTTATTTTAATAAAAGTTTTTGTTGGTTCCAAAATTTGGAACTAGGGAAATTCATTTTGTTTGTTTTGAAATTTTTGGGTTGTTACAAACCCTTCCCCCTTAAACAAATCTCGTCCCGAGATTTTAAGAAAAGTTAGGTTCCTAAGAGAGATTGAGCATTTTATTAACAGGACATACTTGGCATGGTCTGGGTGCTTCATGAGCTTCAGTGGCAGTCATGTGGTAGAGACGGCCATTGTTGTTGTTCTGATTCCTCCTTCCGGCAAAGCGCTGTTGCTGAGCAGGTGCGGCGGTATTGGCGGCAATCCTGGCAAGCTTCTTGGGGCACTCATTGGAGAAGTGACCCACAACTCCACATTCGTAGCAGTTGACTGTGGACTTGTCTTTGGGGTTGACGGGGACAGCGTTGCTTCCAGTCTTTGGGGCATTATTGGGGTTGTTATTGTTACCATTGGGGTGGTTGTTGGTGTTGTTTTTGCTGTGGTTGTTGTGGTTGCCACCGGGCTTTGGGGGTCCTCCGTTGTTGTTGGAGTAGTTGGGGCGATAATTCTGAGCAGGGGGCTTGTTGTGTCTTGGGGTGAATCCTCCAGAGGAGTTGTTGCGGTACTTCTGGGTATGGTGGGGTCCACTGGTTCATCATCCGGCGCTTGCGGTTCTCGTTGGCTTGATGTAGCTTCCCTTCCATTTGTATGGCTGAGTCTACCAGGGCTTCTAAGTCAGCGAACGGAATGTTCACTAACACCGTTTGCATCTCGTCATGTAGTCCGTTCAGAAATCTTTCCTTCCTCTTCTCATTGGTGTCTGTCTCCGGGGCGTACCTTGACAGTGTAAGAAACCTGTCGCGGTATTCCACCACGGACATTCTTCCTTGCTTCAGTTCACGGAATTCGTCTCTCATCTTCTTGATCAGTCCTTGGGGCACATGGTATTTGCTGAACTTCAGCTTGAAGTCTTCCCATGTCATCATCTGTCCTGCATTCATAGCACGGTCTGGTCCACCAGCTCTGGTGGTCCTGCTAAGTCGTGGCAAACAGCACTTTCTCTGCGGCTTCAACTTGCGCAACTTCGAGGTTGTTCTCCATTGTCTGGAGCCAGTCATCAGCATCTAGGGGTTCTTCTGTCTTGCTAAACATGGGTGGGTTGGTGTTCTGGAAGTTCTTTAGCTTTGATCCTGGGTGATCATGATGGCCTTGATTGTTGTTTGCAAGCTGTTGAAGTGCTGCAATGTTGGCTTGGCGTTCAGCTCGTTCAGCTTGCCTATCCTCCAGCATGGTTTGCAACATCTGCATCATTGCGTCTTGGGTGGCGCTGCAGGTTGGTGGGGCCATCTGATCATTTGAGTAAATGATAAGATAAGAGGGAAATTTCTATGGTTTGTTTGAGTTAAAGTTCACAAAGTTTCAAAACTTAAGTAGTGTTGAGGGTAAAAACCAACAACACTTTTTCATTCATACCAAGCATCACACATTACAAAGCTAACACACCGTTGGTTTTAAGAACCATTCATTCGCTCTACGATACAAGGGGGATCCTGATACAACTCACACCTACTTAAGTGCTGGGGTGATACTACTCTTCAGGGTGGATTCTTCTTCTTCACGGGTGAGATGCTTGGCGAGAGGCGAGGGCGTTATCCAAATCCCTGCGGGTTTTGTACTGCCTGAAATCCTGAGGTGCTTCATAGGGGTTCATCTCTGGTTGTGGTGGGGGCATGGTCATCGGTCTTCCCATGGAGTCATGTCTTGGGTAGTAGAGGAAACGAGTGTTCTTGATCTTGTCCTTATTTTGTCCACACAGACGGGAAATTGCTTCTTGCATAGCTTTGTCTAGTCCTTCCTTCCAGGTGTTTCCCGTTACAGAAAACCATATGGTTTCCCATACCGGGGCTTCAAGCTTTCTTCCTAGATCAGCGGAAACTTCCCACCGGGGTGATCCTCCCAACTGATTATTGAAGGATGTTCCGAAGAATTCGGGGTACGGGTGTCCTAGATATTCCACTAGTTGCTTCAATTCCTTTTCGAACCTCAGTTCTCCTCCGTGACCAAGCTGATAGCATTCCCATTGGTATTCCATCTGTGAGCAATTTAGGATAAGTAAGTTAGAGAAGTGATCAAGTGTGCAAATTTTTATGTAGTATTATAAAAGAAATAGGGCATAAATTTCTCTTTTTGAAAAAGATTTCAAGGATAAGAGTGAGAATAATTTTTCATAAATATTCATTTCATTTGTTATTGAAACTAAATTTTTCAGGACGTCCATTCTAACTAGGGTCTCCTAAGGTCAACAATGGCTCTGATACCAACTTGTCAACACCCGGATTGTTAGGTCCAGATGCCTATTATGCCATTCCTCGCAATCCCAGGAATATTGTTTTTGCGAGACATAATAGATTGATATCACAACACATCATTCATTACAACACATAATCGTCTTACAACAAAGGATCACATGATCCAGTCTTAATACATCATAGTGGATCTAGAGATCCTATTACAAAACACATAGCGGAAGCGAAGTAGTAGCGGTCGTGGTCCATCTATTCCACAGGCAACTGTTGACGTCAGGAGTGATCCTAGTTGTCGTAGACGTCCTGCTGTCCATCTTCCTCGTACTGCTGTTCTCCTTCATAGTCTGGCCATTTGAATAGCCAGGGACAAAGCCATGAGTACTTTAAAGTACTAAACTAATGCTAATGTAAGCACTATCAACTATAGTAAGGGGTGCTAAGCTCTAAGTTTATTTGCATAAAGCCAATTTTATTTCATAAGCATTTAGTAAAAAGCCTCTTCATTTGCTAACTAACTCAAGTGGGAACATTAGTGTCATTCCCACAACTCTGTTGTGATTCAAGTCAAAGTCACCATTTCAAGTTCAAATCACAAGTCACCCTTCACATGTCACATTTTTGAAAATGGTCTGATGACGGAACATGGCCTTTCCAATCGTCCGTAACCGTGGACGCGGCTATTCGAATAGTTCTACACTCTGCAGAGGTCGTACACTTGTGCCACAACATTTGCAATAATCCGTCAGGGTTAACTGGCCCTGATTTATCACACTCCGTGTGCGGACTACCAACCATAACCTTTCACTTATATACCCTAGTATAGGCACCTCTCTCCATGAGCTTGGCCTCCCAGTGAAGACAGACGTCAGCCTGGGAACTGCACAGGGCTTGGGCCGGACATTCACCTCATTTCACGTCATATCACATCACTTCTGTAGAGGCAGCCTTCAGCCTAACCCCGATGACGCTTGTTTAGAGGGAACCCATACTAAAGCACATAAATTTCTAGTTAAGCCCTTACCCATATCGGGTATTGTGGGGGTACTTTCAAAATTGGAATGGTATCGCATCCGAACCCAACCATCAGTTTTTGTAAAATTCACCAAGTCATTCACAAGTCACATTCACCTTCAAAATCTTTCAATAGAATGACTCATCATTCCAAGGTTTTCAAAGTCATTTCACTTCACAAGTTCCCATCTAGAGTAGTCAATTTTATATATTAGCACTAGCAACTAATCATGAGGGGTGCTATCTAGCTTTCATTGCTCTAGGCTAAATTTGATACTCTTGTAGTATTCTATCTCTAGACCAAAGTTAACTATAAAAGCAAGTTATAATAATCAAAGTAAAAGCTTGTAAGAATAAAACTTGGGATGGGATCATGAAGCATAAAGTAAATTGGGAGTGTGCCTTGCTCTAGTAGAGCTTTGCACTTTGCAAGAATATTAGCTTGCATTAGTCTAGCTTGCAAGAATGTTAGCTTGCATTAATAATAGCTTGCCTTGCGTGGTGTACTGATCAAAGTGGTCTTCCTCTTCCTGGAAGTAGACCTCCTCCTCCTCGGTGTACTCCTCGGTACTAGCGTCTAAATACGAGTATAATACACACAATTACCACACAAAGCCTAAGTACTAGACTAAGCACACACATAAATTACTCTTACTAAGCTATCACTCAACATGCTTATTAGGTGAGTTGATTTTATTTTATTCTTACGAAAAATAATTTCCTCTCATTATAAATATTAATTAGAGTTTCTATTTATTGCTTGAGAGAAAATAATTTCCTCTCATTAAATATTATTAAGATTTAATTTCCTTCATGAATAAGATGTGACCTAGGTTGACTAAAGTCAACCTCTTCACAAGTATCAATTGGGAAGTGATTTAAATGAGGCACACCACCTCATGCTTTTTTTAATACTCATGATTAATGATTTAATATCATCAACTAATTTAATATGAGTTTAAAATTGACCATAGTCTATACCCCATATTAACTTAGTTGAGACAAGATTTAAATGAGACCACTACATCTCATAAGATTTAATAAGTAGCCTTGAATAATTTAAATACTATTATGAAAATGATTGAATATTTTTAAATAAGAACCTATGGATTATTACTACATGTGTCATTAATTCTCATTGAATCCTTTGGGTAAGTATTTAATTGAGAGGCTACACCTCATATAGTTTAATACCACATACTAATGATTTAAATGAGGTTCCATACCTCATGCAATTTAAATCCTATTTGATTTAATATCCACAAGTGAGCATATATGAGACCAAGCAATAAGGGTCATCACATTACTTCATACCACTTGTGAAAATGATTTAAATGAGGTGCTACACCTCATAGATTTGAAACCCTAATTTTGAAATAGTTTAAATGGGCTAGATTTTGACTATATAGCCAATACTTTGCTCTAGCCCATGATCATATGAAACAACTATAGTATTTTATTACATAATAAATTAGACAACATCAAATGTGATTTATGAGAGGTGGAATCACCTCAAAATTCAAAAGGGTTGATTTTTAAGATTTATTTGAAGTTTGAAAAGTTACTGATTTGTTATTTTTACTATTCAAAAACTACACAAGCTATGAGGTTGAAACCAGTGAGGTTTGTTAGAGAATTTCATAAGCTTTCTAAAACATTTTGAATCACTAAATTTGGATTAGTACAATTGAAACTATTCAAATTCTAGCAATGTTCCAGTAAGCAAAAGCTGAAATAAAAGTAAACACGAAATTTGAATTTAAACCGCGGGCGGGAAAAGGAGTGGGCCGGCCCAGCTGCGGCCTGGGCCACGCATGCATGGCACATGCACGTGGCCAGCGTGCGGGGCGCACAGATCGTTGGATCGAGATCCAACGGATCTGGGTCCTCGTCTAGCTCGCGATTCTGAGATCTTGCGGGGACGATTTCTCTCACCTCGGAGCTCGGATGAAGGTGAGGTTGGGCTCGTTGGATGGGGATTTTCAAGGGCTTCAAGATGGTATAGGGCTAGGTCGCTTTGGTGATGAAAAAAAATCGAAACTTGGTGGTGCAGCCGTGTGCCCGCCGCCGAGCTTCTTGCTCCGTGGAGCTGCAAGGAGGGAGGAAGGGGGGCTCTGGGAGGGAGAGAGGGAGGCTGCTAGGTGGTGTGGTGATGTCCAAGGCGCGGGGGGGGGTTTATATAGTGGCTGGAGGCGCGGGGCGCGACGTGGTCGGCATGGCCACGACGTCACGGTGCACGGCGGGCACGGGCGTCTCCGGCACTGCTACTGCGTCAGGAGGGAGCTCACTGGTAGGTGATGACGCGTGAGTAGTGGCGCGGTTGATGGCGTCGTGTGCAGGGCGCACGGGGTCAATGCCGACGTCGGCGTCCTTCAAGGGCGTCGCGTCGCGTTGTTGTCCTAGCGCGCACGCGGGCCAACGGCCGTGTCTGGCAGTTGTGCGGGACCGAGAGGGAGCGGGTGGCGCAGGGTGACGTGCTGGAACGCGGCGTGCATGCGGGAACGGGGTCGTGTCCACGGGTGGTGACCAGGGGACGTGGCACGGGTTGGTTTGGTCGACCTCGTGCTCTCCTCGACCAAGGGTCGTGTCTAGTAGGTGTAGGGGGTTGAGTGACATGTGAGTGACAAGGTGAGAGAGAGAGAGAAAGAGAGGGAGCAAGTGGTGGCATGGTGGTGACTAGGGTGGCCGGCATGGTGTGTTCTAGTTGATTTGAGAGCAAAAATCTTTCTCTCTGCGGTAAGGGCGTGCATGGGCGTGATCAGCAAGGTCAGGGAAAGTTCAGAGACATGCTGAGGTGACTTGGATGGGAGAGGAGAGGAAGTGAGCATGTGGGGTGACATGGTGGCCGGCATGGGGGTGTTCTTGTCAAGCTGGTCCAAGGCAAGGGCTGGCAGGGCTTGGCACTGATGCAGAGGGGTACAGGGATGCAGAGGGAGTGCAGGGTTGGACTTGGTCCAAGCCAAAAATTCAGTATGGGCTCAATTCTATGTGCTGCCCACAAGGTGTTTGTTGATATGGCCGAAAGAGAAAAAGTTTCAAATTTTGGAAATTCCCTTGGTGGATCTTATTCATATATTATTTGAAGTAGATTGGTGGTGGTGGTGGTCATTTTGGTGAAGGTTTGCAAGAATACCAAAAAGTGGCTCATCTTCTCTTTAATTCAAAGTCTCCACTTGGCAACACTATACTGGTCAACCTGGTCAACATGAGGTGTGGTGGTCAACATGAAAGCTGTTGACCTTGACATGGTCTTGGATGACATGGTCAGAGTTGACCAAGTTTGGTTGAAGAAAAGTCAAATGCAGGGGTGTAAAGTAGGGAAGATGTTATAAATGGGTGATATGACCATTATCACATGCATGTGAGTTTTGAATTTTCCTTTGATTTGATTCTGGTTTCTTTGATGCAAATGTGTTTGTTTATCATATATAAGTATTCTACAAGCAAGAGATCAAGCCATGGTGGCCTTGGTTGAAGATTTGCAAATTGGGCTAAGTGTATGTGAGTGAATTTTGGGGATTTTCTCACTATGTGATTTCTCTTCAATTGAATTGACTTTGGTTGACTCTAATGTGATTCTTATTGGTTTAGAAACATTTTCAAACCATTGAATCCATTTCAAAAGGTCTTGGTCAAAGATTTGCAAAATGGCCATAACACATAAGAGTTGATGTGTCACTTTTTATTATTTTTGTAAAGTGTTGATCTTGCTTCACTTGGACATGGGTTAGGGTCAATTTAGGGTTATATGAAGTTTAGAAATGGTTGCACACCATTTGGTCAAGGTTTAATGTCATAGGGCAAAAATTGGTGAAATGGCTATGTGTCTCATATGCCTCTATGCATATGTTGCATTTGATTTTTGATTTGAGTGTTCTTGGCCCATTTGAGGTTGTTGAGTATTGAAAGGGTATATGGAAGTGATCCAACTATTCACCACAAGTCCTAGGGTCAAGATTCTTAAATTCACCAATTTGTATTTTACTCTCATTTGCCTCTATGGCATTTTTAGTTTCTTTTTAATTCTTTTGGAAATCACTTGGATGTGGTTTGATAGGTACTAGGTAAGATGTATGAAGATTTTCCAAACCTCTAAGCAAAGTAGAAAAGCTTAGGGTAAAGTTTTGTAAAAATAGCCATAGGCACATATGCCTCTTTCTTATTTAATTTCCTTTTATTTTAATTTCACTAGGGTGGTGAAAAGAGAGGTGAAGTTTAGGGTTTAGTGGGGTTCACAATGGTTTACCACTGTTTAGCATAAATAATAAAGGTAGGGTTCAAGATTTACCTAGTAGGACTATATGCCCACATATGTCTTTTATTTTATTTTGTGTTTCTCAAAATAAATCTAAAATAATTTCTGGAGAAGATTAGGGTTTAAGGTTTTTCTTATTTGATTTCTTTTCTCTTTATTTTATTTGGTTGGTGACCTTCACTTGATCACTTTAGGGTTTTAGGGGTTAGCACATAAGCATAATAACATTCATCATGGCAAAACACAGGATTTAGAACAAGCTCTATATGTATCAATCTTATTTTAATAAAAGTTTTTGTTGGTTCCAAAATTTGGAACTAGGGAAATTCATTTTGTTTGTTTTGAAATTTTTGGGTTGTTACAGGACACATGTGTCCATATGCAACAGTGGAGCGTGTCTCTCTCCCACAAAGTGAATGCTAGGATCCATCTTATTCAAACAAAAACAAAAACGAAAACAAACCGACGCTCCAAGTAAAGAACACAAGATGTGATTGAATAAAAATATAGTTTCAGGGGAGGAACCTGATGATGTTGTCGATGAAGAAGGGGATGCCTTGGGCATCCCCAAGCTTAGACGCTTGAGTCTTCTTAAAATATGCAGGGGTGAACCACGGGGCATCCCCAAGCTTAGAGCTTTCACTCCTCTTGATCATAGTATATCATTCTCCTCTCTTGACCCTTGAAAACTTCCTTCACACCAAACTTCAAGCAAACTCATTAGAGGGTTAGTGCACGATTAATAATTCACTCATTCAGAGGTGACACAATCATTATTTTCACTTCTGGACATTGCATAATGCTACTGGACATTAGTGGATCAAAGAAATAAATCCAACATAGCAAAAGAGGCAATGCGAAATAAAAGGCAGAATCTGTCAAAAACAGAACAGTCCGTAAAGACGAATTTAGAAATGGCACCAGACTTGCTCAAATGGAAAAACTCAAAACTAATGAAAGTTGCGTACATATCTGAGGATCACGCTCGTAAATTGGCAGATTTTTTCGAATTTTCTACAGAGAATTGTGCCCAGATTCGTGACAGACAGCAATGCTGTTTCTGCGCAGCAATCCCAAATATAACATCAACTTTGACATAGAAACTTTACTTGGCACAAAAACATGATAAGGAGAGGTTGCTACAGTAGTAAACAACTTCCAAGACTCAACAAAACAAAAAATTGCTGTAGGTAAAAACATGGGTTGTCTCCCATAAGCGCTTTTCTTTAACGCCTTTCAGGCGCAGAAAGTGCAAATCAAGTAACATCGAGAGACGGTGTGTCAACCTTACCTTGGGCTTCATCTTTACCTTTCTTATTGTTTTTCTTTCCTTTTGGTTTAGGAAATATATGATTTCCCCCTGGTATAGAGGTGAATTTCAGAGTGCCTTCTCCCACATCAATGACTGCTCCCAATAGTTTCAGCAAGGATCTTCCGAGTATGATTTTTCCTGTTTCAATAATAAGATAATCAATGGATATTGTTCTTCCATGAATGGTTGTATGCACACCTGCAGCTATTCCCTTAGGAATTATAATAGAGTTATCAATGAGAGCTATTTCTTCTCCCCCTTCATCGACTCCCCAAAGTTTCAAAGATTTATAAATGTTTTCAGGCATAAGGCAAAATTCATACATAATATCACAGTAGGCATGAAGAGTTCGATCACCGATAACAATTTTAACAGAAGGGTCCCATAATGAAGGTTTAGGATTCTCTAAGACTTGTTCAAGACGATTACGAACACAGTGATAATTGTCATTTAAGCGAGATGTACTTATCTCGAGATTGTTCAATCTATTATAAATGCTAATAAGGGCTGAATCAAAGTTATTAGCTGAATCATGTGATGCAACCAATTTCTTTATGGCATTAAAAGCTTGATCCCCATTACAATGAAGGAAATCTCCTCCTACTAAAGTGTCCAAAGCATATCTATAGCGAACCATAAGACCAAAATAAAAATTACTAAGGAGCAAACTTAGAGTCATTTGAGGTTCAGTTTTACGATAAGAAGTAAAAATTCTAGACCAAGCATCCTTAAAACTCTCCTCATCCCCTTGCTTGAAAGTGAAAACTAAGTCCTCAGGTGAAGAAGTAACAGGTTCAGAGCTAGACATGGTAATAAAAGTAACTAAATTTTTTTTTTGTATTTTAAATATAGAGTGCAGGACAATAAAGCAAACTAGATAGAGTAAATGCAAGTAACTAATTTTTTTGTGTTTTTGATATAGAGAGCAAGACAGTAAATAAAGTAAAACTAGCAACTAATTTTTTGTGTTTTGTTTAGGTGCAGCAAACAAAGTAGTAAATAAAATAAAGCAAGACAAAAACAAAGTAAAGAGATTGAGAAGTGGAGACTCCCTTGCAGCGTGTCTTGATCTCCCGGCACGGCGCCAAAAAACTTGATGCGCGTAGATGTACACGTCCGTTGGGAACCCCAAGAGGAAGGTATGATGCGCACGGTGGCAAGTTTTCCTCAGTATGAAACCAAGGTTTAATCGAACAGTAGGAGCCAAGAAGCACGTTGAAGGTTGATGGTCGAAATGTGATGCGGCGCAACACCAGGGATTCCGGCAACGCAACCTGCACAACACAACCCAAGTACTTTGTCCCAACGAAACAGTGAGGTTGTCAATCTCACCGGCTTGCTGTAACAAAGGATTAAACGTATCGAGTGGAAGATGTTTGCAAAAAAGTAAACACAATTGCAGTAGATTGTATGCTATGTAAAGAATAGGACCGGGGTCCACAGTTCACTAGAGGTGTCTCTCCCATAAGATAAAAGCATGTTGGGTGAACAAATTACAGTCGGGCAATTGACAAATAGAGAAAGGCATAACAATGCATATACATGATATGATAAATATAGTGAGATTTAATTGGGCATTACGACAAAGTACATAGACCGCCATCCAACTGCATCTATGCCTAAAAAGTCCACCTTCAGGTTATCATCCGAACCCCCTCCAGTATTAAGTTGCAAAGCAACAGACAATTGCATTAAGTATGGTGCGTAATGTAATCAACAACTACATCCTTAGACATAGCATCAATGTTTTATCCCTAGTGGCAACAGCACATCCACAACCTTAGAACTTTCTGTCACTGTCCCAGATTCAATGGAGGCATGAACCCACTATCGAGCATAAATACTCCCTCTTGGAGTTAAGAGTAAAAACTTGGCCAGAGCCTCTACTAATAACGGAGAGCATGCAAGATCATAAACAACACATGAACAATAGATTGATAATCACCATAATCATAGTACTCTCTATCCATCGGATCCCGACAAACACAACATATAGAATTACATATAGATGATCTTGATCATGTTAGGCAGCTCACAAGATCCAACAATGAAGCACAACAAGGAGAAGACGACCATCTAGCTACTGCTATGGACCCATGGTCCAGGGGTGAACTACTCACTCATCACTCCGGAGGCGACCATGGCGGTGTAGAGTCCTCGGAGATGAATCCCCTCTCCGGCAGGTGCCGAGGCGATCTCTCGAATCCCCGAGATGGGATTCGCGGCGGCATCTCTAAGGTTTTCCGTATCGTGGCTCTCGGTCTGGGGGTTTCACGACGGAAGCTTTAAGTAGGCGGAGGGTCAACGCGGGGCCACACGAGGGCCCGGGGGATAGGTCGGCGCGGCCGGGGCCTGGGCCGCGCCGGCCACCCCCTGGCCTCCTCGTGGCCCCACTCGTTAGGTCTTCGGTCTTGGAAGCTTCGTGCAAAAATAGGACCCGGGCGAAAGTTTCGTCCAATCCGAGAATATTTCTTTACTAGGATTTCTGAAACCAAAAGCAGAAAACAACTGGCTCTTTGGCATCTTGTTAATAGGTTAGTTCCAGAAAATGCATAAATATGACATATAATGTGCATAAAACATGTAGGTATCATCAATAAAGTAGCATGGAACATAAGAAATTATCGATACGTTGGAGACGTATCAATGCTGTTGCCACTAGGGATAAAACATTGATGCTATGTCTAAGGATGTAGTTGTTGATTATATTACGCACCATACTTAATGCAATTGTCTGTTGCTTTGCAACTTAATCTGGAGGGGGTTCGGATGATAACCTGAAGGTGGACTTTTTAGGCATAGATGCAGTTGGATGGCGGTCTATGTACTTTGTCGTAATGCCCAATTAAATCTCACTATATTTATCATATCATGTATATGCATTGTTATGCCTTTCTCTATTTGTCAATTGCCCGACTGTAATTTGTTCACCCAACATGCTTTTATCTTATGGGAGAGACACCTCTAGTGAACTGTGGACCCGGTCCTATTCTTTACATAGCATACAATCTACTGCAATTGTGTTTACTGTTTTCTTTGCAAACATCTTCCACTCGATACGTTTAATCCTTTGTTACAGCAAGCCGGTGAGATTGACAACCTCACTGTTTCGTTGGGGCAAAGTACTTTGGTTGTGTTGTGCAGGTTCAGCGTTGGCGCCGGAATCCCTGGTGTTGCGCCGCATCACATTTCGCGACCATCAACCTTCAACGTGCTTCTTGGCTCCTACTGGTTCGATTAAACCTTGGTTTCTTTCTGAGGGAAAACTTGCTACTGTGCGCATCATACCTTCCTCTTGGGGTTCCCAACGAACGTGTGAGTTACACGCCATCAAGCTCTTTTTCTGGCGCCGTTGCCGGGAAGAAAAGCTACACCACATAGAATTGCCTCCCACGGCAACAGCTCTTTTTCCGTTGCCGGGGAGATCAAGACACGCTGCAAGGGGAGTCTCCACTTCTCAATCTCTTTACTTTGTTTTTGTCTTGCTTTATTTTATTTACTACTTTGTTTGCTGCACTAAATCAAAATACAAAAAAATTAGTTGCTAGTTTTACTTTATTTACTGCTTTGCTCTCTATATCAAAAACACAAAAAATTAGCTACTTGTCTTTACTTTGTTTGCCTAGTTTACTTTTTGCCTATTGCATCATGTTTCCTTTTAATTTTACCACAAAAGACATACCGGTAGGACGTGGGTCCATAGTTGGGAGAAATAATATAGAAGAATTTTTCAATCATGTTAGTATCACTGAAGATTTTGAAGATAGACACTTGGTAGAACTTGCACCTACCTATGAAATTGCTGCTGCTGCTTTAGTTCGCATGTTGGAAACTAAATTTGTTAATCTCAATCCTATAATCCAACACATGTTTCTTACACTTGGTGATATGGAAGAAGGGGAAAAGAAAGATTTTGTTTTAGAAACCCTTCTTAGAGAATTTGGTGGTCTAGCAAGAGAGGCTAGAAAGGTTTTTGCTAAATTTAATATGCTAGGTTCTCATACCAATTTTATTGGTCTCCTTGAAAAAATGGACATGGATAGAATAATGTACACTAATAACATTAATGATGGTGGGGAAATCAAAGCACCAATACCATGTAAACTCCTAGCTATGAATGATGCACTAGAAGATAACTATGCTTGGCTTGTTCCTGAAAATTTGTTCGATGAGAGTAGCAAGCCTAAGACTAATGAAAAGGGAGACGCTAAAACTTATATAGACCAGATACAATGCATTGTTGAGAAAACTCCCAGCTCTCAAGGTAATAATGTTGATGCTTCTTCATTCGATGTTACTTGATTTGCACTTTCTGCGCCTAGCTAAAAGCGCTTATGGGAGACAACCCATGTTTTTACCTATAGCAATTTTTGTTTTGTTGAGTCTTGGAAGTTGTTTACTACTGTAGCAACCTCTCCTTATCATGTTTTTGTGCCAAGTAAAGTTTCTATGTCAAAGTTGATGTTATATTTGGGATTGCTGCGCAGAAACAGCATTGCTGTCTGTCACGAATCTGGGCACAATTCTCTGTAGAAAATTCGAAAAAATCTGCCAATTTACGAGCGTGATCCTCAGATATGTACGCAACTTTCATTAGTTTTGAGTTTTCCATTTGAGCAAGTCTGGTGCCATTTCTAAATTCGTCTTTACGGACTGTTCTGTTTTTGACAGATTCTGCCTTTTATTTCGCATTGCCTCTTTTGCTATGTTGGATTTATTTCTTTGATCCATTAATGTCCAGTAGCATTATGCAATGTCCAGAAGTGAAAATAATGATTGTGTCACCTCTGAATGAGTGAATTATTAATTGTGCACTAACCCTCTAATGAGTTTGCTTGAAGTTTGGTGTGAAGGAAGTTTTCAAGGGTCAAGAGAGGAGTAGGAGTGAAAGCTCTAAGCTTGGGGATGCCCCGTGGTTCACCCCTGCATATTTTAAGAAGACTCAAGCGTCTAAGCTTGGGATGCCCAAGGCATCCCCTTCTTCATCGACAACATCATCAGGTTCCTCCCTGAAACTATATTTTTATTCAATCACATCTTGTGTTCTTTACTTGGAGCGTCGTTTTGTTTTCGTTTTTTGTTTTTGTTTGAATAAGATGGATCCTAGCATTCACTTTGTGGGAGAGAGACACGCTCCGCTGTTGCATATGGACACATGTGTCCTTAGGCTTTACTCATAATGTTCATGGCGAAGTTTCTTCTTCATTAAATTGTTATATGGTTGGAATTGGAAAATGCTACATGTAGTAATTCTAAAATGTCTTGGATAATGTGATACTTGGCAATTGTTGTGCTCATGTTTAAGCTCTTGCATCATATGCTTTGCACCCATTAATGAAGAAATACATAGAGCTTGCTAAAATTTGATTTGCATATTTGGTTTCTCTAGAGTCTAGATAATATCTAGTATTGAGTTTTGAACAACAAGGAAGACAGTGTAGAGTCTTATAATGTTTACAATATGTCTTTTATGTGAGTTTTGCTGCACTTGTTCATCCTTGAGTTTGCTTCAAATAACCTTGCTAGCCTAAGGGAATACTTCTCATGCATCCAAAATCCTTGAGCCAACTACTATGCCATTTGTGTCCACCATACCTACCTACTACATGGTATTTCTCCGCCATTCCAAAGTAAATTGCTTGAGTGCTACCTTTAAAATTCCATCATTCACCTTTGCAATATATAGCTCATGGGACAAAATAGCCTTAAAAACTATCGTAGTATTGAATATGTACTTATGCACTTTATATTTTATTAAGTTGCTTGTTGTGCGATAACCATGCTTCTGGGGAACGCCATCAACTATTGTTGAATATCATGTGAGTTGCTATGCATGTCCGTCTTGTCTGAAGGTCTATCATTTTAGTGGTTGGAGCATGCAAAATTGTTAGAGAAGAACATTGGGCCGCTAACTAAAGCCATGAACCATGGTGGAAGTTTCAGTTTTGGACATATATCCTCAATCTCATATGAGAATAATAATCATTGCTACATGCTTATGCATTTAAGAGGAGTCCATTATCTGTTGTCCATGTTGTCCCGGTATGGATGTCTAAGTTGAGAATAATCAAAAGCGAGAAATCCGAAATGCGAGCATTCTCCTTAGACCTTTGTACAGCGGCATGGAGGTACCCCTTTGTGACACTTGGTTGAAACATGGCATGCGAAGATCCGGTAGTCCAAGTTAAGTAGGACGAGGTGCGGGCACTATTAGTATACTATGCGTGAGGCTTGCAACTTGTAAGATATAATTTTCATAACTCATATGCTTTATTACTACCGTTGACAAAATTGTTTCATGTTTTCAAAATAAAAGCTCTAGCACAAATACAGCAATCGATGCTTTCCTCATTGAAGGACCATTCTTTTACTTTTATTGTTGAGTCAGTTTACCTATCTCCTTCCACCTTAAGAAGCAAACACTTGTGTGAACTGTGCATTGATTCCTACATACTTGCATATTGCACTTGTTATATTACTTTATGTTGACAATATCCATGAGATATACATGTTATAAGTTGAAAGCAACCGCTGAAACTTAATCTTCCTATGTGTTGCTTCAACACCTTTACTTTGATTTATTGCTTTATGAGTTAACTCTTATGCAAGACTTATTGATGCTTGTCTTGAAGTACTATTCATGAAAAGTCTTTGCTATATGATTCAGTTGTTTACTCATGTCATTACCTTTGCTTTGATCGCTGCATTCATTACATATGTTTACAAATAGTATGATCAAGATTATGATGGCATGTCACTTCAGAAATTATCTTTGTTATCGTTTTACCTGCGGGACGAGCAGAACTAAGCTTGGGGATGCTGATACGTCTCAACGTATCGATAATTTCTTATGTTCCATGCTACTTTATTGATGATACCTACATGTTTTATGCACATTATATGTCATATTTATGCATTTTCTGGAACTAACCTATTAACAAGATGCCGAAGAGCCGTTCTTGTTTTCTGCTGTTTTGGTTTCAGAAATCCTAGTAAAGAAATATTCTCGGAATTGGACGAAACTTTCGCCGGGTCCTATTTTGCACGAAGCTTCCGGAAGACCGAAGAGATAACGAAGTGGGGCCACGAGGCAGCCGGTGGCCGGCGCGGCCCAAGCCCGGCCGCGCCGACCTACCCCCTGGGCCCCTCGTGTGGCCCCCGCGTTGACCCTCCGCCTACTTAAAGCTTCGTCGAAACCGTACCGAGAGCCACGATCGGAAACCTTACGGAGACGCCGCCGCGAATCCCATCTCGGGGGATTACCCTCCGCCCCTGCCGGAGAGGGGATTCATCTCCGGAGGACTCTACACCGCCATGGTCGCCTCGGAGTGATGAGTGAGTAGTCCACCCCTGGACCATGGGTCCATAGCGTAGCTAGATGGTCGTCTTCTCCTTGTTGTGCTTAATTGTTGGATCTTGTGAGCTGCCTAACATGATCAAGATCATCTATATGTAATTCTATATGTTGTGTTTGTCGGGATCCGATGGATAGAGAGTACTATGATTATGGTGATTATCAATCTATTGTTCATGTGTTGTTTATGATCTTGCATGCTCTCCGTTATTAGTAGAGGCTCTGGCCAAGTTTTTACTCTTAACTCCAAGAGGGGGTATTTATGCTCGATAGTGGGTTCATGCCTCCATTGAATCTGGGACAGTGACAGAAAGTTCTAAGGTTGTGGATGTTGTTGCCACTAGGGATAAAACATTGATGCTATGTCTAAGGATGTAGTTGTTGATTACATTACGCACCATACTTAATGCAATTGTCTGTTGCTTTGCAACTTAATACTGGAGGGGGTTCGGATGATAACCTGAAGGTGGACTTTTTAGGCATAGATGCAGTTGGATGGCGGTCTATGTACTTTGTCGTAATGCCCAATTAAATCTCACTATATTTATCATATCATGTATATGCATTGTTATGCCTTTCTCTATTTGTCAATTGCCCGACTGTAATTTGTTCACCCAACATGCTTTTATCTTATGGGAGAGACACCTCTAGTGAACTGTGGACCCCGGTCCTATTCTTTACATAGCATACAATCGCAATTGTGTTTTCTGTTTTCTTTGCAAACATCTTCCACTCGATACGTTTAATCCTTTGTTACAGCAAGCCGGTGAGATTGACAACCTCACTGTTTCGTTGGGGCAAAGTACTTTGGTTGTGTTGTGCAGGTTCCGCGTTGGCGCCGGAATCCCTGGTGTTGCGCCGCATCACATTTCGCGACCATCAACCTTCAACGTGCTTCTTGGCTCCTACTGGTTCGATTAAACCTTGGTTTCTTTCTGAGGGAAAACTTGCTACTGTGCGCATCATACCTTCCTCTTGGGGTTCCCGACGAACGTGTGAGTTACACGCCATCAACGATCTTGGTGAAGAGCTTGTTCTTGTTGAGGACGTTCATGAGGACGAGCATGGCGATGGAACTCTCCTCGCCTTGAGTTTGAGCGAGAGTCTTCTTGACGAGCATGTGGGCGACGAGGTCGATGATGATCTCCATGCCTTGAGTCGGAGCTTGAAGACGAGTGGCGATCACGAGAGTAGTCATCGTGCGACGAGGTTGATGACGAGGAGGAAGTAGAGCGATGGCGATGTCGACGACCCAAGTTGGTGATGGCGCGCTCGAGACTATCCATGCGCCTCTCCATGTTTGCATCATTGGCCGTCACTTGGTGATGCAAGTTGTCCGTAGCTTCTCGAAGTAGATTCATATCTTGGTTCACTTGGCCGAAGTTGTGGGCCACTTCTTCGTATTGCTCGTCGATTCGTGTCTCGAACAAAGTGAGTTGCTCCTTGAACTCTTGGCGTTGCGCCCATAGATTGTGTTGAGTAGCCAACCTCTCGGTGTTGCGGAGGACTTCTCCATCCCTTGGTTCATCTCCATTCCTATCCATGATGGAAAGACAAGAACTATGTTGTTTGAGTTAGTGGAAGGAGACTACCTCGCAACCTTACCGTTATGTGATAGTATCGAGGCGATCAATCAAACCGAGAGCGAAACCAATTGTATCGGGCACACACACAAAGACACACGCAAAAGCTAGCAAATATGGTGTTAGGTGAGTATGGTGGAAAGCCAAAAGACGAAATCCGAAATCAAGTTTGTTGTTAAGGGTGGGTGAGATCCAAAAATCGAATGTCAAAGCGATGATCACTTAAAACACGGAAAAGATATGGAACACACACACGAGATGAAAGGGGTTAGTGCGACCAAGGAATGAGCGGAAAGATGTAAGAAGCCCTTAACAAGGGTGCTCGGTGTCACACTAACACAAGGAGAGACAAAGCTTTGGTTGCAACGGAGAGACAACAAGATTTACACGCGGCCTCTCTTCTCTTTTCTCTCGTTTGCTTAAAAGCTTTTCCTCCTTTGTATTTGGTGGCACTTGACACTCTTTTGTATTTTGTGGCACTTGCACTCTTTTGCTCTTTGCGTTTTGGCGGCTTTTGTACTAGTTAGCTTTTGCTATCTTTTGCCACACGAGTTTTGCTTAAAAGCTTGACTCCACACTACACACACCTCACAACGGGGCCATGTGCAATGTCTCGCAACACTAGTCAAGCAATGCTCGGAATGTTAGATCGCAAAAGGAAAAGAGGATTTGCAAGTTATACCTAGATGGGGCGTAGGCGGTGATGAACACTCAACTTGCAATATGGTGGTAGGATCAAGAGTACGTTTGCAAGCTCGGGGTGCCGAGAGTGTCGTCGCTTGCTTCGGAGCTGCGGGTTAGTGTTACACACAAGGCACTCAAACCGGACAAGCAAACACAAGGTAGGCGAGAAAAAGTTGGGTCAAACTAGCTTGGCGGTGGTGGTAGTGGTATGCCGGTGGTCTTGCGGTGGTGGTGGTGGTGGCGGTGGTGGTGGCGGTGCGCGGCGGTGTTTACCGGTGATTTGGGGGGACAGCGGTGTTGGCCGGTGGTGGAGAGGGTGGTGGTGTTGGCGGTGGTGGAGAGGGGGTGGTGGTGTTGGTCGGTGGTGGGGGGGGAGGCAGCGGTAGTGGTGGCCGGAGGTGCCGGTGGTGGTCAGGTGGAGGCGTGGGTGGAGGCTCCGGCGATGGTGATATTGGGGCCGGCCTGGAGGACCTCCGGTAGTACCGCTGCAGCCTTGGCCGGAGGTACCGGCCAGGTTTTGCTGGAGGTACCGGCCAGGGGTTCTTCCCCACGCGAGTTTGCCTGTTCTTCCCTTTTCTCTCTCCTGTTCTTGATGAACTCAAACCAAATCAACCCAAATGAAGAGAAACGATGAAATTTGTGGATAGAAAGTGGGGGAAATAGTAGATCAACACTAATAACACCGAATCAATGGACCAAAACCACTCAAAACTCAACAAAATCGCAGATCGGTCAAAAGGCAAATTAGGGCTATTTTTTGGGGATTTTTTGGGAAATTTTTTAGAGACGAAATTGGGTGGGTGGGGGGTCAAATTCGCGGAAACCAAAGGCTGCTGATACCATATGATGAGGTCTAAGACCTAGATTGTGGCCCAATCTTGCGAACTCGACCCGAAATCAAAAGGGGAAAAGGTGGGAAAACGAAGAACGAAACGAACACGAAGAACACTACGCACACAAACCCGATACAATCGACTTACACTCCCGTGGCTCGACAAACCACGCCGGTAGAATCACACTAGGAGAGACCACGAGGTTGAATCCCGGTGTGAGAGATCGGTGATGAAGACGAACACTTGTGCGAGAGAGAGAGTGGGTACACTAGAATCTCACACACAACTATTAATCTCCAACAAGAGTAGCCTTGAGGAAACACAGGAGATAATCCCAGTTGATGAGCAAAGCTCTAAGAATTATCCAAGTCTATGTCTAACCCTAGCAAATGGGGGATACGGGAGCACATATAGCTCAGAATTTGGTCAAGGGTAGTTTGGGTAAAAGCTAATTAAATTACAACCGTCGGATGGCGAAACAGCGTCTCAGATTTGGGCCAATTCGCGCGCGGGCGGTACCTCGGGCGGAGGCTCCGGCCATGGTACCGGAAAACACATCAAGTTGAGGCAAAGTATACTGGGGGCCTGGGCGCGCGAGCGGTACCCCGGCGGTACCTTGGCCGGAGGTACCGGCCTCCTCATCATTCCCGCGGGGCGGCCCTGGAGGCTCCGCTCGGCGCCCGCCGGTAGTACCGGCCAGGAGGGGCCGGTACTACCGGTCCTCCCTCCACGCGCGCAGCCAAGGGTGGAGGCTCCGGCCACCTTCTCCCTGGAGGCTCCACCCTCCTCTTCTCTTTTTCTTGTTCCTTTTTCTTCCTTTCTTCTTCTTCCTTCCTTCTTTCTTCTTCTTCTAGTCCATTGGCTTTGGCTTCTTCTTCCTTGATGAATGGTGCCTCCTCTTTCTCGTATCCTTGATGATCCTTGTACCTAATAACACATAGAGTGTCGGCATGAGGTAGCATTCCGTCCAACGGTGTGTCAAGGTCAAGAGTAGCGAGGATAGAGTTCACCTTATCGTGTAGCGCTTTAACTCGGGCTCGTGTCATCGGTCCACTTGGGGGACTTGTTGGTCTTGGTGTGGAGGTGACCGAAGGCCACCCCGCATCAGAGAGGGTTTATATAAGGAATTTAAGTAACAAACAAGTTGAATATATAGAGCAAACTCCCCCATAATATATGCATGTGTGAATGATCTTGACTTTCATTGCATATATTGGCATTCAAAGCCTAGTGGAGTTTCCTCTAAATATTCAACTATGCAAAGCAACAAGATGCAATGCAATAAAGGCACATGCTTAAGCACAAAGCAAAGACATAACCAAATTCCCTTAAACCCTCCAAACTTCTCCCCCATTGGCACCAATTGCCGAAATGGGTGAAAAATTTAGAAGGCCAATATAGTGAGAGTTCCTCCATAGCGTGTGCATTTCTCATAATTTGAGTGGAATCAAATGCACATATCCAATTACGAATATTCGGAAGGAGTCACACCATAGATAGGATCAAAGATTGCAAAAAGATAACAAAGTCAAGAAGCTTCAACAAATGAAGCAAGCAACCAAATGAACCACAAAGAAGATACCAAAAGAAAGAAAGATATTATGATAAGATCAAGAAGATTGCTCTAAATAATATGAGGAAGCTCCCCAAGGTTTGTGCACAAAACAAGACAATTTGCATTGGAGTATAAAGTGCATAAACATGGAATCATCACTCCCATAATATCATTCAAAAACAAAATATACCAAGTGAATCAAACTCTAATGATCACCACAAGATAGTGCTCTAAATCAAATGAGGAAGCTCCCCAAGGTACATGCATAAAATAAAATGTTGCATTTGAATAAAATATGCATAACATGGAATCCTCACTCCCTCATTTAAAACACAAACATTTGTAATAGATCATAGATAGAAAAATAAGCTAAACACTTGCAACAAACAAATAGTTGAGCAACAAGTAAGAGGCACCATAATAAAAAGGCTCAACCAAGATGATATGTGAAAGGCATGATAAAGCATATTATAAGACTATTACAAGGATGAGCAAAAAGCATCATCATAGTCTTCAATGAATTATATTGCTTAGCATGACCAATCAACACGCAATAAATAAATAAGATATCAAAAGGAGATGTATCATCTCTTATGTGTATAAGTTTCTCTAAGTGGGCAATATCACAAAGATATTTATCCACAAAGAAACATGCACACACAAAATGGATACTCAAGAAATATAGTATGATATCCCAAAATGAAGTCATGCAATATACCAATAAGAATTTTTGCTTAATAGCATGGCCAAAGGCTCAATTTTATCTTATTGTACATTCATGAACTTCAACCACAAACATCTAAAATATATCACAAATATCAACAAGGGATAGAAGATAGTTGGGATGCATTTGAGAAAGGCAACAAGTATCACAAACGAGGATACCAAAAGAAATAACTAAATTTGCACTTTCATCTATATTGCACACGTGAGAGCCTTGAGGAATTGATATGCAATAAAATTGCTAGATAGGCATAGTTGGGATGGATGAATCATGAGCATGATTTTATATACTTCCCAACATATGTACTCATCTCAAATTACTCACATTCGCAATAAAGAGGTTTCGTTAAGACTTTAGCAAGAAGCACAATATTTGCAAATCAAGAGATTCATGCCAAGATGCAACCACATGGTTGGATGCTAGAAAAATATGCATGAGAAGATACTTGTTACCGAGATAGCATTGGTGTGGATGTAGTAGATATGTGTTCATTGACCATCCTAGCTTGCCTCAAGTTACCATTGAGTCACCACTTCTTTCCAAGAGTGAGACAAGCATCCAATGCATATCCATTGTACCTAACACAAAGGTAAGTACAAAATGGTCCCCAAACTAATTGGGTCCGAAGTAGTTAGACACACTACAACATATAGGACAAACTCCACAATTCTATGTGCATATAGATATGAAATTGAATTTCATGCACATCTTAGCCAAATTAGGATTTGATGGAGTTTACCCTATATATTGGATCAAAGAAAGTGACACATGCCATAAGATATACATATATTAAATATGCATGCACAATACTTTCAAGAACCAAAGGAAGATACAATTTGGACAAAACACCAAATAAATCAAGAGACAAAGGTTGCCCAAATTATATCAAAGAATCAAATCAACACAAGATTGACTCCAAAGACTTATCTCATTATAAGAAGCTAATTAAACCTAAGCACAAAGGAATGAGATAACCAACTCCCAAGAGAGCAAGGTTCCAACAAATAAACCAAACCCTCGACATTTTTTATGATGGCACAAAGTACCAAAAAGAAAATTTTATGTCTCCCAAAACCCAATTTTTGATAAAGATCAAGAGATGTTAAGCATTCTAATAATATAGAAGAGCTCCCCCAAGTTTGGTGCATTATCAAGGATTTTTTATATGAATACAAAATGCACAAAACTAGGATCATCACGCTACCTATATCTTCTAACAATGCTAAGAAAGTTTGAATAGACAACTTAGATCCATAAGATGCAAGGAAGACACATGGGAGTCAAAGCACAACAAATTCATGGCAATAAATAAGGCAAAATAAATACAAGAGCCAATGTAGATATGATCAATAAATATCTACCTCATAATTGATTACCAATTGTCCTAGGACAAGAGGTATTAGGAAATATTTCCCGGTGGTAGTTTGTAAGTATACATAAGATCATATTTACAACGAACAAAGCATATGGTAAAAGATAAGAGTTAACCATCATGCAAAGATAGTTTCTTGATAGCTTCATTTAGTCATACCAACATGCAAGGCAATTAATAGTATTCATACCAACATGCAAAGCAATTAATAGTATTCATACCAACATGCAAAGCAATTAATAGTATGACTTGAAGCACATGGTTTTCCAAAAATGTATTGAGGGACACGTTGTGAAAAACCATGCCAAGAAGAACTTTCACAAATAAGATCCACAAAGATATTAGCAATGAAGCCATTTAAGCAAATTGGAGCTTGTTTGAGCAAACATGCCACATAGGAGAGAGATAATTTACGGTATCAAATCTATGTGACACAACCTCAAATGTTCACATTTTCTAGGCTTGTAATATGCACAAAGCTTATTACTCCCCCATAATGTGATAAGGAATTTATTTTCACAAGAGGCAAATAAGATCCAACTAGAGATATTAATGGACATTGGAATTTGAATTTCTCATGAAGATGACATACCACATAGAGACTAGATAATCTTGCAATATCAATTCTAAGTGATATTCCTCATGTACACACATTGTTAGGATCATGAAATTCCCAAAGGAATATCACTCCCCCAAAATGGGATAGTCCATTAATCGCTCATAAGAGCCATATAAGATACAACAAGATGCAAAGAGGCTCCAACACAAACACAAATACATGGTGTGCAACCCAACATGCATAGACTTGATTTCTCAAGCAAAACTATTAGGAAGCACAACATATACAAACACATGTTAGGAACGAAACTAACACATGCAAAGGGGCGAGTAACTTTCAATATAAATGAGTTGAGAACATGTTACCGCAAGGAGGAACATTGGATATATGATAGTAGCAAGATAATCAAAAGACTTGGCTTGATATAATATAAATGATGAAGATCCCTTAATTCTTCATGATGTAGCCAAGTCTCCAATGCCCTCCAACAAGCACCTATTGATCAAGTTTTGGATTGTTGGTCCCCAACTAAGTTGGGTCCTAAGAGGTTAGTCACAATAGGCTTGGCAACCCAAATGGTTCTTTTCTTGACACCACTTTGGGCACCAACAAATTTGGCAAACACATTGCCACCCTCATCCTTACGAAGAGAATAAACATCATCAATGGTGATAGAGTTGGATGAGGTACCAATAGTGCAAAAGGAGGAGATGTGGCCCTTCTCACGGCATATGTAGCAAGTTCTTTTCTTCTCCTTCTTCTCACTAGATTTCTCCACAATGGGAGCATTGGCTTGATTCTTCTTGGGAAGTGGAATTTCTTCAACTTGAGGTTGAATATGAGTTTGAGCTTGAGGCCGCTTCCCTTTTTGCTTCTTCTTCAAAGGGCAAGATCTAACATGGTGCCCTTCAATATTGCACTTGAAGCAAACAATCTTGGCCGGGTCTTTGACTCTTACTTGGCCCTTCTTCTTGTTGTTGTTCTTGGACTTGTTCTTGTTGTTGGATTTGAATCCAAGTCCACTCTTGTCATTGGGGGATTGTTGCATACTCAACATCGTGTCAAGTTTGCATTTCCCTTCATGACCCTTTACCAAGTCATTCTTCAAAGAAGTGACTTGGGCCTTGAGCTCTTTGATTTCCTCTACATGGTTAGTAACAACACAAGTACTAGAGGAAGTAGAATCTTCATTGTTAGAGCAACAAGGCAAGGAAGATAATTCATCACAAGATTTAGCAATATTATGAGTGGATGAATTACAAGGACTAGCACATGGCAATATAGCATTTTGAGTAGTAGTGCTAGTATCCACATGAGGCTCACAAGGTGTTGCCTTAGATATGATAGCCTCATGAGCTAACTTTAGCCTATCATGAGAGGCTAGAAGATCCTCATGGGAGCGAAAGCTTTCCATGATTTTCTTCCAATTTCCCATAATTGCAAGTTAGCAATTCAAGTTGAGCCCTTAGCTCAACATTCTCCTTCAAGATAGATGCTTCACAAGAAGTAGAGTTAGTAGCACAAGCATCATCACAAGACATATTAAGAAGAGTGGGTAACATAGCATGCTCTTTTAAATAAGAAGCTTGGAGTTGCTCATGTGACTTGGTGAGGATAGAGTGTTCGCTCTCCAAGGCCTTGTGAGCCTTGTCTAGATCATCTAGATCCTTAACAAGTTTATCATGACCAACGCCAACTTTGGAATTTTCCTTTTTAAGCATTTTTACTTGAGCTTTAGCATGGTCTCTTTCCTTAGTGAGTTTAGAAACTATTTCATTTTGAGACACTTCAAGGGTTTCAAGTTGCTCTTCAAGAGAGGCTACGGTCTCTTGTTCTTCTTCAAGATCATTCTTTAGGGATGCTACATCATTGGCATACTCTCGTTCAAGAGCACCCTTTTTATCAATGGTGTTCTCATGCATCCAAATAAGTTTTTGGCTCTCAATAGCGGTAGTCAAGATTTCAAAGAAGTGAGAGCAAGCAATTTTATCTTTGCAAAGAACCTTGAATACACTCTCACCCTTATTGCGTAGAGAGACAACCCAATCCTCTTCTTCATACTTATCCTCATCCTTATCACCACGAGGAATATTAGGTTCCGCGGTAGGAGATACCGTGGAACTCTTGGCCATAAGGCATATATGAGGACCGTGAGATAAAGATGAGGAGTTACTTGAGGCTCCTTTCAAGATCTTGTCTTGACCAATAGAATCTTTGGTTTCCTCTACAATGTTAGTCACACAACAACTAGAGGAAATATAAGCATTTTTATCATGGCCACAAGACAAAGCAAGCATATCATCATTAGATTTATTCAAGCAACTTACACATGATATGCAAGGACTATCAACACAAGCATGTAAATCATTTCTAGTGCTAGATGTGTTTAAGTCCAAAGATGAAGCATTGCAATGAGATAGAGATGAAGAATCATCAATAGTAAGCTCAATATCAACATTGCAATTTTCATCACCACTCACCATATCATTACCTTGTGTCTTACCACACTTTGGTGAAGTGGATGAAGATGAGAACTCATCACGGCCGGAAGTGGAAGCAATACAATCATCCTCAATAATATTGGACACATCATATTTATCTTGAAGCTTTGTCCATAATTCATGAGCGCTCCCAAAAGGCATGATTGAAGAAGTAACTACATTGCTCACAACAATGGAAAACACATGAGAAGCAAGAGCATCGAGACAAGAGTTTTTCTCCTCCTCAAGAGATAAATTGTGAGGATCCTTAGGAGAAGAAAAACCCATGTCAAGAAATCGCTCCATGTCCGGAGACATACGCCGCAAAATATTAAGCACATAAATTTTCCATAGATCATAATTTGTGCCATCAAATATAACCAAGTTATTGTGCGCTAATCCCCTAACCGACATCTTTACTCTCAAGGCGGTGAAGCCTAAGAATGAGAGACCTTGCTCTGATACCAATTGAAAGGACACGGATGTCGCCTAGAGGGGGGGTGAATAGGCGATTTAAAACTTTTACGAGATGGGCTTAACAAATGCGGAATAAAACTAGCGTTTACTTTGTCAAGCCCAAAGCCTATATACTATTGTTCACCTATGTGCACCAACAACTTATGCTAAGCAATACAAGCAAGTATGTGATAGCAAGATATATATAACTTCAAGCACGATAGCTATCACAAGGTAAAGTGCATAAGTAAAGAGCTCGGGTATAGAGATAACCGAGGCACGCGGGAGACGATGATTTATCCCGGAGTTCACACTCTTGCGAGTGCTAATCTCCGGTGGAGAGGTGCGGTTGCTTAGTGCTCCCGAACGCCACAAGAGGCTCACCTTGAGGTGTGGTTGCTCGATGCACACCAACGCCACAAAGGCCTCACCCCAAGATGCGGTACTCACACCACACACCGAACGCCACGAAGGCGCCTCACCTAAATCTCCGGTGACCCTCGCCACAAAGGCCTAGGTCACGGTTCCACTAAGGGATTTCCTTCGAGGCGGAAACCGGGCCTTACACAAAGGTTGGGGCACACATCCACAACTTAATCGGAGGCTCCCAACAAATCACCACAAAGGTCTAGAATCCGTCTAGGGTTCCAAGAACCCAAGAGTAACAACCTTCTTGCTTTCACCACCACGAATCACCGTGGAGAACTCAAACCGATGCACCAAATGCAATGGCAAGAACACCACAAAGATGCTCAAGTCCTTCTCTCTCAAATTCCAACAAAGCTACAAAAGCTATTGGGGGAATAAGAGAGGAAGAACAAAAGAAGAACACAAAGTTCCCCAAGATCTAGATCCCAAAGATTCACTCACAAAGATATGATTTGGTTTGGTCAAAGTGTGGATCTAGATCCCCTCAATCTTTCTCTCAAATAGATGCAAGAATCATGGGAGGGAGAGAGATCTCAAGCTTCAAAAAGTCAACAACAATGGAGGTGAGCTTGAGAGAGAGAGAGGAAGAAGAAGGAGCAAGAGGTTAAAAAAACAAGAGAGAGAGGGGGCATAAAAGGAGGCCCCAAAATCTGCCCGTTGGAGGCCGGTGCGCGCAAGAGAGCCGGAGGTACCGGCCAGGTAGGGCCGGTACTACCGGCCATGGTCGAGCGCGGCCGGAGAGGCGTTCGGGCTGGGTGGGGAGGCCGGAGCCTCCGGCCGGGTACCGGCCAAGGTACCACGGGGCTCCAACCTCCCGGCACATGTCTGAGCCACAAATGGCTCCCCGGTACCACGGTACCTCGGGCGGTACTACCGCTCGTGCACGGGCTACACCGCTCGTGCACGGGCGGTACTACCGCTCAGCCCAAACTCCTCTCTTTGGGCAAACATAGAAAAAGCATAACTTGAGTATCCGGACTCCGATTTTAATGATCTTGGACTCGTTTCGAAGCTAGTAACAAGCTCTACAAGATCATGCAGGGAACCATCATAGTCCAGCAAAGGAGGATATAAACAAATGATGAAAGGTTTGACCTATCTAAAAAAGACATACCGGTAAAACCTCCAATCTTGAAAATGCAACAAGTTGCCCGTGCAAAAACCATTCTTGATGAACTAGAGCTTGTCATGAGAATAAGCACAAGCTCTAAATCATCACATGGATAAGATCCAAATAATAACCAAGAAAGATGATGCAAGGATGCAAAGGTTTGAGCTCTCTCCGAATGATACGATCGAGTTACTCACTCGAGAGCCCTCTTGATAGTACGGCAACTAAACTATAAACCGGTCTCCAACTACACTATGAGACCGGTGAGAAAGAAACCCTATCAAGAGCAAACCTTATACTTGCGCATTCCACTTGAGCTTGATGACGACGATCTTGACCTCAACAAGATGGAACGCCTTTCTTGCTTGTGCTTGCTTGACAAAGTCTTGTAGATTTCTCCCCCATAAACCACCATGGGAGAGCTTCTTCTTCGGCGCATCTTCACATATCCATGATCACCATATGGATGGCAAGACTCAAGCAAAGGATCTCTTCAAGATGGCTCATCTTGAACTTGCACTTCATTCTTCATTCTTCATCATATTGATGTCTTGAAGTAACTTGAGGGCTCACTTCATCTTCATCTTCAAGACATACTTGACACTTGATATCCTTCATCAATTTCTTCTTATTGCAACCTTGAAGCCAACAAATGGTTCAAGAATTGCCTATGGACAACTCCTATTAATATAACTCAATGCAAACATTAGTCCATAGGGATTGTCATTAATTACCAAAACCACACATGGGGGCTCCATGCACTTTCAAAAGTATGCAAAGGATTGAGCTTCATAAGACGATGCGATCAAGTTACCCGACCGAAAGCCCCTCTTGATAGTGCGGCTATCTATCCTATAATCCGGTCTCCCAACAACCACCTTGAGACCGGTAAAAGGAAAATCTAGCAAGGCCATACCTTTTCCTTGCGCATCCCGCTTGATCTTGATGATAGCACTTCAAGCTCCACACAAGCCGGAATGCCTCAACTTGATCATCGTTGCTTCGTGAAGACTCACAAATGCCCCCCCATACACCATGATGGGAAAGCTCCATTGATGCACATCTTCACAAGTCCATCATCGCCACATGGACGGCAAGCTTCAAGTATGTGATCCACTTGAGATGCTCATCTTGAACTTGCACGACTCAACCTTGTATCTTCTCATACTCTATCGTACTATCTTGAGGTGTATAAAGAATTCTTCACTTGGAATCAAGCTCTCAAGATCTTGGTCATTCATTACTTATCATATAGGATAGAGCATGGCTAATATTGAGTTCCACATAAGAACTCCATCTTCATTTCTTCTTCTTGATCATATCACATATAGATATATATCTATCTTCAAATCGATGATCTTGATGCCAATACACAAGGTATATCTTTATATTCATGGCATCCATACTTGAATCCAACACATGGAGTACAAGTTGTACCTATGGAATATTCCTTCTTATAAACTCAATGCAAACATTAGTCCGTAGGGGTTGTCATTAATTACCAAAACCACACATAGGGGCAATATACCCTTACAACGCTCAATCATAATTATGTAGCTAACCTTGTGCCTCTCTCTTCCACATCGCTCGTAGCCTGTGTGATAGGGCAAAGGTGTCCGATCTTTCGATGAGATGAAGATAATTCGATTTGTTGGTGGAGTTCGTGCTTGACGATCCGACTACACGTGCAAAGCTCGTGCGCCAATGCAATCGCTAGGACAATCTCCGGGAGTTACTGATCTTGCGGATGCACGATCAGCCTGCGAGGGTCTTAATTCCTACGTGAAATCGAGAACAAGTAAGAACTAATATTGCAATCAGTATTGCGGATATAGATGAAAACTTTATTGAAAAGGTGGGATTCCGAATAGTCGGTCTTGTTAGGCGTTGGCCTCAAAATAAGTACACGAGAGTTGCAGCAATGGCTAACTTTTAATCTAATCAAAATCCAAGTTCTAATGACGGCTACAGAGGATATATATGGGGGAAGTGAAGGGATTTTCGTCCAACCAGCTAGGGTTGGAAAACACCCCTAAATGGGCCTTCCTCCACTTATATGGCCTCTTAAAATCCCCTAAAATACCTAATCCGAAAATACATGGGCCTGGCCCATTAAATAAGGTGACGCATCACCAATAATAACTCTTGGACAAATTTTATGATGGGGAAACTTGTAGAATTCGTCCAAGCATCGTTGTTCTATTATGGTGGCTTCAATGTTCTGAAATCCTCGCTTGCAGCGCCATCCTGAATCCTTGCAGGTCTGCTGCCATCTCCATGCACGTTCCTAATCTAATGCTTGACGTCCATGCTAGATCCATTCCTAAATAATATAAATACATTTGATTTAGGCAACATCATATTCTCATATATATCAGAAAGGATTCCTAGTAACGAATGTACCTGAGATGTGGTTGTAGGAGTATTGGTTGTATCTATCATAGAGATGTCCTCATCATCCTCCCCTACTTCAATTGAAGTCGTCCTCGACGTAGTCTCATCTTTTTCACCAAGATATGCCTTCGAATCGGAGGTTGGGATGTCCTCATCACTGTGGCTAGCATCAAGCCTCACTTTTATCCATGCCACCACATGGACCCTACGCTCATGTCTAGTCTTGTCTCCATTACCACTACCATGGCCATGTTTTTTTTTGCGACTCCAATTCGCCGCAATCAATAGTTAAGAAGGATCGGAGAAATGTTATTTTAAGAGGAAATTGATTTTTGCTGACCTTAAAAAGAAACAATGTGAGTTCTACCATTAAACATGTTTAGACTAATAATTCACCTTTATTAAGTAAGCGGCAATGTTGCAACAAGTTGAAGGAACCAAACTAAAAAGTGATCAATAAAGAACACAAACAAAATCTAAAGTTACATAAAAGCCTCTAAAGTCACCATCTTTAATTGGCTCGATCCCATCTCAGAGTTATTCCATTGTACCAGTAAATAACTTGCACAAGACCGTACATGTATGAACTCGACTAACCTTGAAGGATTTTTAATAGGCGCACGCGCATTCCACCAGAAAAGGTGATAATCTTAGTGTGTTGATCGCACATTGACCATGGACCCGAGCGCCAGAAGGAATAATGTTAAACCGGTCCTTGTTTGCCAGACCATGGAAGGAGAGAAGAATACTATGACCATAGGGCGAAATGAGATAAATTGAAAACATCCCTAGCTCCTCGACATTGGCTTGGAAGGTCACACCATGACGACAATGAAGCCACGAGACCATTATTCCACCGTTGCTCGGATTGAAAAAAAACTAACATAAAAGACCCAACATATATGCCATGATTTCCAGCCTTCCAGCAGCCACAAAGATAAGAGGAACCCATGTAGATAGAGAGTAAGAACGATGATGTTGATGACTAGGATTTACTCGGGGCACGAAGAATATGTAGTGATATAAATTTGAACCAAAATCGAGTGTTACATCAAGAGAAAACAAAAGGGAAACGTTTAGGTGAATAATTTCTCTTCTGTTCCTCTTTCTTTTGGATATATATTTTCCAACATATTTTATTTCCTTGATTCTCACTATATATGTGGATTGAATTTCTTTTGCCTCTTTCAAAGGGCCTTGTCTCGCGCGTACCCAAGCCGGCCCACCACACCGGCCCTCTCGGGCTCTCCCTCGCCTCGCCTCGCCAGGCAGAGACACATAGTGGCAGTCTGGCACGTTCTCTCCTCCCAAGCCTGACCACCACGGACATCCTCGCACACACGACCTCCCTTCCAAATTTTTAGACCACGCCGCGGATCAAATCCACCACCGGTCTTCGCTGCGACCACCGCCTCCCTCTTACGTGCTCCAATTTTTATTTTCTCCCCTCATGCGAACGACGAATTGAATATGAATCATCACCCTTCAGTCATAAGCCGAGAATCCGTGCTAGCCTCTCGTGGGAAGAATTCAGATTTACAAGAACCACAATCAACATATGACCACTCTGCCCCAACCCGCTTCCCCCTCCCATTGTTGAATCGATCGACATAGGCGCCTCCTTCTCCAGCTCTAGGCCATCGCTAAATAATCCCTTTCGATCTTCTAAGCTTTCCGGATCCAATGACACCCTCAATCATAATTATGTAGCTAACCTTGTGCCTCTCTCTTCCACATCGCTCGTTGGCCTGTGGCTAGCATCAAGCCTCACTTTTATCCATGCCACCACATGGACCCTACGCTCATGTCTAGTCTTGTCTCCATGGCCATGTTTTTTTGCAACCCCAATTCACCGCTATCTATAGAGAAGAAGGATCGAGGAAATGTTATTTTAAGGATAAAATCATTTGTTGCTGAACTGAAAAAAAACAATGTGAGTTCTACCATTAAACCTGTTTAGACTAATAATTCACCATTATTAAATAAGTGACAATGTTGCAACAAGTTGAAGAAACCAAACTAAATAGCGATCAATAAAGAACACGAACAAAATCTTTAAAGTTACATCAAAGCCTCTAAAGTCATCACCTTTAGTTCCGTCAATCGGCCCATCTCAGAGTTCTTCCATTCTACCAGTAAATAATTTGCACAAGACCTTACATGTATGAACTTGACTAACATTGAAGGTTTTTTAATAAGCGCACGAGCATTCCACCAGAAAAGATCATAATTTTAGAGTGTTGAACGCACGTTGGCCAAGGACCCCGAGCGCCAGAAGGAATATGTTAAACCGGTCCTTGTTTGCCATACCATCGAAGGGGAGAAGAATATATACGATGACCATAGGACGAAATGAGATAAATTGAAATCATCCCTAGCTCCCTAGCATTGGCTTCGGAAGTCACACCGTGACGACAATGAAGCCACGAGACCATTGTTCCACCGTTGCTACGGATTGAAAAAAAAACTAACATAAAAGACCTATCCTATATGTCATGATTCCCCACCTTCCAGCAACCATAGAGATAAGAAGAACCAGCATAGACATAGAGTAAGAACAATGACGCTAACGGCTAGGGTTTACTCGGGGTACGAAGAATATATGTAGTGATACCGGCCTTCAAAACAACTCTGGAAAATTTGAATCAAAATTGAGTGTTACGTCGAGATAAAAAAAAGTTGAATAATGTCTCTTTTTTCCTATTTCTTTTGGATATATATTTTTCAACATATTGTATTTCCTTGATTCTCACTGTGTGAATTATGTCCTTTTTTGCCTCTTTCAAAGGGCCTGCCTCGCGCGTACCCAAGCCGGCCCACCACACCGGCCCTCTCCCTCGCCTCGTCTCGCCTCGGCAGGCGGTGTGGCAGTCTGGCACGTTCTCTCCTCCCCCCACGGACATCCTCGCACGCACACGCACACGCACGACCTCCGTTCCAAATTTTTTAGACCACGCCGCGGATCAAATCCGCCACCGCTCTGCCTCTGCCCTGCCACCACCGCCTCCCTCTCTCTTGGGTGCTCCAATTTTATTTTCTCCCCTCGTGCGAGCCGACAAGCCGCGGAGAAACATCGATCGCGATCGCCCGCCCCGCATCCATGTCGACCTCGCGCAGGCGGACCCTCCTCAAGGTCATCGTCCTCGGCGACAGCGGGTAAGTCAACCGCATCATTCCCTCCTCCCTCCTCCCTGCCCCGCCGGATCCGCGCGCCGCCGGATTCTAGCCATTCTTTCAGTTTTTTTTTTGTGCGGGCTCCGTTCGGTGGGGGGCTCGATTTGGATGTGGCTGTAATCCCTGATTTGGTCCTTTGCAGGGTCGGGAAGACGTCGCTGATGAACCAGTATCCTAGGCTTGACCTCGATTGCTCCGCATTTAGCTTGCTATGTCGTTCCACCGATGTAGGGTTATGCTTGGTCGGTGGGATTGTCTCGTTTTGCCCCCTCTAACCAATTGGCCCGCTGATGCTTGATAGGTGGCAAATTTGCCGGCCATTGCGAAACATGTGCCTCTTATTCGCAAGGGTTTGACCCATTTAGCTGCAGGAACGCTTCTGGCAGCAGCCCCAATTTCTGAATAGGAAGCTTGTCCGTCTTGGACCGCTGTTCAGCCGCATTTTGATGACGCCCGTTTCATTCGCCGCGGTGTGCAGTAGCAAGGACTTCTCTAGTGAAAAATCTCTGGTAAATGAGCATGTGAGGAGATAGATGGCTCAATTGAACATGAGGCTGGCAGAATTATGATGCTGTATATGCTCCAGAATGTTAGGCTCATGTGAGTCATGTTGTTGTTGATATCCTTGACTTTACTTAGATATGTCCACAACAAGTTCAGCCAGCAGTACAAAGCTACGATCGGGGCGGATTTCGTCACCAAGGAGGTCCTGATCGAGGACAGGCTCGTCACGTTGCAGGCGAGTGGAACGCAGCTCATTTATGGCCAGGACATGGACTAGTGTTGTAATCATCTGTTCTGTGCTCCCTTTGTTTCTAGATCTGGGACACCGCGGGGCAGGAGAGGTTCCAGAGCCTTGGTGTCGCGTTCTACCGAGGGGCAGATTGCTGCGTGCTCGTCTATGACGTCAATGTTAACAAGTCATTTGACACGCTCAACACATGGCATGACGAGTTCCTCAACCAAGTAAGACTGTTTTATCTTGTGTGTCATTTGACGCCTGATCATGGCTTTACATATTTCAGTGTTGAGCAGTTCGGCATTCATTGTTCCTACATTGTTCTTGTTTGCCCACAGCTTGATCCGATAGTGCCATTATAGTTATAGAGCTTGAGCATGTCTACGCATCTGTTTTTTTTCTTTGTGTTATTGAAGCGCAGTAATAAAGACCTAAAAGTCAATAGCAACTCATATTAGGGCAATTCTGCTTTTCAATAATGATATATTAAGGTATACCTTGTAAGTTGCATGCTTCAGCAGTTACCACAATTCATTTGGAGTTACTTAATAGCCTATTTCTTATACCATATCTCTATCCTGTGAAATTCTCGAGCCGGAAGATGGATGCATATGCTGTGTGCCCCGGCCATCAGAGTATTAGCAAAACAAACACTATGCATACTCGTATTATGAAGGCGGCACATATACTATCTACGTCTATAGACACCAGATCTGAGCGGTTACCCTTTGCAAGGCAGCAAATTATAGTGCATCGACGCGTAACCTTTTTTCCCTGAAGATGCAAATTTTATGGCATTGATATAAATTCTGGTGATATGTGAGCGGTCACGTCAAGTTGATTAATGCTTGATACACGATATAAACTCATTTAGTTTGCTTAGTGCCGGGACTGCTGATAGTTCTGCATATGTAGCCAGCCAGCTCATTCAGATTGTTAAGGTCTTATGTTACTTCTCCAAGCACAGGTATATATGTGTGTGTGTATAATGTTGGTACAGAAATATACTATTTTCAATTGTTAGCTATGATGTTGTTTGTTACGAGTTCTTTTACAGATATTTTACTTTTATGTGAAGCCCTTTAACCGATTTCGGTATTTTTTTTTAGGTGGACTATTAGGTAAAACGGCTTTGTGCTTTTCAATGTTTTTGTCTTGGCATATGGTTAATTTTAAAATTTTAACTTCGTAGTAGTTTCATTTCTCTCTCTTGTACTAGCTTGTAGCATCTTGACAAATTTGATTGACCTGAGTATTTTCCATTCCACTTTTAGGCTAGCCCATCGGATCCCAAAACTTTCCCATTCATCCTACTTGGGAACAAGATTGACGTCGATGGTGGCAAAAGCAGAGTGGTCAGTTTGTCACATATATGACTTACAGCTCTGGTATATAGATATGCCACTGACCACATTTCACACAGGTTTCTGAGAAGAAAGCAAGGGAGTGGTGTTCTTCGAAAGGCAATATTCCTTATTTTGAGACTTCTGCAAAAGAAGACTTCAATGTCGATGAAGCATTTTTGTCTGTTGCAAAGCTTGCTCTAGAGCATGAGCGTGATCAGGACATGTAAGTTAACTTCCATTAGATCATTCTTTGTTAGTATGCTTTTGTTTGCCCTGGATTAAGCCTATCCTGTGCATACATGATGTCGTCTCTTTCTTGAATATCTTGCCATGTTGAACTGGAATTTAATACCCAAACATGTTTTACGCGCTAGCTGCATTCTTCATCTATTTTCTATAGCAACATTTATTTGGAGAATCATGTAGATGTCATATGTAAGATAGTTAGTGACTATGGTTTTCGTATGGTCTTAAACATTTTAGTATGATCGTATAAGCGCCTGTTCGAAGTTCCCCATTGCTTCTAGCCTTTAAAAAAATGTTAAGACTCTTTGTGCATGGTAGTAATTAAATGAAAGTGTTTTGGTGATATTTTCCATGGCATTGTTGCTAATTGAATTTTCGTACAGAACAATGCTCTTATGATGAAACATGTGGACTAAAGAACGCGCCTCTTTGAAAATTTTATGATTAACTTCTGTTTATTGTATACTTTTGTTTGTTAACAACCTCTTTTTCTGCCATTCAGCTACTTCCAAACAGTTGCAGATCCTGTCGCTGAGACTGAACAGAGAGGGGGATGTGCGTGCTAGTAGTTAGTCATCTTTGTCCCTTCCAGTTTTTTGCGTACTGTATGTGATATTCTTTTCAAGTGATGCTGGGCAGTCCTTTTGATTTGATGATGTACACTAGGGTGCCTGTGCAGCCGCTCAATTCGCTTTTGTAGCCCCTGTAAGATAGTTAGTGACTATGGTTTTCGTACACTGAATGAATACTGATGAGGAGCCCTGTTTCTTCAGTCGGGCAATAAGAGTACGCAGTGGTACTACTGATACAATTTGGGATTATGACCTCTCAGCGGTCAATCTCCTAAGCCTCACCACATTCGGGCTGCTGTAACTTAACTTCTTGATGTCCTGTGTTAATTTTTTGTTGTTGTGACAAGCATATTGGTCCTCCCATGTCCTAAATGATTGAAGAACATTTCTAAACCGTTTCTAATTCTATGTGAAATGCAAATGTGCGGGTGCATTTTGCTAGTGGTCAGCATATTCCAGGGCGACTAGGATGCACCGTTGATTGAACTTCCTATATGAAATGTTTTTCGAGAGTACACTTTGGAACGTGTATCAATCATATAGAAGAGTGGGTAGAGTTGGTGCTGCCAACAAAGGGTGGTAGCTCTGATCTGAAATGTTAGGCTCTTTAGAACAAGGGACAACACTGTTTATTCTGACTATTTTTCTGTGTTCTCTTTTAAGGTAATACTACCTCCATTCCAAGGCTTAAGGCCTATATTTTTTTGGAAAATTAAACTATGTTAAGTTTGATTAAGTTTTTATCAAAAATCATTAACATAAAAAGTACAAAATCAATATCATTAGATAGATAATAAAATATTTTTTATATGGTTCCTATAAAATATCATATTTGTTCATAAATTCTTCTAAAAGTTTGGTTAAACTTTACTTTGTTTAACTTTCTGGAAAAATATAGGCCTTAAGTTTTGGGATGGAGGTAGTATATATGTAAATTTTGTTTAATTTCAGCTTCCACTACTAACTACTACCAGCCGCTCAAAGTATGCATCATTTTGATGTAGAGGCTGGGCTTCCACATTTCGAAAAAAAGCAGATCAAGCATGTCTTTCATAGCTTGTTTTGACAAGTGATCACTCAAAAGTCAAAATGATTTGTTTGGACACGTTTGGCAACAATTTCTTTTCAAAGTATTCTATGTTTCTGAAAATACTTTGAGGTGTTTGATTTCAGAAAAACAACAGTTTTCTATACTTCGTTTTTCAGAAAACTGCACAAAATAGCACTAATTTTAAAGTGTCGGAAAAGGAGATCTTGACCTCTTTTTACAAAACTAAAGTATTTGTTGCCTAGATAGAAAATATTATAGTTTTACAATATTTTGGTTTTAGAAAAAAACTTAAATGCCAAACTGAGCCTCAACTTGTTCTCACCAAGTTGGCACTACAAAACACAAATCGGAAGTCATGAGCTGACTTGGGTTACAAAGGCTAATCAACGTATTAAATCATACACAAGGTGACAGTTAGAAGTAACCAACCCATCTCGCGTATAGGCTCTGGTAGAGTGGTAGTCTGAACAAACTGAACTCGATAGCTCCAAGCCACGAAACCCTCGTCGACGGCAAGCGCAAATCCCACTCCAATCCCTTGTGCCCTCTAGCCGTCTCCAGCCCCAAATCCAGCCGATGGAGGAGGGCGCCCGAATGGCCCCAAATCCACGCCGCCGCCGCCGTAGCCCGCCCCTGCATCCCCAGATCCAGCCGATGGAGGAGGGCGCCCGAATGGCCCCAAATCCACGCCGTCGCCGCCGTAGCCCGCCCCTGCATCCCCAGATCCAGCCGATGGAGGACGGCGCCCGAATGGCCCCAAATCCACGCCGCCGCCGCCGTAGCCCGCCCCTGCATCCCCAGATCCAGCCGATGGAGGACGGCGCCCGAATGGCCCCAAATCCACGCCGCCGCCGCCGTAGCCCGCCCCTGCATCCCCAGATCCAGCCGATGGAGGACGGCGCCCGAATGGCCCCAAATCCACGCCGCCGCCGCCGTAGCCCCTGCATCCCAGATCCAGCCGATGGAGGACGGCGCCCGAATGGCCCCAAATCCACGCCGCCGCCGCCGTAGCCCGCCCCTGCATCCCCAGATCCAGCCGATGGAGGACGGCGCCCGAATGGCCCCAAATCCACGCCGCCGCCGCCGTAGCCCGCCCCTGCATCCCCAGATCCAGGCGATAGAGGACGGCGGCCGAATGGCCCCAAATCCACGCCGCCGCCGCCGTAGCCCGCCCCTGCATCCCCAGATCCAGGCGATAGAGGACGGCGGCCGAATGGCCCCAAATCCACGCCGCCGCCGCCGTAGCCCGCCCCTGCATCCCCAGATCCAGGCGAAAGAGGACGGCGGCCGAATGGCCCGCCGCAGCAGCCCGCGTCTTCATCCCCAAATCCACGCGAGCCGCCGCGCCACCTCGCCGGTGGAGTCTGCATCCCTGCCGGACGTCGACGATTTGCTGCGGGAGATCCTCAGCCGTCTTCCCCCGCAGCCGTCCTCCCTACCCCGCGCCTCCGCGGTCTGCAAGCGTTGGCTGGGACTCGTCACCGACCCCCAGTTCCACCGCCAGTTACGCGATCACCACGGGAAGCCCCCACTTCTCGGCATATTCGAGTTGGGCACCACGCGGATCGTGTTCAAACCCTTACTGAACCCTCCTGAGTGCATCCCTTCCCGGCGATTGGACCTTGGACGCTACAGCCAGCGCTGGCATTACGATTTGCTCGATTCCCGCCACGGTCTCGTCCTTGTCAAAGACCTGAACCAGAATCAGGTTGTTGTGTGGGACCCCATCACCGGCCACCACCGCTGCTTGGCTGTTCCGTCCGAGTTAAAGATGGACAACCTCGGAGGGGCGGTGCTCTGTGCTGCTGGTGACCCCTTCAAGGTGGTCTTGGTGTCCATGGCTACAAGTGCTAATCAACCCCTCGCCTGTGTTTACTCTTCGAAGACTGCCATATGGAGCAATCCCATGTCAGCAGAGGCTCCACGACAGTTTAGTGGTCAGTTTAGTGATACCGGTGTTCCTCCGACACTTATCGGTAGCGCACTCTACTGGTTGTCCAAGAGTGATCTCATGCTTAAATTTGATTTGGATAAGCACATCCTAGCTGCGATTAGTGTGCCTCCCGTTACAGATGGTACCTACTATCGAAACCGTCGGATCATCCAGGCTGAGGATGGCGCTATTGGCTACGCCATATTGTCTTATCCTAGCTTCCAAATGTGGCAGATGAACGTCAATGGTCAGGGTGTTGCCACATGGCTGCCTTCGAAGACCATTGACGACATGCATACATTTCTAGGACACCCTTCTCAGATTGGTGATGTGTTGGGATGGCTGCTCGGGTATGATGAGGATACTGATGAAATATTTGTGTATGTGAGACCCAATGTCTATGGGGTTCAACTTAAGTTGATGCAGTCCAGGAAACTTCATGAAACCAGTTGTGTCAATCCCTACTATCCTTTCAAGAGTTTCTATACACCAGGTGATTGCTCAACTTTAGTCCTTATATTCTAGGCTTAACCTAGTATGGTTATGTTGTGTACATGATTGCTCGGATACCTTCATTGTGCTTCTCAAGTCACTAAATACTTAAGCTTAATCAACAATTGCCGATTTGCTAGACAATCAAACGTATAACTGTACTCTTATATGTTATTATTAGCTGTATTATTCATGGTAGATCTAAGTCAAATGCCAAATGAGTAAAGATATAAAATCAAATGTGAATTAATAACTTGGTTGGTATGTTTGGAATCTCATTGCTGGTTGTATTATTTTATCCATTACTTGTATCGGCTCTAGTCTTTCTATCTTCACTGAATTTATACCCTCTGAAATAATTGTTTTCCCTGTCACTTGATGGAGAACCTGAAAATTAATGGTTTTTCTTCTCTTAAATTAAGGTCCGTGTATTTTAAATCGAACTCCCAAGGTCTTTTATTGCTGGAGTTTATTAGCTTCGCCATGTTGTAATTCTTTCAGAGTCTTGTTTTTTTCTTATCAGCTAAATTCGTCATTATGAGGTAGCTAACTATAATACTTTCAGCAATATGACTTGCATTTTGTAACAGATGTAGTTTTGTTTTCAATTGCTATTTTCAAAAGTGAAATATAAATCATCTATAAAGTATGATTTAAAAAGTGAGTTGTTTGGCTCAAGTTTTATTTGGCAGCGCATCTATGTAACTGACTAAATGCTTCTTCTTGTATCCATTTGTCTTTTCCTCAAAACTGTGAATTGTCTGACTTGTTATGCTTCTTGGCACAGCGATTTACGAAGGTGATGAAGCTGACATGTTGCACCATCCATAGGATGACTATCTCTGGTTTGATGTTCTAATGTGCTGAAATGGTTCTGAGGTAAAGAAGATCTTCTAAATATAGCTTGTGAGATTTGTCACGTTTTTTTTTTTTTTTGAAAATATCTGGCCGACAATATGGGTAGCATGCACCCTCAAACTACTTTCATTTGGCAATAGGGATTCATGTATATGAATGACCGAGGCAAACAATTAAAATGAAGGTGATATCAAGTAAAAAGTACTCCCTCCGTTCCTTTCTATAGTGCCTATTGTATTTTGGCACGGAAATTAGCGCAAGCAATTTTTTGACACAAAACCCCCTAGCGATCTTAGAAACAAAATAGGAAACTGAAATCAGATCTCAGAAAATAATCTTGTTTCCATAACCGATCGCGCCATGTACTCCCTCTCTCCCGCTATTCTTTCCATAATCAGATTGGTTTCCACATTTTCTGGACGGGAACAGATTGGTTTCCTGATTTACTGGACAGGAACATATTTGTTTCCAGATTTTCTGGATGGAACATATCGGTGGAAGGGGTTCTTGGCAAAAAAACATAGTTTTACCCTTATATTCTGAAACAAAAGCGAAAAAATAATAGGCATTATAGAAAGGAACAGAGGGAGTAATAACTAAGAAGATACCCTTTAGATTGTAAATGGTTTCATATTATCCAAATGTTGCAACAATTTGTGTTGGAATGTCCTCAAGCCTAGGCCATGCCCAGAGTTCTCTGTTAGTTTAGCTGTTTCATAATCGTTAAGTTGAAACCAATATATCAGTGCCATATTTGTTACTACAGAAATCAGTCACATCATTCAACTTGCACAACAAATTTGTGTGAAATGACTTGCAAGTTTATTCTGTTGTCATCGTGTTCCTATGAGCTACAGCCAGTCATATGATATCTGCTACAGAGCTCCTTTTCATGTTGCTGAGCTGATGATGTGTGGTAGGCAGTGTTAACATGTTATCTGCATTCTTTTTTTTTTACCCTGGACTAAGCCTATCCTGTGAATACGTGATGATGCCTCTTTCTTGAATATTTTTTCATGCTTTTGGTATCTGCATTCTTCATCTATTTGTTGTGGGCAGCTTTTATTTGGAAAATTGTATAGATGACATGACACGTGTAAGGCTTCTGATGGTCTTAGACTTTGTAGTATATATTTTTGAAACGGTAGACTTTGTAGTATGATTTTATAAGCTTCCGTTTCTAGCTGCACATTGCGTCTAGCTGTTTTCTTAACCTTAAGACTCTCTGAATGGTAGTACTTAGATAAAATCTTATTTTTGTGATATCTTTTATGTTATTGATGTTGCTTGAATTTTTGTACGGAACAATTCTCCTATGATGACACATCTGGACTAAAAGTTTTCACATCTTTGAATATTTTACCATTATCTTTTGTTTATTTTGTACCATTACCTTGGTTCAATGTAGATCTGCACTTCTTTGAAGATTTTACCACTAGCTTTTATTTATGTGTACCATTACCTTGGTACAACATAGATAGAACAGATACTACATTGCAGCAATTAATGTTATATTTTTATTTGTTAACAACATTTTTTCCCTTCCAGAACAGATCATGTTGCTGAGACTGAACAGAGACGTGGATGTGCGTCTACTAGTTAGCTATCTTTGTCCCCTCCAGTTTTCGCCTACTGTATGTGATATTCTCTTCAAGTGATGCTGGGCATTCCTTTTGATTTGATGATGTACACTAGTGTGCCCGTGCAGCCAATCAATTTGCTTTAGTAGCCCCAGTAAGATAGATAGTGACTATTGTTTGGTACACTGAATGAATTCTGATGATGAGCCTTGTTTCTTCAGTCGGGCAATAAGAGTACGCAGTGGTACTAGTGATACAATCTGGGATTATGACCTCAATCGCCTAAGTCTCAGCATATTCGGGCAGCTGTAACTTGACTTATTGATGTCCTGTGTTAATTTTGTTGTTGTGACAAGCATATTGGTCCTCCATGTCCTAAATGATTCATGAACATTGTTAATCCGTTTCTAATCTACGTGAAATGTAATGTGGGGGTGTATTTGGCTAGTGGGTCAGCATATTTTTTGGACCAACCAACCGTAGACCGAAAATCCAGTAAGTTCAGTCACTTTTTCTCTTTCACATACACAGGGCGGCTAGGTTGCACCGTTGATTGAACACCTCAAAGATTACCTCCGATCCGAAATGTTCTTCCAGAATACGGCTTGGAAACCTGTATCAACCGTATAGAAGGATGTTAAAGAAGGTAAAGTTAATGCTGCCAACAATAAAATATTAGCCTTTTTAGAACAAGAGGGAACATTGTTTATTCTGACTATTTCTGTGCTCTCTTTTAGAGTAACATATAGAAATGTTAGCCTTAATAGAACAGGGGCAGCACTGTTTATTTTGACTGTTTCTGTGTTCTCTTTCAAGGTAATATAAATGCAAATTTTGTTCGATTTCAGCTCTGACTACTAGCTAAGAACACAGTTGGGTCTCCAAAGACTGGATGGGAGATGCCGCTTGGTGGTGCTGTCTTGGGGGGACGTTTGTTTCCAGCGCGTCCCCTAAATGCAGCCCCAAAACACTAAAATATGATGGAATTAAAGTTTTCAATTAAATTGTGGTTATATATTACAAGTTGAATGAAAACTAGGAGTAGCCTGTATCCTACTCGCTATCCTTCGGTGTGCTCGATGGTCCTGCTCCGGTTCCCTCCTTCGGTTCTCTTGCGCCCGCCGCTCTTTCCGCATTGCCGACGCAAGAGACCGGTGTTCACGCTCCTCCTCATGGAGTTCTCGTCGCCGCTCATCTTCCATGAGGCAGCGCGCCCCCTCAATGGGTGCCTGTTCGATGTGGATGCCAACGATGTGATGCCACTGCTCCTCGAAGGCCTCGTTGCAGGCGTGGGCGTCGTCCTGCCCCTTCTTCAGAGTCTCGTAAGACTCAAGAATGACCCTCTGCTTCGCCGCCTTCTCCTCCGGGTCTAGTGCGTCGCTCCATTTCTCCAGGCCGTCGTCGTCCGCCTTTGCCTCCTCCGTTGCCGCTGCCACTTTCGCTTCTACCGTCGCTTCCATCGTTCCCTCGGCGGGCGCCCCTCCTCCGTGTCAACCAAGAATTGCGCGTCCATCTGCATGTACTCTTACGTGTCATTTCCATCATCGGCTTCATACCCTTCGAACCCGGGCTCGTCGAACTCGAGCTCGAGGGGCGGCATAAGTTCTTCGGCCAGGGGAGGTGGCGGCGGAGGTGGAGATGGCGGTCTGCCGCGACCGTTGAGGCCGAGCATAGCATAGGTTGTGGCATGGAGGCGCGACATTTTGTGGAGGCTGGCACAGAAGAACTAAGGCGGGCTGTGATGCCGCTAGAGAGGAACATTGAGTTTTTATAGGCGGAGGCGGCACAGGAAGAGTCGGGGTAAGGGCGGAAAGCTGTAGGGAAAAGGGCGGGAACATGCGGGTTGCGGCGACGTGTGAAGAAGGGCCGCCGACGAGACGTCTTGCCTGCTTCCGCCTCATAAATCGTCGCCAGCATTAAGGAAAAACTGTGGCGCTTCGGTTCTGTACCGATGACACAACGTTGCGTCCGGCGTCCCCCAATGACCCATACGTAGTGGGGTCAGGCTCGGGGCGCCAGATGTTTTATTCAGCCGCACCGAACCATATCAGTCTTTGAAAAGCGCGAATGACATCAGTCAAATATTCAGCATGGCTCAAATCGTTTTGGGGAACAATTTGGTGGATGCCACTGGAGATACTCTAACCTATAGGAGATCAAGCGTGTCTTTATGGCTTTAGTTTGTTTTGACAAATGATATCTTAAAAGTCAAAACATTCAACTTGCTCTCCAAGTTGGCACTACAAACATAACTCGAAAGTCATGAGCTGACTTGGGTTACAAAGGCTAATCCACGTGTATTAAATAAAACACAGGTGACAGTAAGAGCATTTCCAGTATTATCTATAATATCTATAAAATTGATCCCCACTATATTTATTTAATGTTTGCAAGCTACACATGCAAGGTATCCACGTCAGCTAATTAGCCTTAACCATTAGATCGAGTCTTGGCTGGTACCAGCCATCAATTCTTATACTACTAGCTAGGAACCAAACATGCACAAGGACGGCCAACCAACCATAGAGGCATAGACGTTTCTTCTCCTCCCCCATGAATTGGAAGAGCATTCTACTCCCTTCATGTATCCCACTATCTCATATTACTCCGGCCTTCTATTTCCTGTAACGGACCCAACTCTTTGGCAATTATTTCTCTTTTATCGGACGCCCCACACCCTTTTTAATCCTCTCTTTCACAACCTGGGAGTCGGACTCTAAGCCTGCTCTTGTGTCTTCTCTCCACATCGTCAAATTTGTTGGAATTGCTTCCATGAGTATAAGGACAAACGATCGATGGAAAGAGCAGCGTATGCATTGGATCTGGTCACTGTTTGGTCGGGGAAGAGATCCAGCTGGCAAAAGTGCAGCGCCAACTCGAACATGAAGGACACAGTGTTTTGCACATGCAGGAGCAGCTACCATCAGTCCAACGATCTCCCCCATGAACTCCTGGAGCGGTAGAACTTCCAGATAAAGACTTTTCTTTTTTGTTTCTCTACCTTACCACCAGGGCTGACACCGGAAAATAATCAGAACAGGCTAAGGCCATGTCCAATGGCAGGCGCTTAAGTAGACGCTTAGGTGGGGAAATAACAGCGATTAATCCTGGCGTCTATCTAGACAGTCCAAATCTCCAACGCAGGCCTACTAGTTTGAGATGCTTATTTCTTCAACTGAACCATCCTGATTTTTATACGGGAGGCAAAATTCTATCTAAGCGGCCGGTGCATCGTTTTGCGTCCAGGCAAGAAATTAAGCGCCCACAGCCTGGGATCGTACGATGTAACTGCTTGTTGGCCTGGAAATAGATCCTAGATCCTTATAAGCAATCATGTTTCTGGGAGCTTTTTACATGCATGTGTCCCTACTTTTTTTCTTATAAGCAATCATCCGTGTACAGCGGACTACCCCTCCTCTCTTTTATTTCCTCATGCTCTATGTATTTTCTGCAGCTCTGTTTATAGTAGTTTTAGGTGTATTTCTTTCTAGAAGTCGTTCCGTGAGAGAAAAGACATGTCTACATCAGTTAATTTGTTTGGTCCAACAAGTATGTTCCAAGTGTATGTCTTCTACACGCATTTTCTAACCGTCACTCTGTATTCTGCGTTGCCAAATGATACACTTTACATGGGTTGTTTACCATGATTAAAGAATTGTCATGCTCTCCTAGAATTGTAGTGCCTACTATACCCTTCTTCCAGCACCTCATATCTTCATGCCAAATGATTGTTACATTCTTGCATGCTAACCAAAGGTCATTTCATATCTTCGAAATTTCAGAATGATAGTACCACATTTTGTGTATATACAAAAATCAGCTATTATTTCCGCAGCAACGCGCGGAGTGTCAACTAGTTCCTCAAACGACGCTCCGGCAGAAGCGCCATATTAGTTAGTTGGGGGACCCTGCAACATGGTGCCGCGTTTTGGTGCCCCGTTTCCAGCCGCGTCCACCAAAACGTGACTTCCAAGCAAAAAAACAAGTGTAAAAAACGTATCCAGATAGAGCCTCTATAACAAGGATGGGCTGGGGACGCCCGACATATTTGGGGCACGTTCGGACTGAAGCGGCCTTTGGAACGCGCAACGGGGGAGGTTAAAATGTCCGGCATGCTCTAAATACCTTTGGCGGTCGTGAATGGAGATGCTCTAAGAGCAACTCTAACAGAGCCCGTAAAACTGATTTTTTTCAGCGGATTTAAGAGTTCGGGCCGAAAACGTCGTAGAACAGCGCCTGAATCGGAGGTCCGGCCCGTAAAACTTTCTCGAGGGCCCGACAAGGTGAGCGCACGACCCCTATTTATACCGGTCGTGGAGTGGAGTAGGGCTCGAAAACCCTACTCACCGCTGCCGCATCTGCTTCCTCTGCCGTCTGCGTGCTTCCACTTCCGGCGAGAAATCCCGTCGTTGCCGCCGCCGCATCGCCTCTTCCGCGACCTCCACCACGACCGTATGGCCGGCGCCGGCAGCAGCGGGAGGGGAGACGAGCGGATTGGCGGCAGCAACTCGCCGGCGCCCCTACCCTCGCCCCCGTCTTCCGCTCGAAGGCCGAACAACGGAAATGGAATCGCTCGGAGGGCGCGCGGAAGCGAAGCGCGCGCCGGTGGACAAACTGGGGGCTGACGCCACCGGGGAAGCTCGCCCTCTACGCCAATAGCGGCGAGGGCTCTTCCTCCGGCGCGTCGGGCCGTGCCCTTGCGCCGCCCGTCAATGACAACAACAACGAGGAGGAGGAGGAGGAGGCGGCGCCGGCGCACACCGTCTTCAACTCGGCGGACTACATCCCCTCAACAACGAGGAGGAGGCAATGGTGATCCAATAGGTCGCCGTCATTTCGGAGGCTGAGGCGCGAACGCTTCCGCCGTGAGGAGGCGCAGAAGGAGGCCGACATCCGCTGCTTGAAGCAGGAGGTCATCGACCTCGACTCCGAGTAGGTCGCCAACGGCGGCGTCCTCCACCACGCGTAGAGGCCGCGGTAGGGCCGAAAATTAGGTCGCATGGCGGAGGCAATCTATATGTAAATGCATTCTGCGATCGCAACTATGCAGTTCAATTTCAGTTTGTTTGCGATGATCAATTCTACCGTCATATTTAAATTTTGTTTTTTCAGTTCTGAACACGGGTGTTGTTCCGCGTCACCTTGGAATTCGCTCGAAAATTAATTTTCGGAAGACTGAACTTCCGTTTTTCAGATGATGGGCACTTACTGAACTCCATATAGACTAGCAGAATACCCGTGCTTCGCTACGGAGCAAACGGCAATTAATATCTTCAGATGTAGGTATCTATATATCTAACAACACCACGAATGCAGTATACAATTCCAGCATGTGCAATTAAAAGGACCTTGGCTATGATGCATTGTTGCCTATAGCACGTACCTCGTCTGTCAATTCCGTGCAAACTACATATTGGTGCTCTAGAAAGGCTCAAATTTGAAACATAAGAGAGGAAAAAGGATAGAAAGCAAGACACGTTAGGACGTTAGAAAATTTAAACATGAGATTGAGAAAAATTCAGAAGTCCTCTAAAATTGACATGGTGTGTTGGTACGTGATATAAACTAAATTCTGGATGTTGTTGTTTAGATTAGTTTCTATTTTGTGGATGCTCGTGACATTAAGTGATTTTGAAACGTGTTGCACAATTTAATTACATATATATGTTGGTGGTAGTATGCCAATTACATTTTAAAATTTAACCATTAACTCCATTTGGCTAATTTGATTTGTGCGAATCCTCTCTATGCCAGCCTCTCTCCAATTTAACTTTTGGCACTCTAAGCAATCAAACAAAACAACCCCTTCACTTTATTTAATTTTTTGATTTCCATCATTTAGTACGAAATTCCAATTTTAAGATATAACACGTGGAAGATCTTCGTCAATACTGATGTTTTTTCACTTCAAATAATAACAACTGGATTAAAACTATGTAAGTTTAGCTAAAAACAGAGAGAAAGAAGAGTTTATGCAACAGTCCGTATGAATGCAATGTTTCTCTAACAAAAGCCAAGGATTCGGTGTTTTAATTGGAATTTTCCACGCTTATGCAGAACTATATAAATTCACATTTTAAAAATTGTATATTTTAAACTTGCGCTTGATCGTGTCTCCAAATTGTAACTTCTCGGCTAAAATGGGTGTACTCCATCCGTAAACAGATTACATGTACAGAGAAAAAGGAAATCTTTACATTAGATACAATTATAAATCACAAAAATAACAAGTGAGTAAGGATGTTATTCCTGGCTACAACATGTGTGATTCCCTCGGAGGTTTAAATCAGGAATTAATGCGTAACTGAGTACAAAAATTATAACACGGTCAAAAACTTCGAAACTGAAAAGCTAATAAAGGTGTGTCACTGGTATGCCTGGTCATGCATCCAATCTCCATCCCTGCTAACTACATCCAATTCCACTGATCAACACGTTGTAATGTTTACATTATGGCAAGCCTAGGATTATTCTCATTCTTAATTCCAATTTCTTTCATATAGAATAGAACTATAGAAGAACTTAAAATGGTACACAAATATGCTCTTCACAACGCTAGACACTCAAATGAACGAATGCATATTGTCTGCATGAACATAAACACAATTACTAAACGACCGTAGGGATTTAAAATAAGAAAATAAAAAACCTTCAGAGGTAAAATTATAAAGGGCCAATTTCATATCCTATCCCACGCATTTGAGTAATGTTCTAACAACCATAAAATAAAGTCAAGAAAATGCATGTTGTATGTTCACCTTACCTTTTTGGTAGGACTGTATTGGACTGTTGAACTGAATACTTGTAGTTGTAGTAGGACACTAAAGTAATCATTGTTTGTTGCCAAGCGAATTATCAGTTCTCCAGACACTCAAAATCACATCAAGATCGACAAACTTATTTCTATTTAGTAGTTCATCAGGACTACTTCAAGTGAAAAATAAAACAAGCAACATTTTAAGGGTTGGGACATACTAATCATCTTCCTAATTTAGTAGTTCATCAATGTAGTTTGTCTTCAGAATACCATACGAAAGTAACACCAGAACCATTGTCTTTATACTCATTGCATGAATCAAATTGATGGTAACCGTCTAACCATTTATCCTTAAAATCACTGTATGAATCAAATGGACTGGAAATAAAAGTTGTAGAACCATGATCTTTAATTTAGTGTGAAATATCCGGTACAGGAAAAAGCATTGTAGCTCACCTGAAATCCTGAGGTGGATTTGCAGGGAATGGAGAAGCTACAGTCTCATCTCACGCCATTGAGTAGTACCTGTACAAGTAACTTCAAGAATTTTTGTAATCCTAGGCTGATGTCCATGACAGTGGAGACGGAGCTGCGCCTTCTCCGCGCAGGCGACGAACAGCTCCGCCGTCCGTGTGTTGTCCGCCGCGGCGTGATGACGCGCGTTGCGGCGACGAGCTTCGTTAGTTATGAGTTTGTCCACCTCAGAATGCTTCCATTGGAGTTGTTGTCGGAGGTCGTTGAGCATGGCCTTGCACGGCGCAACGGCCTCGGAGAGCGATGATGCGGTGGGATCTGGCGTGCGATGCGGCCGCCCGCGCAAGTCAGGGTTGAATGGGCTAGTGTTGTTCCCTTCCTCGTCTATTTCCTCCTGGTCCGGCAGTGCGGGGAATTCCACGATGTCGGCGTGCGTTTGCTTGGGGAATATGGTGTGCGTCGGTTGCGATGGAGGATGGCGGGGAGGCGGCCGAGAGAGATGTGGAGAAGGGCAGCGTGTGGTGCGGGGATGACGAAAAACATCCATCTTAGGCGTGGCTGTAGCGTTGGTTGTTAAAGATTGGGACTTTGGAAAGCCAAACCATTCCCTATTAACCGGATCTTAATCAAGCCGCTAGGTGAGAGAAAAATTGACGACGAAGACATTCTGTTCATTTGAAATAACATTTTAAGGGTTGGGACATACTAATCATCTTCCTAATTTAGTAGTTCATCAATGTAGTTTGTCTTCAGAATACCATACGAAAGTAACACCAGAACCATTGTCTTTATACTCATTGCATGAATCAAATTGATGGTAACCGTCTAACCATTTGTCCTTAAAATCACTGTATGAATCAAATGGACTGGAAATAAAAGTTGTAGAACCATGATCTTTAATTTAGTGTGAAATATCCGGTACAGGAAAAAGCATCGTAGCTCACCTGAAATCCTGAGGTGGATTTGCAGGGAATGGAGAAGCTACAGTCTCATCTCACGCCATTGAGTAGTACCTGTACAAGTAACTTCAAGAATTTTTGTAATCCTAGGCTGATGTCCATGACAGTGGAGACGGAGTTGCGCCTTCTCCGCGCAGGCGACGAACAGCTCCGCCGTCCGTGTGTTGTCCGCCGCGGCGTGATGACGCGCGTTGCGGCGACGAGCTTCGTTAGTTATGAGTTTGTCCACCTCAGAATGCTTCCATTGGAGTTGTTGTCGGAGGTCGTTGAGCATGGCCTTGCACGGCGCAACGGCCTCGGAGAGCGATGATGCGGTGGGATCTGGCGTGCGATGCGGCCGCCCGCGCAAGTCAGGGTTGAATGGGCTAGTGTTGTTCCCTTCCTCGTCTATTTCCTCCTGGTCCGGCAGTGCGGGGAATTCCACGATGTCGGCGTGCGTTTGCTTGGGGAAGATGGTGTGCGTCGGTTGCGATGGAGGATGGCGGGGAGGCGGCCGAGAGAGATGTGGAGAAGGGCAGCGTGTGGTGCGGGGATGACGAAAAACATCCATCTTAGGCGTGGCTGTAGCGTTGGTTGTTAAAGATTGAGACTTTGGAAAGCCAAACCATTCCCTATTAACCGGATCTTAATCAAGCCGCTAGAGAAAAATTGACGACGAAGACATTCTGTTCATTTGAAATTTTGAAAAGCTACACCTAATGGTGTGGAGTTGTTTGTTACCCACGGGCTCGTATTTCTCCTCTTAGTAAGCGTGGATGGGTGTGTAACGTGACACAGGCTGGAGTTGTTTTGTTTGTTGCGTTTTCTTTGTTCCGCGGCGCAGGATTTTTTTTTCAAGATTGCGTTGAGGTAAATCATCTTGGTAGGATAACGATGTGTTAGTTGAGAAATAGTAGGTGTTTGTTGTGCCTAATGGTGTGGAGTTGTTTGTTGCGTTGAGATAAATCATCTTGGATAGTAGACGTGGGGGTATTATTGTCCATCCTAAAAATGTGACACCAGACATTCACCAGTTTGCTTTTAATAGTAGAGATATTTGCAGGGAATGGAGAAGCTACAGTCTCATCTCACGCCATTGAGTAGTACCTGTACAAGTAACTTCAAGAATTTTTGTAATCCTAGGCTGATGTCCATGACAGTGGAGACGGAGTTGCGCCTTCTCCGCGCAGGCGACGAACAGCTCCGCCGTCCGTGTGTTGTCCGCCGCGGCGTGATGACGCGCGTTGCGGCGACGAGCTTCGTTAGTTATGAGTTTGTCCACCTCAGAATGCTTCCATTGGAGTTGTTGTCGGAGGTCGTTGAGCATGGCCTTGCACGGCGCAACGGCCTCGGAGAGCGATGATGCGGTGGGATCTGGCGTGCGATGCGGCCGCCCGCGCAAGTCAGGGTTGAATGGGCTAGTGTTGTTCCCTTCCTCGTCTATTTCCTCCTGGTCCGGCAGTGCGGGGAATTCCACGATGTCGGCGTGCGTTTGCTTGGGGAAGATGGTGTGCATCGGTTGCGATGGAGGATGGCGGGGAGGCGGCCGAGAGAGATGTGGAGAAGGGCAGCGTGTGGTGCGGGGATGACGAAAAACATCCATCTTAGGCGTGGCTGTAGCGTTGGTTGTTAAAGATTGAGACTTTGGAAAGCCAAACCATTCCCTATTAACCGGATCTTAATCAAGCCGCTAGAGAAAAATTGACGACGAAGACATTCTGTTCATTTGAAATTTTGAAAAGCTACACCTAATGGTGTGGAGTTGTTTGTTACCCACGGGCTCGTATTTCTCCTCTTAGTAAGCGTGGATGGGTGTGTAACGTGACACAGGCTGGAGTTGTTTTGTTTGTTGCGTTTTCTTTGTTCCGCGGCGCAGGATTTTTTTTTCAAGATTGCGTTGAGGTAAATCATCTTGGTAGGATAACGATGTGTTAGTTGAGAAATAGTAGGTGTTTGTTGTGCCTAATGGTGTGGAGTTGTTTGTTGCGTTGAGATAAATCATCTTGGATAGTAGACGTGGGGGTATTATTATCCATCCTAAAAATGTGACACCAGACATTCACCAGTTTGCTTTTAATAGTAGAGATATAGCCTGACGAAACTGAAAATCCACATTCGCTGCAGCCCCTAGTCTAGCCCGAAGCCACCAAACCCTTGTCGACAGCAAGCGCAAATCCCACTTCCCTGTGCCCGCTAGCCATCTCCAGCCCCAAACCCAGCCGATGTTGGACGGCGCCGGAATGCCCCGCCGCCGTAGCCCGCCCCTGCATCCCCAGATCCACGCGAGAGACGAGGGAGCTGGAGTGGATCGCCGCCGCAACCCGCGGCTCCATCCTCAAATCCAGGCGAGTGAGGAGGGCGGCGGAATGGCCCACCGCAGCAGCCCGCGTCTTCATCCCCAAAGCCACGCGAGCGAGGATGGCGCCGGATTGACCCGCACCTCGCCGGTGGAGTCTGCATCCCTGCCGGACGACGACGATATGCTGCGGGAGATCCTCCTCCGTCTTCCCCCGCAGCCATCCTCCCTACCCCGCGCCTCCGCGGTCTGCAAGCGTTGGCGGCGACTCGTCACCGACCCCAAGTTCCACCGCCAGTTCCGCGCTCACCACGGGAAGCCCCCACTTCTCGGCCTATTCGAGATGAGCAACAAGGGGATCGTGTTCAAACCCATCCTGGACGCTCCTGACTGCATCCCTTCCCAGCGATTCAACCTTGGACGCTACAGCCAGACCTGGCATTGCTATTTGCTCGATTGTCGCCACGGTCTCGTCCTTGTCAAAAACTCCAGGCAGGATGAGGTTGTTGTGTGCAACCCCATTACCGGCCACCAGCGCTGCTTGGCTGTTCCGTCGGAGTTAAGGATGGGCCACCTCAGAGGGGCGGTGCTCTGCGCTGCGGGTGACCATGGCCACGTCCACGGTGGCTGCCACTGGAACCCCTTCAAGGTGGTATTGGTGTCCACGGCTAGAAGTGCTAATCAACCCCTCGCTTGTGTTTACTCTTCGGAGACTGCCATATGGGGCAATGTCATCTCAGCAGAGGCTCCATGTCAGTTTTTTTATCCCGGTGTTCCTCCGACACTTATCGGTAGTGCGCTCTACTGGTTGTCCACGAGTGATGTCATGCTTAAATTTGATTTGGATGAGCACATCTCAGCTGTGATTAGTGTGCCTCCCTTCACAGATGATTTCCACTATCGAAACTGTCGGATCATCCAGGCTGAGGATGGCGCTATTAGCTTCGCCATATTGTCTTATCCTAGCTTCCAAATGTGGCAGAGGAACGTCAATGGTCATGGTGTTGCCACATGGCTGCCTTCGAAGACCATTGACATGCATGCAGTTCTAGGACTCCCTTCTCTAGTGTCGGGATGGCTGCTGGGGCATGATGAGGATACTGATGAAATTTTTGTATATGTGGGAACCAATGTCTATGGGGTTCAACTTAAGTTGATGCAGTCTAGGAAACTTCATGAAACCAGTTGTGTCAATCCCTACTATCCTTTCAAGAGTTTCTATACACCAGGTGATTGCTCATCTTTAGTCCTTATATTGTAGGCTTAACCTAGTGTGGTTATGTTTTGTACATGATTGCTCGGATACCTTCATTGTGCTTCTCAAGTCACTAACAACTTAAGCTTAATCAACAATTGTCGATTTGCTAGACAATCAAACGTATAACTGTACTCTTATATGTTATTAATTTATTATTAGCTGTATTATTCATGGTAGATCTAAGTCAAATGCCAAATGAGTAAAGATATAAAATCAAATGTCAATTAATAACTTGGTTGGTATGTTTGGAATCTCATTGCTAGTTGTATTATTTTATCCATTACTTGTATCGGCTCTAGTCTTTCTACTTTCACTGAATCCATACCCTCTGAAATAATTGTTTTCCCTGTCACTTGATGAAGAACCTGAAAATTAATGGTTTTTCTTCTCTTAAATTAAGGTCCGTGTATTTTAAATCGAATTCCCAAGGTCTTTTATTGCTGGAGTTTATTAGCTTCGCCATGTTATAATTCTTTCAGAGTCTTGTTTTTTTCTTATCAGCTAAATTCGTCATTATGAGGTAGTTAACTATAATACTTTCAGCAATATGACTTGCATTTTATAACAGATGTAGTTTTGTTTTCAATTGCTATTTTCAAAAGTGAAATATAAATCATCTATAAAGTATGATTTAAAAAGTGAGTTGTTTGGCTCAAGTTTTATTTGGCGGCGCATCTATGTAACTGACTAAATGCTTCTTCTTGTATCCATTTGTCTTTTCCTCAAAACTGTGAATTCCCTGACTTGTTATGCTTCTTGGCGCAGCGATTTACGAAGGTGATGAAGCTGACATGTTGCACCATCCATAGGATGACTATCTCTGGTTTGATGTGCTAATGTGCTGAAATGGTTCTGAGGTAAAGAAGATCTTCTAAATATAGCTTGTGAGATTTGTCACGTTTTTTTTTTGAAAAATATCTGGCCGGCAATATGGGTAGCATGCACCCTCAAACTACTTTCATTTGGCAATAGGGATTCATGTATATGAATGACCGAGGCAAACAATTAAAATGAAGGTGATATCAAGTAAAAATAAAAACTAAGAAGATACCCTTTAGATTGTAAATGATTTCATGTTATCCAAATGTTGCAACAATTTGTGTTGGAATGTCCTCAAGCCTAGGCCATGCCCAGAGTTCTCTGTTAGTTTAGCTGTTTCATAATCGTTAAGTTGGAACCAATATATCAGTGCCATATTTGTTACTACAGAAATCAGTCACATCATTCAACTTGCACAACAAATTTGTGTGAAATGACTTGCAAGTTTATTCTGTTGTCATCGTGTTCCTATGAGCTACAGCCAGTCATATGATATCTGCTACAGAGCTCCTTTTCATGTTGCTGAGCTGATGATGTGTGGTAGGCAGTGTTAACATGTTATCTGCATTCTTTTTTTTACCCTGGACTAAGCCTATCCTGTGAATACGTGATGATGTCTCTTTCTTGAATAATTTTTCATGCTTTTGGTATCTGCATTCTTCATCTATTTGTTGTGGGCAGCTTTGATTTGGAAAATTGTATAGATGACATGACACGTGTAAGGCTTCTGATGGTCTTAGACTTTGTAGCATATTTTTTTGAAACGGTAGACTTTGTAGTATGATTTTATAAGCTTCCGTTTGTAGCTGCACATTGCGTCTAGCTGTTTTCTTAACCTTAAGACTCTCTGAATGGTAGTACTTAGATGAAATCTTATTTTTGTGATATCTTTTATGTTGATGTTGCTTGAATTTTTGTACGGAACAATTCTCCTATGATGACACATCTGGACTAAAAGTTTTCACATCTTTGAATATTTTACCATTATCTTTTGTTAATTTTGTACCATTACCTTGGTTCAATGTAGATCTGCATTTCTTTGAAGATTTTACCACTAGCTTTTATTTATTTGTACCATTACCTTGGTACAACATAGATAGAACAGATACTACATTGCAGCAATTAATGTTATATTTTTATTTGTTAACAACCTTTTTTCCCTTCCAGAACAGATCATGTTGCTGAGACTGAACAGAGACGTGGATGTGCGTCTACTAGTTAGCTATCTTTGTCCCCTCCAGTTTTCGCCTACTGTATGTGATATTCTCTTCAAGTGATGCTGGGCATTCCTTTTGATTTGATGATGTACACTAGTGTGCCCGTGCAGCCAATCAATTCGCTTTAGTAGCCCCAGTAAGATAGATAGTGACTATTGTTTGGTACACTCAATGAATTCTGATGATGAGCCTTGTTTCTTCAGTCGGGCAATAAGAGTACGCAGTGGTACTAGTGATACAATCTGGGATTATGACCTCAATCGCCTAAGTCTCAGCATATTCGGGCAGCTGTAACTTGACTTATTGATGTCCTGTGTTAATTTTGTTGTTGTGACAAGCATATTGGTCCTCCATGTCCTAAATGATTCATGAACATTGTTAATCCGTTTCTAATCTACGTGAAATGTAATGTGCGGTGGCTAGTGGGTCAGCATATTTTTTGGACCAACCAACCGCAGACCGAAAATCCAGTAAGTTCAGTCACTTTTTCTCTTTCACATACACAGGGCGGCTAGGTTGCACCGTTGATTGAACACCTCAAAGATTACCTCCGATCCGAAATGTTCTTCCAGAATACAGCTTGGAAACCTGTATCAACCGTATAGAAGGATGTTAAAGAAGGTAAAGTTAATGCTGCCAACAATAAAATATTAGCCTTTTTAGAACAAGAGGCAACATTGTTTATTCTGACTATTTCTGTGCTCTCTTTTAGAGCAAGTACAATAAGTCCTAGTCAACTGGTTATAATGATTAAAATAGTATATTATTGCTTAGTTGGAGGCGAGAGAAAGAGAGTGGGCTCTTATGCAATAGCCAGCTCTAGTACGTGCTCCTAGGCACTTTGTGAGAGTGAACGGTGGATCATACATTGATAAAATACTATATTTTTATAGCTCATTATTGTATATGTTGACTCTAAGTTGGCTATAAATGACATGGCACTTGGCTTACAGCTGGCTAAACTATTGGAATTGCTCTTAGAGTAAAATGTTAGCCTTTTTATAACAGGGCAGCACTCTTTATTTTGACTGTTTCTGTGTTCTCTTTCAAGGTAATATAAATGCAAATTTTGTTCGATTTCAGCTCTGACTACTAGCTAAGAACACAGTTGGGTCAACGATACGGTCACAAGGACCTTGGACCTTATCTCTTCCCCGCTACAGTAGAGAAGAGGTGTTTTTTCCCCTCCCTGTTCGATCCAGCTCGCCGACGGTGAACCGCCGGTTTCCCCTCCCTCCGCCGGCCGCTACGGCGGCGGGAGGGTGGGGAAACCCCGGATCCTGTCTGTATATAGTCTAGGGTTGAGTAGGGGCCTGCCGGCGGCGTCGTGGAGAGGATGGCGCGGCCGGTCCGGCGTTTTGGTGGCGACGGAGGTCCTCTCTGGTGGTGGTGCTCTTCGGGGTGCGACCACGGATCCGTCTCCTTCCCCGCGCTCGCAGCTCCGTGGAGTTGCGGTGCGCTCGTTTCTCGCCCCGGTGGCCGTGGAGCGGCGGCGTTCTTCGATCCCAAAGCCTCCGGGCGAGGATGGCGCCGGATTGAGCCCGTCACCCCGCCGGTGGAGGAAGGATTCGAAGTGTTAGCCTCGGGAACAGGGGCAGCACTGTTTATTTTGACTGTTTCTGTGTTCTCTTTCAAGGTTGTATAAATGCAAATTTTGTTCGATTTCAGCTCTGACTACTAGCTAAGAACACAGTTGGGTCTCCAAACAACGCCCGTCAAAAGACTGGATGGGAGATGCCGCTTGGTGGTGCTGTCTTGGGGGGACGTTTGTTTCCAGCGCGTCCCCTAAATGCAGCCCCAAAACACTAAAACTAGGAGTAGCCTGTATCCTACTCGTTATCCTTCGGTGTGCTCGATGGTCCCGCTCTGGTTCCCTCCTTCGGTTCTCTTGCGCCCGCCGCTCTTTCCGCATTGCCGACGCAAGAGACCGGTGTTCACGCTCCTCCTCATGGAGTCGTCGCCGCTCATCTTCCATGAGGCAGCACGCCCCCTCAATGGGTGCCTGTTCGATGGAGATGCCAACGATGTGATGCCACTGCTCCTTGAAGGCCTCGTTGCAGGCGTGGGCATCGTCCTGCCCCTTCTTCAGAGTCTCGTAAGACTCAAGAATGACCCTCTGCTTCGCCGCCTTCTCCTCCGGGTCTAGTGCGCCGCTCCATCTCTCCAGGCCGTCGTCGTCCGCCTTTGCCTCCTCCGTTGCCGCCGCCACTTTCGCGTCTACCGTCGCTTCCATCGTTCCCTCGGCGGGCGCCCCTCCTCCGTGTCAACCAAGAATTGCGCGTCCATCTGCCCGTACTCTTGCGTGTCATTTCCATCATCGGCTTCATACTCTTCGAACCCGGGCTCGTCGAACTCGAGCTCGAGGGGCGGCATAAGTTCTTCGGCCAGGGGAGGTGGCGGCGGAGGTAGAGATGGCGGTCTGCCGCGACCGTTGAGGCCGAGCATAGCATAGGTTCTTGCATGGAGGCGCGACATTTTGTGGAGGCTGGCGCGGAAGAACTACGGCGGGCTGTGATGCCGCTAGAGAGGAACATTGAGTTTTTATAGGCGGAGGCGGCACAACAAGAGCCGGGGAAAGGGCGGAAAGCAGTAGGGAAAAGGGCGGGAACATGCGGGTTGCGGCGACGCGTGAAGAAGGGGCAGCGCCAACGAGACGTTTTGCCTGCTTCCGCCTCGTAAATCGTCGCCAGCATTAAGGAAAAGCTGTGGCGCTTCGGTTCTGTACCGATGACACAATGTTGCGTCCGGCGCCCCCCAATGACCCATATGTAGTAGGGTTAGGCTCGGGACGCCGGACATTACCATATCAGTCTTTGAAGAGCGCAGCTGACCTCAGTCAAATATTCAGCATGGCTCAAATCGTTTTGGGGAACAATTTAGTGGATGCCACTGGAGATACTCTAACCTATAGGAGATCAAGCGTGTTTTTATGGCTTTAGTTTGTTTTGACGAATGATATCTTAAAAATCAAAACATTCAACTTGCTCTCCAAGTTGGCACTACAAACATAAATCGAAAGTCATGAGCTGACTTGGGTTACAAAGGCTAATCCACGTGTATTAAATAAAACACAGGTGACAGTAAGAGCATCTCCAGTCTTTTCTATAATATCTATAAAATTAATCCCCACTACATTTATTTAATGTTTGCAAGCTACACATGTAAGATATCCACGTCAGCTAATTAGCCTTAACCATTAGATTGAGTCTTGGGCTGGTACCAGACATCGATTCTTATACTACTAGCTAGGAACCAAACATGCACAGGGCCGGCCAACCAACCATAGAGGCATAGACGTTTCTTCTCCTCCCCCATGAATTGGAAGAGCATTCTACTCCCTTCATGTATCCCACGATCTCATATTACTCCGGCCTTCTATTTCCTGTAAGGGAACCCTCTTTGGCAATTATTTCTCTTTTATCGGACGCCCCACACCCTTTTTAATTCTCTCTTTCACAACCTGGGAGTCGGACTCTAAGCCTGCTCTTGTGTCTTCTCTCCACATCGTCAAATTTGTTGGAATTGCTTCCATGAGTAGAAGGACGGACGATCGATGGAAAGAGCGGCGTATGCATTGGATCTGGCCACTGTTTGGTCGGGGAAGAGATCCAGCTGGCAAAAGTGCGGCGCCAACTTGAACATGAAGGACACGGTGTTATGCACATGCAGGAGCAGCTACCACCGGTCCAACGATCTCCCCCATGAACACCTGGAGCGGTAGAACTTCCAGATAAAGACTTTTCTTTTTTTGTTTCTCTACCTTCCCACTAGGGCTGACACCGGAAAATAATCAAAACAGGCTAAGGCCATGTCCAATGGCAGCGCCTAAGTAGACGCTTAGGTGGGGAAATAACAGGGATTAATCCTGGCGTCTATCGAGACAGTCCAAATCTCCAACGCAGGCCTACTAGTTTGAGGTGCTTATTTCTCCAACTGAACCATCCTGATTTTTACCTAAGCGGCCGGTGCATCGTTTTGCGTCCAGGCAAGAAATTAAGCGCCCACAGCCTAGGATCGTATCCTAGATCCTAGCGCCTGTGCTCGCTAGCCATCTCCAGCCCCAAATCCAGCCGATGGAGGAGGGCGCCGGAATGCCCCGCCGCCGTAGCCCGCCCCTGCATCCCCAGATCCAAGCGAGACACGAGGGAGCTGGAGTGGACCGCCGCCGCAACCCCTGCCTTCATCCTCAAATCCAGGCGAGTGAGGAGGGCGGCGGAATAGCCCATCGCAGCAGCCCGCGTCTTCATCCCCAAAGCCACGCGAGCGAGGATGGCGCCGGATTGACCCGCACCTCGCCGGTGGAGTAACATATAGAAATGTTAGCCTCTTTAGAACAGGGGCAGCACTGTTTATTTTGACTGTTTCTGTGTTCTCTTTCAAGGTAATATAAATGCAAATTTTGTTCGATTTCAGCTTTGACTACTAGCTAAGAACACAGTTGGGTCTCCAAACAACGCCCGTCAAAAGATTGGATGGGAGATGCCGCTTGGTGGTGCTGTCTTGGGGGACGTTTGTTTCCAGCGCGTCCCCTAAATGCAGCCCCAAAACACTAAAATATGATGGAATTAAAGTTTTCAATTAAATTGTGGTTATATATTACAAGTTGAATGAAAACTAGGAGTAGCATGTATCCTACTCGCTATCCTTCGGTGTGCTCGATGGTCCCGCTCTGGTTCCCTCCTTCGGTTCTCTTGTGCCCGCCGCTCTTTCCGCATTGCCGACGCAAGAGACCGGTGTTCATGCTCCTCCTCATGGAGTCGTGGCCGCTTATCTTCCATGAGGCAGCACGCCCCCTCAATGGGTGCATGTTCGATGGAGATGCCAACGATGTGATGCCACTGCTCCTCGAAGGCCTCGTTGCAGGCGTGGGCGTCGTCCTGCCCCTTCTTCAGAGTCTCGTAAGACTCAAAAATGACCCTCTGCTTCGCCGCCTTCTCCTCCGGGTCTAGTGCGTCGCTCCATCTCTCCAGGCCGTCGTCGTCCGCCTTTGCCTCCTCCGTTGCCGCCGCCACTTTCGCGTCTACCGTCGCTTCCATCGTTCCCTCGGTGGGCGCCCCCCCCCCCCCCTCCGTGTCAATCAAGGATTGCGCGTCCATCTGCCCGTACTCTTACGTGTCATTTCCATCATCAGCTTCATACTCTTCGAACCCAGGCTCGTCGAACTCGAGCTCGAGGGGCGGCATAAGTTCTTCGGCCAGGGGAGGTGGCGGCGGAGGTGGAGATGGCGGTCTGCCGCGACCGTTGAGGCCGAGCATAGCATAGGTTCTGGCATGGAGGCGCGACATTTTGTGGAGGCTGGCGCGGAAGAACTACGATGGGTTGTGATGCCGCTAGAGAGGAACATTGAGTTTTTATAGGCGGAGGCGGCACAACAAGAGCCGGGAAAAGGGCGGAAAGCAGTAGGGAAAAGGGCGGGAACATGCGGGTTGCGGCGACGCGTGAAGAAGGGGCAGCGCCGACGAGACGTCTTGCCTGCTTCCGCCTCGTAAATCGTCGCCAGCATTAAGAAAAAGCTGTGGCGCTTCGGTTCTGTACCGATGACACAATGTTGCGTCCGGCGCCCCCTAATGACCCATATGTAGTGGAGTCAGGCTCGGGGCGCCGGACATTTTATTCAGCCGCACCGTTTCAGTTTTTTAAGAGCGCGGCTGACGTTAGTCAAATATTCAGCATGGCTCAAATCGTTTTGGGGAACAATTTGGTGGATGCCACTGGAGATACTCTAACCTATAGGAGATCAAGCGTGTCTTTATGGCTTTAGTTTGTTTTGACAAATGATATCTTAAAAGTCAAAACATTCAACTTGCTCTCCAAGTTGGCACTACAAACATAAATCGGAAGTGATGACGGGAAAATGGCGGTGACAAAAATAGCTAATGCGCGTCCACGTCCACGTCATAGAGACAGATAGTATATAAATTTAAAGTTGCGCGAATGTAAATCACAACAAATCAAGAATTGCGAGTATTTTATTTCCAAACTCTTACATATGCATAAACATTCTGTTAATTACATCTCCGAAGAAAAAACCCCTGATTAAGAATTCCAACATTTCTAATATAAAGGATTACATCATATGACTATTACAAAGATAGAAATATAAAATCTAAGTCCTCCTCGCTGTCGTCGACGCCGCCGTGCTTGGGGGAGCATTTAATCTTCTTTGAATTATCACATGATTTCATATTGTTTGTTTGGTGACATATGTGTCATATTTTTTACTTGTACTAATATTAGAAGTACAAGGAATAAGCATGCATCAAATACAATTTTATTTAATCGGCTTATATGGAATATATTGTTTAATTATTTGTAAGATCATTTGCATTTTAGTTAGCCGACTAAAATAGTATTTAGCATATGATGCATGCAGCTTTGGCCATAGAATACATATGGCACACTTTTTTATATGCATGAAGTGAGCTATATGCAGCTAGATTTTCATATTTGTTTAATACTACTGAGTAATACTAACTCAGTTTGCGCGCCACAGGGTATGCGCATATAACCTATTTTTTAGTATGGACAGTGTAAGCTAATGGTCATATATTGAATTAACCTACATGCGTTTGTTGGGTTTTTGCCATGCGTACATGTTAAGGCATGGGCGAGGGAATTTCAATATGGGGTTGCCAATCTATTTGTAGGCATATTTATAGCAACATATGAATTTTCAGACATGACATTTGGGAGCAGAGTGCAGCTCGTGTAGATGGTTTTCTTTCATTTTGTTCTAGACTAGATCTATCTATTTCAGAGATTTGGCTAACTAGACTTTGTGGTACGTTTTAGACTGTACCAAGATTAATATTCAGTAGTTTAATTTATTGGACGATATATGGAATTTTATAGCTCTTTAGCTTGTGCGTAATTTAGTAGCATGTTAATTTAGAGCACCTTGGCTTGTGTCAATATGACCAAACCAAGAGCATGTTTTTTTTTGTATATATGGTAGATTTATAGCACCTTGGTTTGTGTCAATGTGACCAAACCAAGAGCCAATATATATTTATTTTAGATGGTATTGATTTAAAGCTACTTGGTTCACGTCAATGTGACCAAACCAAGCGCTTGATTTTTACCAATATTTGATTTTATAGCAACTTGTTTTGTGTCAATGTGACCAAAACAAGAGCATGATTTTAGTAACATTTGTATTTTGAGCGACTTGGTGTAACCAAACCAAGAGCCATTTGTTTTAGTGATATGTGTATTTTATAGCAACTTGGTTTGTGTCGATATGACCAAAACAAGAGGCGAATTTTATTATCATGTGGGTATGGATGGTTATATTGATTTAAAGCAACTTGGCTTGTGTCAATGTGACCAAACCAAGAGCAAATGTATTTTTAGAGCAACTTGTTTTGTGTCAATGTGACCAAAACAAGAGCCAATTATTTTAGTAACATATGTATTTTGAGCAATTTGGTTTGTGTCAATGTAACCAAACCAAGAGCCATTTGTTTCATGATTATATGGATTTAAAGCAACTTGGATTGTGTCAATGTGACCAAAACAAGAGCATGATTTTTAGTAGTATGTGTTTTCAGAGCAACTTGTTTTGTGTCAATGTGACCAAAACAAGAGCCAATAATTTTAGGATCATAGAAAGAATGCAATATGAGAGGTGGCAATTTAGGAAGAGAAATCCCTAATTTGTGTCAATGTGACCAAACTAGCGATTAGGAGGGGAAGCTCCATGGCGTGTGTCAACGTGACCAGCCAAGGAGCAAAGGAAGAATTACATTCTCTCACCTTCAAGCTGATGGTCCCGAGTCTTCTCCTTGAGTGTGCAAGAGCAGCAGCCGGCCGCCGGCAGCGTCCAGCAGCGGCGCGGCGCGATCTCGATCAGCGATGCTTGTGTGTGGCGAACTGGCGGGGCTAGCGAACGGGGCTCTTGGTGAACGAGATAAGCGATTCAGCGGGGCTGTCAATATGGAGTCTGTGCGGGGATGCGTATCTGATATTTACTAGTACAAACGCCCGTGCGTTGCCACGGGACGCAAATTTTATTTCTAAATGCACATATAGAAAGGATACATATTTCCTTACAGAATACACATTTATTCTAGCAAAGAACTTCAATGGAATCAACTTTATCCACACTATCGTTCAACTCTAATCACCGACTCGTTGTAGGCAAGAAACTTGAAATCCAGCGATAAAGCGAAAATACTGTTATATTTTTCGACCAAGTAGACACATAAAAATCATTCCTTGCACAAATGTATCAATTAAAAAGCAACACTAACAACACGACTCCTCTTACTTCTATCACTGCGCGCGCCATGGAGGGCTCCGCTGCTGCTTCCAGAGTGGATAGTCGATCCCCTCGCCACTTTGCCTGCAGATGGAGGAGGCAATCTTCGGACCATGGCCCGAGTGGGCGCCGTTCTGGCCCGGGAACTCCTACTCTGTGCCATCCCAGCCTGCTGGCGCCGACCTGAGCATCCTCGAGCTCGGCGCAGAGGGATTGGGGTGCTGCCGTCCCACGGGTTCGTCGGCAACAAGGAGCGACGCCGGTCCGCCCACGCTCCTGCAATAAGGAGCCGCTGCGTCCACCGATGGGTACCCCTGCTCGACATACTTTGTCGACGGTGAGGAATTCGAAATCCCCATTTGGATAGTTTCAGACATAAAATGTGTCCAAATATTGGGAAATTGGGTCTGTACCATTAAAAGATCCGCTCTTTTCGTTTATGCCATCAAAAACTTCTTGTTTATGTTTGTACCACCCAAAGATTGCAACGTTCTTATTGGTTTCGACCATTCCGTCTGATTCCATTAGGGCATCTCCAATGGGGCGACGCATATCGGACGCCCAAAAGTGGTCGCGAGAGTCCGTTTGCGTCGCCCCGCGGACATATTTTGTCTACGCATCCGTTTGCGTCTGGGTATGCTCCTAGTGACCCGTTTTAAAATTTGCAACATATTTAGAAAGCATAGAAAGTACATTCAAACTATACAAAGTAGATCTAGAAGCCTAGACTATTTGCCGCCTGACGGGCAGGCCACATCGTTGCGTCCCTCCCTCGTATGCTTCTCCGCCGCCTCCCGTGCGGCCGCTAGGGCTCGGTGCGCCGCTGCGTCCTCTAGCAGGCACTGCTGCAGCCTCGCGTTGGCGGCGTCGTCCTTGAGCGTCTCGAAGGACTCTACTAACGCCCTCTGCTCCGCCGCCTTCTCCTCCGGGGTAGGCGCATCAGGGTTGGAGTCGGAGTCCTCTGCGGCTGTGACGGCCGCCACCCTGCGACGTTCCATCTCGGCGTCGAACGCCGCGTGGGCCGCCCGCTCCTTCTCTGCTTCATTCTCCGCTTCAGCCAGGGCCTTGGCGTCCCTGACCGGGTCGAAGAGGTCATGGGTGTTGTCGTCGTCGTCAAACTCCTCGTCGGAGCTCGAGGCCGGGGGAGGTGGAGTGGGAGGTGGAGGTGGAGGCGGCGACAGCCGGCCGCGGCGGCCTCATTGTGGCTCCGGTGGAGGCTGAGAGGCAGCATCGCTACGGTGGAGGTTGTGCGGCTAGGGTTTAGTGAGGAGGAGATGAGATGCTCGCCCATTTTTATAAGGAGGCAGCGCGGCGCGGCACGTGGCATATTACTTCGTGCGTGCAGGCGGCCCCGCGCCGCAGACTGCGAAGCAGCGCCTCGGCGCCAGGACTGGGCCGAGAGACGCATCGACGCTGGATCACTGCCAGGCGGGCCCACGAAACGTCCCAGACTCGAGCGGACACTTTGCGCGTCCGTGCAACATCCGCCGTGACGCATCCGAGGCGCATATTTGGGCCAGGTTTGCATCGCCGCGGACGGCCCGGTTAATTTGTGTCACCCCGCTGGTGGTGGTACCAGACACATTTTTGGGTCCGGCTTCGCCCCGTTGTAGAAAGATCTTTATTTTGGTCGGTTAATTAATTTAACTACCCCTGTGGCCAAAACCAATGAACTGGATCATTCCTTAGCTCTGTTCTTCACCGTGAACTGAACCCACGAGCAGAGTTCACAGTGTCAAAAAAAGAGTTCACAGGAGAAACCCCGGCCACCCCATAGCCTTCCCGACAGTGACTACCACATCCCCGGAGCCCGGCGGAGGATCTCCTCGGTGGCATGCCTCCATCCCTACCGAATCGCGGTCACGGAGGCATGGAACTAAGCGGCCTGTCCAGCCGTCCAAAACCCTAGCCAGAGCGGCCTGCGAGCTCGCCGACGCGGCCGGCCGCCGCCGCACTTCGTTCGGCCGAGCGCTTTTTTCGTCTGCACGACCCCGAAGCCCGCGACACCCGGCCTCCCCGTGCTCGTCCCCGACTGCCCCCTGCGTATTCTTGCTGCTCGCTGGGATGGACCCTCGCTCAACCTGGGTAATGTTCTGTTACCTGTATAAATACTTGTGTTTGTGTATGAGCACATGACCTACGATTTGTTGTGAGGAGCTCTGATGACCCACAAGTATAGGGGATCGCAACAGTCTTCGAGGGAAGTATTACCCAATTTATTGATTCGACACAAGGGGAGACAAAGAATACTTGTAAGCCTTAACAGCGGAGTTGTCAATTCAGTGCACCTGGAAACAGACTTGCTCGCAAGAGTTTATCGGTAGTAGTTTTATGGCAGTGGAAATAGTGAAATAACGGCAGCGGTGAAATAAAGACAGCGTAGTGATTATAGTAAACAGGATTAAAATACTGTAGGCACGAGGACGGACGGGCGTTGCATGGATGAGAGAAACTCATGTAACAATCAAAGCATGGGCATTTGCAGATAATAATAAAACGGTATCCAAGTACTAATCAATCAATAGGCATGTGTTCCATATTTAGTCGTACGTGCTCGCAATGAGAAACTTGCACAACATCTTTGTCCTACCAGCCGGTGGCAGCGGGCCTCTAGGGAAACTATTGGATATTAAGGTACTCCTTTTAATAGAGTACCGGAGCAAAGCATTAACACTCCGTGAACACATGTGATCCTCACATCACTACCATCCCCTCCGGTTGTCCCGATTCTTGTCACTTCGGGGCCATTGGTTCCGGACAGTGACATGTGTATACAACTTATAGGTAAGATCATAAACAACGAATATCTTCATGAATCAATAACATGTTCAGATCTGAGATCATGGCACTCGGCCCTAGTGACAAGCATTAAGCATAACAAGTTGCAACAATATCATAAAAGTGACATCTACGGATACTAGGCACTATGCCCTAACAATCTTATGACTATTACATGACCAATCTCATCCAATCCCTACCATCCCCTTCAGCCTACAGCGGGGAATTACTCACACATGGATGGGGGAAACATTGCTGGTCGATGGAGAGGCGTTGGCGGTGATGGCGGTGAAGATCTCCTCCAATTCTCCGTCCCGGCGGAGTGCCGGAACGGAGACTTGGCTCCCGCGACGGAGTTTGCGATGTGGCGGCTCGGAGGGTTTGGCGATGTCGACTTCTCTCCGCGTTTTTAGGTCGAACCGATAAGTAGTCCAAAGGGGGCGTCGGAGGCCGGGGCCACCATAGGGCCGCGCGGGCCCGCCGCGCCGCCTTATGGTGTGGGGCCCTCGGGCCTCCACCTCCTTCCTTCGGCTCCGTCAATATTTTGGTAAAATAGGGCCATCGAAGAAATTCGAGGATTTTCCCGAAAGTTGGATTTCTGCACAAAAACGAGACACGAGCAATTCTGCTGAAAACAGCGTTAGTCGTGTTAGTTGTATCCAAAATACACAAATTAGAGGCAAAACAATAGCAAAAGTGTTCGGGAAAGTAGATACGTTTTGACGTATCAACTCCCCCAAGCTTAGCTTATTGCTTGTCCTCAAGCAATTCAGTTAACAACTGAGCGATAAAAGAACTTTCACGAACACATTTTCTCATATGATGTATATATTATCATGCTATGGCTAATACTTAAGCAGTTCATAATGAGATACATGCAAATAAGATCATCCAACAGCTATGTCAATCATGGAGAAGTACCAACAATTAATAATAAGCACCATGAATCATGTATATAAGCAGGATTGCAATGTTCATAAGAGAATATGATAAAGTGGTATCTCGCTTGCCTGTATTTGATCAGCAAAACATAAATGCGAGGCACCTCTTGAGTTCATAGAAAGACTAGAAGTAGTGATTGTCAAAGATAAAAGCATCAAAGTTATACCACAATCAATCATATTTTGAGACAAGCATATTATACTAAGAATGACAGTAGTGCTCTCAAGATAGTGCTTAAAGAAAGAATGGAGACACAACATAAAAGTAAAAGATTGACCCTTCGCAGAGGGAAGCAGGGATTAATATGCGCTAGAGCTTTTCATTTGTAAAGCAGGAGTAAAATTATTTTGAGAGGTGTTTGTTGTTGTCAACGAATGGTAATGGGTACACTAACTACCTCATCAACCGGACTCACAAGAGCGGCTCCCATTTATTTATTTTTTGGTTGGCACTCCTTCCAACCTTTCTTTCACAAACCATGGCTAACCGAATCCTCGGGTGCCACCAACAATCACATACCATGAAGGAGTGCCTTTTATTTAAGTTTTATTATGATGATGACACTCCCCCCAACCTTTGCTTACACAAGCCATGGCTAACCGAATCCTTCGGGTGCCGTCCAACAATCACAAACCATGGAGGAGTGTCTATTTAAGTTAATTAATTTGGGAATCCCATTGCGAGCTCTTTTTGCAAAATTATTGGATAAGCGGATGTGCCACTAGTCCATATGAGAGTTCGTCAAAAGTAAATGACAAGGTTGAAAGCTAAACACCACATACTTCCTCATGAGCTATGAAACATTAACACAAATTGAGAAGCATTTTGAAGGTTTTAAAGGTAGCGCATGAGAATTTACTTGGAATGGTTTGAAATGCCATGCATAGGTATTTATGGTGGACACTTATGGAACAACTTGGTTTTCAGGTGTTTGGAAGCACGAGCGGCGTCACCGCTCATTACAAGTGAAGGCTAGCAAAAGACTAGGGAGCGACAAATCAAGAGAGCAGTAACTGTCATAATTATGCTTGCGGCAAAATAAATTAACGGAGGCATAAAAGTGATATAAGAACTCTGAAGCAATATAAATCATCGAGGCTTAATTGACTTTTTGTTCAGTCATATGCATGCGTGAGCATGTGCCAAGTCGATATAAATGAATTATTCAGAGGAGGATACCACAATGCCATACTTACTTATGAATAAAACAATGCAAGCAAACATCCATGACATGCTACTCATATTAATAAATTGAAACTAAACATGAGAGATCATGAGCTACTAGACTTTCTCAAATAACATATACCTCACATGAACCAACTAAGCATGCTCATATGGATGAGTATATGTACAAAAATAAAAGCAAATAAAGTTCATACCAGACTCTCACCACAATCAGATTGTCGTAGATCGTCATTATTGCCTTTTCACTTGTGTAGCTTGAATAATATAAAATGAAAACCACGCTCCAGCCACCGAAGACCATTGAAATCATGATGAACTTTACAAACCAAAGAAGAACAGCAAATATTTTTGGTGTTTTTGAATTAGAAACAAGAACGAAAGAAAACAAGCAAACAAAGCAAAATCTTTTGGGTTTTCTTATAGCAAACCAACGATAGCAAATAAAGCAAACTAAGAGCAAGGAACCAAATAAATAAATGGTGAAGAGAAACAACAGAAATATTTTTGGTCTTTTTGTGTTTTAGGAAAGAAACAAAGTGAAAACAAAAGAATGCAAACTAACAGAAACACAGAAAAGCAGGATGACAGAAATCTGCCAAATCCTGACAGCAGTACAGAAATCGAATTTAACAAAAATCTTCCATTGCTCAGACCAAAAAGTGTTCAACTAATGAAAGTTAGATAACAACCTGGGGAACATGCTCAAAAATTGGCAACTCAAAATAACGTTCTGGCTGTGCGTACGAATTTTTTTGGTAACAGCACAGAATCTATTTTTGGACAGCACTTCCCCAAATATCATCTCCCTCTCATTAGAAAACCACTCTAGAGACTAAACAAGTATGTACAAGTATCCAGCAATCATAATATGCAAAGAATGAGTGATGCCGGTATACCTCCCCCAAGCTTAGGCTTTTGGCCTAAGTGGAGTTCATTCCCACGGTCCCCATGAAGTGGTGTCTTCGTAATATGACGAAGAACGACCCGGTTCCATGTATGTGCTGGAGGAAACGTCGGGGTACGTGACGGTGTAGTCGTAGGAGGGCTCGGCGTTCTCGGAGTTGCTGGTGGTTCTTGTATCTTCATATGCTCTTCCACCACCTCCTTTGTTAGCGACCTTGATTGCCTGTCAATATTAAACAAACCCTGCTGGGGAAGAGGGATTTCTTTCTCATTCCCATCAGCAAACAACATTTTATAGACAATATTATCTATAGTGGAGTTAGTAGTAACAAAATGATGGCTCTTCATAGCAGCAATATCTAGCTTCCTAGGGGTTAATGGTGCATCATTAGAATCAAGAGGAATATCTAGATGTGTTAGAATGCGTGATGCAATAGTTCCTCCAAAAATAGGCCCCCTGCTAGACAAGCGAGCAATAAGAGAACCAAGATGATAAGGTGTCTCTCCAGTAAGCGCAACATTCAAGAAATCAAGATGGTAGCTAGAGATGTTACTAGTATTTTCTCTACCCAAAATGCTAGTACCAATGTAATATGCGAAATACTTAATAGCGGGGAGTTGAATGTTTCTTATCTTCCCTCGCTGGATGGTGCGGCAATCATCCCGGTGATCCCTCGGTAGAGCTCCAACAAGTCCCGAGGGTTGTCATCAATCCTCCTTGCTGTACCTACAGGGGCAATACCCAATGCAAAACAAAATTCCTCCAATTTCATGGTAACAGGAATATCATAAATCTTGAATGCGACTGTCGGCTCATATTCCGTGTTGTGGAACTTGAAGCTCTCAACGAAAATTTTGGTGAGCCTGTAATATTGTCCCCTCTCATCTCCCACGTAGGTGGCTAGGCCTGCCCTGTTGACGAGGGTGAAGAAGTCATCCAATAACCCTGCATTGGTTAGAAACTCATAACAAGGGAAGGATGAAGCATTAGGGGCCCCATCCTCGGGCGCGAAGCTAGGCGCGATGACATCCTCATTGTAGGATCGCCTAATTTGAGTAGACGCCCTTGAGGGCCTACCGGTGCTGGTTGTTGCTTTCTTGAACAACTCTCCAAACTTGAATTTCTTCATCTTCCCCTTCTGAAATTTTCAACAATCATTATAAAATTTGATTTCAAGGTGTGTAATTGAAGGGAACTACTATAGGAACTTGCTAGAGTGCTAATCATGCATCAAAACTAATTTCTACCACTTAGAACAAGCATGCAAGCTCACTAAACATGTTATCTACAGCAGCAAAATATTCAAGATATACTCAACCAAATGAAATTCTAATTGGACAATCAAAAGAGTCACATACCAAGGAGTAAATGTGCCAAATTTCAGACAGAATCTGGGCTGAGCAAGGAGATCGAAAAATCGCGAGTTCTTGAGCGAAACACGAGTGAGAGAAACTTGGTACGAGTTTTTCGGAGAGAGAAGGTGCTGGGAGAAAGAGATGGTGTAGTGGGGCAGGGGTGGCCCACACCACATGGTGGCGCGGCCCCCTTCTGGCCGCGGCCTATGGTGTGGCACCCCTGGTGCCCCACAGGTCATCCTCTGGTGCTCCAGGTGCCTCGTCGAAAAATAGGACCAACGGTGTAATTTTTGTAATTTTTAGAGAACTTTGAAAAATGCACATTTCTAAAATTAATGATTACTGCGCAGGAAAATGATTTCTAAAATCTTAAATGACTAAAGCATATTGCAAAATAAAAATGCTACAGCAAGTAAAATAGGTGAAAGGAGAGAGAAAGAAAGAAGTGTTGTTTAACTCTCCTATGCAATAAAATATACTTGTTAACAAGGTTGATCAAGTCTTGCTACCAAATAAATTTTATATGACATAAGAAGAAATAAACCTCAAATCAATCATGTTACCTTATATTGAATTGATATGGATCCAATCACAAGAGTTTGATATTCTTCTTTAGGCTCATATATAGGACAATCAATGGATCCCACTTTGATAGTTTTCACATTAAAAATTGTATTGACTCCACATACTTTATCAATCCTCTTGGGAAAATAGACAGTGTGTTCCTTATTATCAACATTGAAAGTAACCATGCCTTTATTGCAATCAATAACAGCCCCTGCAGTATTAAGAAAGGGTCTTCCAAGAATAATGGACATATTATCATCTTCGGGCATTTCCAACACAACGAAATCAGTTAATATCAAGCAATGTTGAGTAACTTGCACAGGAACATTTTCACATAAACCAACGGGAATAGTAGATTTATCAGCCATTTGCAAAGATATATCAGTAGGTATCAATTTATCTAAATCAAGTCTCTTATAAAGAGAAAAAGGCATCACACTCACACACTGCTCCCAAATCACATAGAGCAGTTCTAACATAATTATTCTTGATGGAACAAGGAATAGTCGGTATACCCAACTTCTTTGGAATCTTACCATTGAAGGAGTAATTAGCGAGCATAGTAGAAATTTCCTCATTGGGGACTTTCCTTTTGTTAGTAACAATATCTTTCATATACTTTGAATAAGGAGGCAATTTAATAGCATCAGTCAAAGGGATTTGCAGAAATAAAGGTTTCATCCAATCACAAAATTTATTATAATGTTCCTCCTCCTTTGATTTTAGTTTCTTAGCAGGAAAAGGCATTTGCTTTTGAACCCAAGGTTCTCTTTCATTACCATGCTTCTCGGTAATAAAGTCTTCTTTAGTATACTTTTTATTTTTAGCATGCTTTTCAGGTTCTTTTTCAATTTCTTCTTTATCGGGAGTATCATTCTTATCATTATCTTCCTCATATTCATTACCACTTTCAGTTTCATCAGAAATAGAAATACTATTAGGATCATTAACGGGTTCAGAGGATTCTACAACATTCTTATGTTTCTTTTTCTTTTTCTTAGATGGAGCACTAGTTTTAATTAGTTGAGAATCTTGTTCAACTCTTTTGGGATGCCCTTCAGGATATAGAGGATCCTGGGTAGAAGCACCACCTCTAGTTGTTACTTCACAAGCATGTTTTTCTTTAGAATTATTTCCCAACAAGTCATTTTGCACTTTAGTAAGTTGATCAATTTGAGTTTGAACCATTTGAAAATGTTTAACAAGTATCTTAACATCATTGGAGGTTCTCTCCACAATATCATGCAATTCACTAATAGCTCGGGAATTTTCCATTAAATAATTCTCTACTCGCATATTAAAGTTTTCTTGCTTAACAATATAATTATCAAATTCATCTAAGCATTGAGCAGGAGATTTTGAATACGGAATATCTTCCCTAGTAAAGTGTTGAAGCGAGTGTACCTCAATCATGGATGAAGGGGGAATTGTCTCACATATATATTCAATAGGAGGTAAATTCTTCACATCTTCAGGTTTAATACCCTTCTCCTTAAGAGACTTCTTGGCTTCCCTCATATCTTCATCATTCAATTTAATCATACCCCTCTTCTTCACTATCGGTGTCGGGGTTGGTTCAGGTGTAGACCAATCATCATAATTCCGGCCTATTTTAGCCAATAATTCTTGTCTTCTGGAGTTCTTTTCCTGAAAACACAACCAGCACAACTATCCAGGTATGCCCTAGACTCAATAGTTAGTCCACTATAAAATATATCAAGTAAATCATGGTCAGGCTGAGCTCTAATAAGAGAGCAAAATCTAGCCCAAGCCTCAGACAATTTCTCTCCATCTTCCTGGTCAAAATTATAAATTCTCTGCAAAGCAGCATGTTGCACTAGCAGGAAAGTATTTCCGGAAGAAAACATCAAGCAATTCTTTTAGACTTTTAATAGAACCAGGAGGCAAATTATTATACCAAGTTTTAGCATCATCCTTTAATGAGAAAGGAAAAATTTTAGCGACAAAATAAGTACGCATCTTAATATCATCAGAAAACAAGCCACTAAGAGTAGATAACTCAGTCATGTGTTCAACGACACTTTCTTTTTCAGTACCACAAAAGGGTGTTTTCTCAACAATAGCTATATGAGATAGATCAAGAGAAAAATCATAATCTTTATCCCTAATGTTTATAGGAGATGTGGCAAATTCAGGATCAGGAGATGGTTTATATTTAACAGCATGTTAAAGCAACTTTTTAATTTTTCTTGCATCAGTAGTAGCATTGCATTTTTCAATAAAATCATCATCAAGCTCTACATAATCTTCATCAAGATCATCACTAGAATATTCAACAGACTCAGGTGAATTAACAGGTGTAGCAGCATTTTCATTAGGAGTTTCAGTATTTTCAATTTGTCTAGACTTAGCAATTGTAGCATCTAGAAAAGATCCCAATGAACCACTATCATCAAGCACAGCAGAAACATTATCAATATTATGAGAATTTTCAGATTCAGCAGAAGTACCAGCACGCGAAGCATGTGGCGGTGAAACAAGTTTATCAATCACAGATGGTGAATCAGAGGTACTCCGAGTTGTACCTTTTCTTGTAGTGGATGGTAATATGGCGATCTTAGTATCGCGAGGTTTACCCATAATGGAGAATTTGCAGCGAACAATATCAATCCAAGTGAACTTCCAAATAAAGCTATGCTCCCGGCAACAGAAAATAGTCTTGATGACCCACAAGTATAGGGATCGCAGGAAGTATTACCCAATTTATTGATTCGACACAAGGGAGACAAAGAATACTTGTAAGCCTTAACACGGAGTTGTCAATTCAGCTGCACAAAACGACTTGCTCGCAAGAGTTTATCGTAGTAACAGTTTTATGGCGATGGAAATAGTGAAATAACGACGGTGAAATAAAGACAGCGGTAGTGATTATAGTAAACAGCAGGATTAAAATACTGTAGGCACGGGGACGGATTTAACGGGCGTTGCATGGATGAGAGAAACTCATGTAACAATCAAAGCATGGGCATTTGCAGATAATAATAAAACGGTATCCAAGTACTAATCAATCAATAGGCATGTGTTCCATATTTAGTCGTCGTGCGTGCTGCAATGAGAAACTTGCACAACATCTTCGTCCTACCAGCCGGTGGCGCCGGGCCTCTAGGGAAACTCTGGATATTAAGGTACTCCTTTTAATAAGTACGGAGCAAAGCATTAACACTCCGTGAACACATGTGATCCTCACATCACTACCATCCCCTCCGGTTGTCCGATTCTTGTCACTTCGGGGCCATTGGTTCCGGACAGCGACATGTGTATACAACTTATAGGTAAGATCATAAACAACGAATATCTTCATGAATCAATAACATGTTCAGATCTGAGATCATGGCACTCGGTCCCTAGTGACAAGCATTAAGCATAACAAGTTGCAACAATATCATAAAAGTGACATCTACGGATACTAGGCACTATGCCCTAACAATCTTATGACTATTACATGACCAATCTCATCCAATCCCTACCATCCCCTTCAGCCTACAGCGGGGGAATTACTCACACATGGATGGGGGAAACATTGCTGGTCGATGGAGAGGCGTTGGCGGTGATGGCGGTGAAGATCTCCTCCAATTCTCCGTGAGTGCCAGAACGGAGACTTCCGGCTCCCGCGACGGAGTTTCGCGATGTGGCGGCTCTCTGGAGGGTTTGGCGATGTCGACTTCTCTCCGTGCGTTTTTAGGTCGAACCCGATAAGTAGTCCAAGGGGGCGTCGGAGGCGGCGGGGGCCACACCATAGGGCCGCGCGGGCCCCCAGGCCGCGCCGCTTATGGTGTGGGGCCCTCGGGCCTCCACCTCCTTCGCCCTTCTGGCTCCGTCAATATTTTGGTCCCAGGGCCCCCGAAGAATTTTGTTTCACACAAAAAGACACCGAGCAACTGCGTTAGTCCGTGTTAGTTGTATCCAAAATACACAAATTAGAGGCAAAACAATAGCAAAAGTGTTCGGGAAAGTAGATACGTTTTGGACGTATCAAGCTCCTAATTTTTGTTCTTTGTTCCATGTGTTTCTATCTAGTGTAGGATTGAACCCAAAAAAAGCCGGTCGATTAGAGATTTTCATGATGAAAGGGTACCGTGGTCATCATTAACGGAGACTTCACAGAGTTGGTAAGAATCAAAAGGATTGCAACCTTTCGGTGGTACAAACCTAAACAAGAAGTTTTTAATGGTATAAACCTAAAGATTGGATCTTTTAATGGTGCAGACCCAATTTTCCCCCAAATATTACTGAACTTTGAATGATCCTTTACATCTTCAGGTGCTTCTCTTGTATTTTTGCGGTTCTAAAGTTTTGCGCTAGCATGATCATGAGAACATAGGTGCGATCTGAAAGAATAACAATCTTGTTTGTATTTCATCATGGAAACTCTACATTCTGCAAATATAGCTCTGGATGCTATTTTTCTCCACTGGTCTTTTCTTATTTCTGAGGAATGATGAGAATATTTCCCTGGAAAATGTCTTCTTATAGCTACAACTTGAGGAGTTAGACATTAATATTAGCATGCTTTCCATACATTTATTGTTTTAAGCCCTAGGTGAAAGTCTGCATGAATATTGAGGAGCCTGATGAACATTGAAAAGAATTCACTTGGTTGTTTCCCAACAGGAGTCACACTCCTGTATAAAAGTTGATGCACCTTCCAGGTGTATTCTCGAAAACAAATCTGTCAGATACCCATGACCCAGTGACTAATTGAAGGCTTATTGGATTAGGATTAGTGCACTTACCAAACATTATGAACCTAGTATATCAGTAGTAGTAAAACTCTTCTTTAGGAAATTTTGTAGCATTGCCCTTGACCAAGTATGGAATAGAACCATAATAGGCTAATATCTCATGCAGCTTTGGAGTAGCTGGTGCCTTGACCGGTTTGGAGTCCTCCAAGCAGCCCAAACTTTGGAGTACTCCAAGCAGATGCAGCTTTGGAGTAGCTGGTATCTTGAACCAAAACTGACAAAAGATGGCATTTATATTTCCTTTACCAGAGCAACACACAGGAAGGTAGTGACTTCAAATAAATAATAATATGTAGTGATCTTCAAATAAATAATATGTAATATGTACACTAAGAATCGTTTATTACACTTGGAGAATTATTTTACGTCCAGACCAACAAAAACTCAATAGTCAAGAAAAAAAGTTTTTTTTTTTAAAAATCATTTATCCTGCTCTCCATCTGGTCCTTGCATAAGTGTGAAGATCATCCTTTCATCATGCACAAAATAGTCTCGTGGAAGTACAACACATTGACTGCTGGCTAACACATACATGGAGGAGAGGCTAAATATCTGCACATGCAATAGAAATTACAAAGTTTTATTAGAATTTCTTGAATAAATAGGTTCTGCCTCTCACAAAAAGTTATATTGTGAGGAGAACCATCAATGCCTGGCTTGAAGACAATATGTGACTCGTCTATTGATCTCAAAGCCCTTACAACATATATACATATATAATAAATAAATATTATAATACACATGTATGCTCAAGATTTAGTGAAGACAACTACACATAGCTTGTAATATACCTTGCGCCACGCTGTACCGAAGATTTGATGCAGCCAAGATCCACATATGTTGTTCGGCAAGCCGCCACTGTGTCATGTGACGTGACACGTGCTTGCCCCATATGCGCAGAGCAAGGTATTGTCCCCTTGTAAAGTACCAGTCATTAGTAAACCCATAGTTAGAAGAATAATAAAACAACCGAAGACTTTTTTTATCTTACTTGGTATTCATCAGGAAGACATCTCGGCAAGGGGTTGTACGAGATTGTTAGAATTGTGAAACATGACAGGGCTGACATGTATGACAATACCCTGAACATCTACAAGCATGATAGTAAGAACATCAGTAGTTTAATTAGTTAAAATATAAAAAATTATACCTACCCACGATCGATTTGTTTCTAATTCTCGTGGTCACCTCGAAATTGGCGAACCGTGTCGGAAGTTCAGGGATGTGAATGTTAGGGTGAGCAGGACAAATCTCTGTACGAGAGTCCATGTGAATGTAGTAATCTGTTGGTGTGAACAATCCGAATGGTGGTGGAGCCTCAGAAATCTGGAACCCCACCCTTTTGAAATAGTACACCTCACCGACATGAAGCTCAGTGTTGCAACGTTCTGCTAGCTGCCGATACGCTATCGCCTCCATCTTGTTTCTCCTTTCAAATTGCAAAAGATAGAAACTTATGAAAATATAGCCATTTTGCAAAAGATACCAATCTACATGTTGACCTCTTCTTTAGTACACCAAAATTTTACCAATAATTATGCATGCAATACCAGTAAGTACGACACATTCCTGTTAAAATGGCACCTTTGCACTACTGGATATGAAAGAATAGATGCATTTCTGTTAAACTTGTATGGGAACCTGGACATCACATAATTATGGGAACCTGGACTAAAATCATTTTATTCTGAAGCTTGGGCGCTGCTATACTGCCTTACTCATGGTCCTTATTTGCATCCTATTTTCAGGAATGTCTACTGGACTGCTTTATTTATATTATGAAATGCTCCTTACATCCTAACGAATTGAAAGAAACACATGCATGTAATGTATGCAGAAAGGAGCATTTACATACCATTGGGAGAAGAAAGCTGTAGCTACTGGATACAAGAATGCATTAGAGAACTCACATTTGTGTCAGCTAGGATGGCGTGGTAAATAAGATCTCCCATTCGAGTCACTTTAATTCACGCGGTGACAATTTTCGCGATCGTCACCCAACCATGACCGTATGGGTGCATGTCTTCAACAAATCGGAAACTAACATGCCTGAGAAATGAGAAGAACAAATATATCAGTCAAAATAACAAATGAAATCTTGATGCAGTGTAGAAAGAAGAAGTTACAAGTGGGGATTCCAGACGAAGCGAGAGTACGGCTTTGGTGGCATTATTCTCTTCGAGCAGGCACGTCCGAGGCTAAGTTGTACTGGCATGGTTACTTCGTATGGTTGAAGATTTGTTGCATCATATTCTGCTAAGTTCTGGGCCGGGTACTGCTTTTGTACATCAAGTATTCTGCCTGGGTGCAATTCACGTCCTGATTAATCTTGATTCTATTTTTCTTCATATTACATTATGGGACGAGCTTGATTATGGATTATCTTGATTCTGGGCGAGTTTGACTGAGGCGTGATTACATTCCTTCTGGGAATTATGGGACGATCTTGATTCTATTTTTCTTCATATTACCTTATGGGACGAGCTTGATTATGGGATGATCTTGATTATGGGGCGAAATTGATTCTAGGCCAGTTTGACTGAGGCGTGATTACATTCCTTCTAGGAATTATGGGATGATCTTGATTATGGGGCGAGATTGATTCTGCGCGATTTCTGGTGCTAGTTTGATTCCGAGTTTCCTTCTGGGCGATTTTTGGTGCGAGTTTCCTTCTGGACGAGATTACATACGTTCTGCGATTTCTGGTCCGGCCCATTCGGTGCGGCCCATTTGGGTGACAACCAAAACTGATTGTAGTGAGAGGTAGGCAGAATAGGGAACATGTTCCTCCCTTTTAAGTAGTGTAGATAGAGGTTGGGGCTTCGTCGCTCGCCCCGAGGAGTTACGTCGCTGCGTGCGATCGTGCAGATCGTGGGAGCGATCATGGGAGGACGTGGCCAGGCAATTCTCGATGGAGTGTTTAACTGTTGCGTGACCTCTTCATGCATATGGGCCATGGGCTGGATGACTATTCATTATTATATTGTTAATCATGCACTGGTGCTGTCTAATCCATGCAACGATTGTGGAGATGCACGTATAGTTCGTTTATGGCCCAATAACTAGCTAGCTTGTTACGTGTTAGCTTACATGGCTATTGTAAATTGATTTCTACATATGTTCCAAAATTTTCTTTTTAGTGAAATACTTCTCAATATATTTTGTCCATTTATTTCAGTTCAACACGGCTGTATTTTATGGGGTTGTCGCGTCAAAGCCGAATTTAATCCCGCACATGGTCGACAACTTTAGAAATTTAGTGTCGCTTGGCGAAGTTTTGAATTTAGGTCAATATTAGACTACCACCGTCGATGGCGACATACATGTTAATAAATTTACATTTAATTATTTGGTAGACCTTTTTTTATTTGGAATTTATTTATATATTTTACCATATTTCATGATCATTTATTTCCGTTACAACTTAGGACAAAATCGGTGTCAACAGGAAGTCATGAGCTGACTTGGGTTACAAAGGCTAATCCACGTGTATTAAATAAAACACAGGTGACAGTAAGAGCATCTCCAGTCTTATCTATAATATCTATAAAATTGATCCTCACTATATTTATTTAATGTTTGCAAGCTACACATGCAAGGTATCCACGTCAGCTAATTAGCCTTAACCATTAGATTGAGTCTTGGGCACCCACCAGCCATCGATTCTTATACTACTAGCTAGGAAGCAAACATGCACATGGGCCGGCCAACCAACCATAGAGGCATAGACGTTTCTTCTCCTCCCCCCATGAATTGGAAGAGCATTCTACTCCCTTCATGTATCCTACGATCTCATATTACTCCGGCCTTCTATTTCCTGTAACGGACCCAACTCTTTGGCAATTATTTCTCTTTCATCGGACGCCCCACACTCTTTTTAATCCTCTCTTTCACAACCTGGGAGTTGGACTCTAAGCCTGCTCTTGTGTCTTCTCTCCACATCGTCAAATTTGTTGGAATTGCTTTCATGAGTAGAAGGACAGACGATCGATGGAAAGAGCGGCGTATGCATTGGATCTGTCCACTATTTGGTCGGGGAAGAGATCCAGCTGGCAAAAGTGCAGCGCCAACACGAACATGAAGGACACGGTGTTATGCACATGCAGGAGCAGCTACCACCAGTCCAACGACCTCCCCCATGAACTCAGCGGTAGAACTTCCAGATAAAGACTTTTCTTTTTTGTTTCTCTACCTTCCCACCAGGGCTGACACCGAAAAATAATCAGAACAGGCTAAGGCCATGTTCAATGGCAGGCACCTAAGTAGACGTTTAGGTGGGGAAATAACAGGAATTAATCCTGGCGTCTATCGAGACAGTCCAAATCTCCAACGCAGGCCTACTAGTTTGAGGTGCTTATTTCTCCAACTAAACCATCCTGATTTTTGCGTCGTTTTGCGTCCAGGCAAGAAATTAAGCGCCACAGCCTGGGATCGTACGATGTAACTGCTTGTTAGCCTGAAAATAGATCCTACATCCTACCGTCTGCCCTTGCCGCCCCCGCTGTACATGCCCTAACAACAATGCATGGGTTCTGGAGTTGTGGCCTAGGTGGAAGGTAAGAAAATTTCCTTATAAGCAATCATGTTTCTGGGAGCTTTTTACATGCATGTGTCCCTACTTTTTTCCTTATAAGCAATCATCCGTGTACAGCGGACTACCCCTCCTCTCTTTTATTTCCTCATGCTCTATGTATTTTCTGCAGCTCTGTTTGTAGTAGTTTTAGGTGTATTTCTTTCTAGCAGTCGTTCCGTGAGAGAAAAGACATGTCTACATCAGTTAATTTGTTTGGTCCAACAAGTATGTTCCAAGTGTATGTTTTCTACACGCATTTTCTAACCGTCACTCTGTATTCTGCGTTGCCAAATGATACATTTTACATGGGTTGTTTACCATGATTAAAAAATTGTCATGCTCTCCTAGAATTGTAGTGCCTACTATACCCTTCTTCCAGCAGCTCATATCTTCATGCCAAATGATTGTTACATTCTTGCATGCTAACCAAAGGTCATTTCATATCTTCGAAATTTCAGAATGATAGTACCACATTTTGTGTATATACAAAAATCATCTATTATTTCCGCAGCAACGCGCGGAGTGTCAACTAGTTCCTCAAACGACGCTCCGGCAGAAGCGCCATATTAGTTAGTTGGGGGACCCTGCAACATGGTGCCGCGTTTTGGTGCTCCCGTTTCCAGCCGCGTCCACTAAAACGTGACTTCGAAGCAAAAAAACAAGTGTAAAAAAGGTATCCAGTGTCCCTGGATAGAGCCTCTATACACAAGGATGGGCTGGGGACGCCCGACATATTTGGGGCACGTTCGGACTGAAGCGGCCTTTGGAACGCGCAACTGGGGAGGTTAAAATGTCCAGCATGCTCTAAATACCTTTGGGGGTCGCGAATGGAAATGCTCTAAGAGCAACTCTAACAGAGCCCTAAAACTGATTTTTTTCCAGCGGATTTACGAGTTCAGGCTGAAAACGTCGTAGAACAGCGCCTGAATCGGAGGTCCGGCCCGTAAAACTTTCTCGGGGGCCCGAGAAGGTGAGCGCACGGCCCCTATTTATACCGGTCGCGGAGTGGAGTAGGGCTCGAAAACCCTACTCACCGATGCCGCATTAGCTTCCTCCGCCGTCTGCGTGCTTCCACTTCCAGTGAGAAATCCCGTCGTTGCCGCCGCCGCATCGTCTCTTCCGCGACCTCCACCACGACCGTATGGCCGGCATCGGCAGCGGCGGGAGGGGAGACAAGCGGATTGGCGGCAGCAACTCGCCGGCGCCCCCACCCCCGCCCCCGTCTTCCGCTCGAAGGCCGAACAACAGAAATGGAATCGCTCGGAGGGCGGGCGGAAGCGAAGCGCGCGCCGGTGGACAAACTGGGGGCTGACGCCACCGGGGAAGCTCGCCCGCTACGCCAATAGCGGCGATGGCTCTTCCTCCGGCGCGTCGGGCCGTGCCCTTGTGCCGCCCGTCGATGACAACAATGAGGAGGAGGAGGAGGAGGAGGCGGGCGCCGGCGCACACCGTCTTCAACTCGGCGGACTACATCCTCAACAACGAGGAGGGCAATGGTGATCCAATAGGTCGCCGTCATTTCGGAGGCCGATGCGCGAACGCTTCCGCCGCGAGGAGGCGCAGAAGGAGGCCGCCATCCGCTGCTTGAAGCAGGAGGTCATCGACCTCGACTCTGAGTAGGTCGCCAACGGCGACATCCTCCACCACGCGTAGAGGCCCCGGTAGGGCCGAAAATTAGGTCGCACGGCGGAGGCAATCTATATGTAAATGCATTCTGCGATCGCAACTATGCACCTATGCAGTTCGATTTCAGTTTGTTTGCGATGATCAATTCTACCGCCATATTTAAATTTTGTTTTTTCGGTTCTGAACACGAGTGTTGTTCTGCGTCACCTTCGAATTCGCTCGAAATTTAATTTTCGGAAGACTGAACTTCCGTTTTTCAGATGATGGGCACTTAGAGCATCTGCGTCCCCGTCAAAGAGATTTGGGCGCGAAAAAAAGCGTTCCGCGCGTCCCCCAAAGCCCATTTTTGTCCGGCGCGGCCCGATACGGTGTCCGGCGCCCCGAGCCGTCCCCGTCCCGGGGACGCTCCGCGGACACCCTGGCGAGCTCTCACATGTCGGCGACTATTTGCATAAACCGTTGGTTCGCGCCTCTTTCTCGTCGCTCCTTCCTTCCTGCGCCTCCCCCCGCCGCCGCTGGATTTCTGGCCGTTTGGGCGTCGATCTCTGCGAGAGTCGGCACCGTTGTCGCGGGTGGGCTCCCGCGGTCGTGCGCCGCCGCAGCGCGTCGGCGCGTCCCGAAGCGCCGTCAAATCCCCACCTCCGCGCCAGAAGGTGCTCGACGACTTGCTGTAGGCGCGATTGCCGCTGTTTGTTGCGTCGTTTCGGCGCTTTAACCATTGATTTTGCTTTAGCCATGGACGGCGACGATGAGATGGTTGCTGCGGAGGACGAGCAAGCGTTCAACGACGACTGCGGGAGCATTTGCGATCATCGCGTCCCTCCGGGACATGCTTGGCGAGGCGGAGAAGAGGAAGAGCCGCGCCGCGAGGATCAAGGCGGGAAGGAAGTCGAAGCCCGGCGAGAGGATGGAGGGGCATGCCATGCCGCACAACGACTACTTCGCCGACGGGGCAACACATGCCGACAATTTTCGGCGCCGGTGCAAGATGAGCAAGGGCCTGTTCATGAATATCCTCCACGGCGTTCGAGTTCGACCCCTACTTCAAGCTCAAGCTCGCCGTAGGCGTTCTCGGTTCTCGTCCATTCGAAGTGCACCGCCATGAGGATGCTTGCATACCTTGATACACAGGACGACTACCTTCGCATGAGTGAGTCTGCCATTGAGTGCATGTACAAGTTATGCCGGAGCTGTGGTGGGAAAGTTTGGCAAATACTACTTGAGAGGGCCAACGAGGAAGAGACTGCAAGGATCATGGCACAAAATGCTGCCAGAGGATTTCCTGGAATGCTTGGAAGCATCGATTGCATGGCATGGAAGAACTGCCGTTTGCTTGGCAAGGTATACAAAGGGCGTCATGGATATTGCAGTTGTGGTGCTTGAATTGTGCATGGTGGATTTGGCATTCTTTTTGGCGGGATCACACATGACATCAACGTGTTGCAGCGGTCTCCTGTTCAGCAGACTAGTGGAATGGCATGCTCCACCATGAGATCAATGGCCACCAATATACCAAAGGCTATTATCTAGCGATGGTATATATCCAAAATGGGCCACTTTTGTGAAAACAATCTCAAATCCATCAGGTCTGAAGAATTCTCACTTTGCTACTAGGAGGCTTGCAGGAAGGATGTCGAGCGGGCATTTGGTGTGCTTCAAGCACAATTTGCCATTGTCTGGTACCCTGCTCTAAGCTGGTCTCACGACGCGGCTGAAGATGCTCTTACTAAACTCCATATAGATATAGCCTGACGAAACTGAAAATCCACATTCGCTGCAGCCCCTAGTCTAGCCCCAAGCCATCAAACCCTTGTCGACAGCAAGCGCAAATCCCACTTCCCTGTGCCCGCTGCTAGCCATCTCCAGCCCCAAATCCAGCCGATGGAGGAGGGCGCCGGAATGCCCCGCCGCCGTAGCCCGCCCCTGCATCCCCAGATCCAAGCGAGAGACGAGGGAGCTGGAGTGGACCGCCGCCGCAACCCCCGCCTTCATCCTCAAATCCAGGCGAGTGAGGAGGGCGGCGGAATGGCCCATCGCAGCAGCCCGCGTCTTCATCCCCAAATCCACGCGAGCGAGGATGGCGCCGGATTGACCCGCACCTCGCCGGTGGAGTCTGCATCCCTGCCAGACGACGACGATATGCTGCGGGAGATCCTCCTCCGTCTTCCCCCGCAGCCGTCCTCCCTACCCCGCGCCTCCGCTGTCTGCAAGCGTTGGCGGGGACTCGTCACCGACCCCAAGTTCCACCGCCAGTTCCGCGCTCACCACGGGAAGCCCCCACTTCTCGGCATATTCGAGTTCAGCAACGGGTGGAACGTGTTCAAACCCATACTGGACCCTCCTGACTGCATCCCTTCCCAGCGATTCCACCTTGGACGCTACAGCCAGCGCTGCCATTACATTTTGCTCGATTCCCGCCACGGTCTCGTCCTTGTCAAAAACTCCAGGCAGGATGAGGTTGTTGTGTGCAACCCCATTACCGGCCACCACCGCTGCTTGGCTGTTCCGTCCGAGTTAAGGATGGACAACCTCGGAGGGGCGGTGCTCTGTGCTGCTGGTGACCATGGCCACGTCCATGTCGGCTGCCACCCAAACCCCTTTAAGGTGGTCTTGGTGTCCACGGCTACAAGTGCTAATCAACCCCTCGCCGCGGCTACAAGTGCTAATCAACCCCTCGCCTGTGTTTACTCTTCGGAGACTCGCATATGGAGCAATCTCATGTCAGCAGAGGCTCCACGTCAGTTTATTGATACCGGTGTTCCTCCGACACTTATCGGCAGCGCACTCTACTGGTTGTCCGAGAATGATCTCATGCTTAAATTTGATTTGGATAAGCACATCCTAGCTGCAATTAGTGTGCCTCCCGTTACAGATGGTACCTACTATCGAAACCGTCGGATCATCCAGGCTGAGGATGGCGCTATTGGCTACGCCATATTGTCTTATCCTAGCTTCCAAATGTGGCAGAGGAACGTCAATGGTCAGGGCGTTGCCACATGGCTGCATCCGAAGACCATTGACATGCATACATTTCTAGGACTCCCTTCTCAGACTGGGACAGTGTTGGGATGGCTGCTCGGGTATGATGAGGATACTGATGAAATATTTGTGTATGTGAGACCCAATGTCTATGGGGTTCAACTTAAGTTGATGCAGTCCAGGAAACTTCATGAGACCAGTTGCGTCAATCCCTACTATCCTTTCAAGAGTTTCTATACACCAGGTGATTGCTCATCTTTAGTCCTTATATTGTAGGCTTAACCTAGTGTGGTTATGTTTTGTACATGATTGCTCGGATACCTTCATTGTGCTTCTCAAGTCACTAACAACTTAAGCTTAATCAACAATTGTCGATTTGGTAGACAATCAAACGTATAACTGCACTCTTATATGTTATTATTAGCTGTATTATTCATGGTAGATCTAAGTCAAATGCCAAATGAGTAAAGATATAAAATCAAATGTCAATTAATAACTTGGTTGGTATGTTTGGAATCTCATTGCTAGTTGTATTATTTTATCCATTACTTGTATCGGCTCTAGTCTTTCTACTTTCACTGAATCCATACCCTCTGAAATAATTGTTTTCCCTGTCACTTGATGAAGAACCTGAAAATTAATGGTTTTTCTTCTCTTAAATTAAGGTCCGTGTATTTTAAATCGAATTCCCAAGGTCTTTTATTGCTGGAGTTTATTAGCTTCGCCATGTTGTAATTCTTTCAGAGTCTTGTTTTTTTCTTATCAGCTAAATTCGTCATTATGAGGTAGCTAACTATAATACTTTCAGCAATATGACTTGCATTTTATAACAGATGTAGTTTTGTTTTCAATTGCTATTTTCAAAAGTGAAATATAAATCATCTATAAAGTATGATTTAAAAAGTGAGTTGTTTGGCTCAAGTTTTATTTGGCGGCGCATCTATGTAACTGACTAAATCCTTCTTCTTGTATCCATTTGTCTTTTCCTCAAAACTGTGAATTGTCTGACTTGTTATGCTTCTTGGCACAGCGATTTACGAAGGTGATGAAGCTGACATGTTGCACCATCCATAGGATGACTATCTCTGGTTTGATGTGCTAATGTGCTGAAATGGTTCTGAGGTAAAGAAGATCTTCTAAATATAGCTTGTGAGATTTGTTACGTTTTTTTTAAAAAAAAAAATCTGGCCGACAATATGGGTAGCATGCACCCTCAAACTACTTTCATTTGGCAATAGGGATTCATGTATATGAATGACCGAGGCAAACAATTAAAATGAAGGTGATATCAAGTAAAAAGTAAAAACTAAGAAGATACCCTTTAGATTGTAAATGATTTCATATTATCCAAATGTTGCAACAATTTGTGTTGGAATGTCCTCAAGCCTAGGCCATGCCCAGAGTTCTCTGTTAGTTTAGCTGTTTCATAATCGTTAAGTTGAAACCAATATATCAGTGCCATATTTGTTACTACAGAAATCAGTCACATCATTCAACTTGCACAACAAATTTGTGTGAAATGACTTGCAAGTTTATTCTGTTGTCATCGTGTTCCTATGAGCTACAGCCAGTCATATGATATCTGCTACAGAGCTCCTTTTCATGTTGCTGAGCTGATGATGTGTGGTAGGCAGTGTTAACATGTTATCTGCATTCTTTTTTTTACCCTGGACTAAGCCTATCCTGTGAATACGTGATGATGTCTCTTTCTTGAATAATTTTTCATGCTTTTGGTATCTGCATTCTTCATCTATTTGTTGTGGGCAGCTTTTATTTGGAAAATTGTATAGATGACATGACACGTGTAAGGCTTCTGATGGTCTTAGACTTTGTAGTATATTTTTTTGAAACGGTAGACTTTGTAGTATGATTTTATAAGCTTCCGTTTGTAGCTGCACATTGCGTCTAGCTGTTTTCTTAACCTTAAGACTCTGAATGGTAGTACTTAGATGAAATCCTATTTTTGTGATATCTTTTATGTTATTGATGTTGCTTGAATTTTCATACGGAACAATTCTCCTATGATGACACATCTGGACTAAAAGTTTTCACATCTTTGAATATTTTAGCATTATCTTTTGTTTATTTTGTACCATTACCTTGGTTCAATGTAGATCTGCACTTCTTTGAAGATTTTACCACTAGCTTTTATTTATTTGTACCATTACCTTGGTACAACATAGATAGAACAGATACTACATTGCAGCAATTAATGTTATATTTTTATTTGTTAACAACCTTTTTTCCCTTCCAGAACAGATCATGTTGCTGAGACTGAACAGAGACGTGGATGTGCGTCTACTAGTTAGCTATCTTTGTCCCCTCCAGTTTTCGCCTACTGTATGTGATATTCTCTTCAAGTGATGCTGGGCATTCCTTTTGATTTGATGATGTACACTAGTGTGCCCGTGCAGCCAATCAATTCGCTTTAGTAGCCCCAGTAAGATAGATAGTGACTATTGTTTGGTACACTGAATGAATTCTGATGATGAGCCTTGTTTCTTCAGTCGGGCAATAAGAGTACGTAGTGGTACTAGTGATACAATCTGGGATTATGACCTCAATCGCCTAAGTCTCAGCATATTCGGGGAGCTGTAACTTGACTTATTGATGTCCTGTGTTAATTTTGTTGTTGTGACAAGCATATTGGTCCTCCATGTCCTAAATGATTCATGACCATTGTTAATCCGTTTCTAATCTACGTGACATGTAATGTGCGGGTGTATTTGGCTAGTGGGTCAGCATATTTTTTGGACCAACCAACCGCAGACCGAAAATCCAGTAAGTTCAGTCACTTTTTCTCTTTCACATACACAGGGCGGCTAGGTTGCACCGTTGATTGAACACCTCAAAGATTACCTCCGATCCGAAATGTTCTTCCAGAATACAGCTTGGAAACCTGTATCAACCGTATAGAAGGATGTTAAAGAAGGTAAAGTTAATGCTGCCAACAATAAAATATTAGCCTTTTTAGAACAAGAGGCAACATTGTTTATTCTGACTATTTCTGTGCTCTCTTTTAGAGTAACATATAGAAATGTTAGCCTTTTTAGAACAGGGGCAGCACTGTTTATTTTGACTGTTTCTGTGTTCTCTTTCAAGGTAATATAAATGCAAATTTTGTTCGATTTCAGCTCTGACTACTAGCTAAGAACACAGTTGGGTCTCCAAACAACGCCCGTCAAAAGACTGGATGGGAGATGCCGCTTGGTGGTGCTGTCTTGGGGGGACGTTTGTTTCCAGCGCGTCCCCTAAATGCAGCCCTAAAACACTAAAATATGATGGAATTAAAGTTTTCAATTAAATTGTGGTTATATATTACAAGTTGAATGAAAACTAGGAGTAGCCTGTATCCTACTCGCTATCCTTCGGTGTGCTCGATGGTCCCGCTCTGGTTCCCTCCTTCGGTTCTCTTGCGCCTGCCGCTCTTTCCGCATTGCCGACGCAAGAGACCGGTGTTCACGCTCCTCCTCATGGAGTCGTCGCCGCTCATCTTCCATGAGGCAGCACACCCCCTCAATGGGTGCCTGTTCGATGGAGATGCCAACGATGTGATGCCACTGCTCCTCGAAGGCCTCGTTGCAGGCGTGGGCGTCGTCCTGCCCCTTCTTCAGAGTCTCGTAAGACTCAAGAATGACCCTCTGCTTCGCCGCCTTCTCCTCCGGGTCTAGTGCGCCGCTCCATCTCTCCAGGCCGTCGTCGTCCGCCTTTGCCTCCTCCGTTGCCGCCGCCACTTTCGCGTCTACCGTCGCTTCCATCGTTCCCTCGGCGGGCGCCCCTCCTCCGTGTCAACCAAGAATTGCGCGTCCATCTGCATGTACTCTTACGTGTCATTTACATCATCGGTTTCATACTCTTCGAACTCGGGCTCGTCGAACTCGAGCTCGAGGGGCGGCATAAGTTCTTCGGCCAGGGGAGGTGGCGGCGGAGGTGGAGATGGCGGTCTGCCGCGACCGTTGAGGCCGAGCATAGCATAGGTTCTGGCATGGAGGCGCGACATTTTGTGGAGGCTAGCGCGGAAGAACTACGGCGGGCTGTGATGCCGCTAGAGAGGAACATTGAGTTTTTATAGGCGGAGGCGGCACAGCAAGAGCCGGGGAAAGGGCGGAAAGCAGTAGGGAAAAGGGCGGGAACATGCGGGTTGCGGCGACGCGTGAAGAAGGGGCAGCGCCGACGAGACGTCTTGCCTGCTTCCGCCTCGTAAATCGTCGCCAGCATTAAGGAAAAGCTGTTGTGCTTCGGTTCTGTACCGATGACACAATGTTGAGTCCGGCGCCCCCCAATGACCCATATGTAGTGGGGTTAGGCTCGGGGCGCCGGACATTTTATTCAGCCACACCGAACCATATCAGTCTTTGAAGAGCGCGGCTGACGTCAGTCAAATATTCAGCATGTCTCAAATCGTTTTGGGGAACAATTTGGTGGATGCCGAGATACTCTAACCTATAGGAGATCAAGCGTGTCTTTATGGCTTTAGTTTGTTTTGACAAATGATATCTTAAAAGTCAAAACATTCAACTTGCTCTCCAAGTTGGCACTACAAACATAAATCGAAAGTCATGAGCTGACTTGGGTTACAAAGGCCAATCCACGTGTATTAAATAAAACACAGGTGACACTAAGAGCATCTCCAGTCTTATCTATAATATCTATAAAATTAACGGTTTTGCTATGTCTCAGTCAACTGAGATTTTCTTAAGTCTAAGTCAATTACAAAAATGTGCTTTGAGTTGCACTTTTCTGTTAAAAAAGTGCAATTGCACTTTTCTGATAGAAATGCAACTGAACCGAGTTGCACTTTTCTTTAAACTGTAGTTGCACTTTTCTGAGTTGACTGAGACTTAAGAAAATCTCAGTCAACTTAGACATAGGCACACCCTAAAATTAATCCCCACTATATTTATTTAATGTTTGCAAGCTACACATCTAAGGTATCCACGTCAGCTAATTAGCCTTAACCATTAGATTGAGTCTTGGGCTGGTACCACACCCATCGATTCTTATACTACTAGCTAGGAACCAAACATGCACGGGGCCGGCCAACCAACCATAGAGGCATAGACGTTTCTTCTCCTCCCCCCATGAATTGGAAGAGCATTCTACTCCCTTCATGTATCCCACGATCTCATATTACTCCGGCCTTCTATTTCCTGTAACGGACCCAACTCTTTGGCAATTATTTCTCTTTTATCGGACGCCCCACACTCTTTTTAATCCTCTCTTTTACAACGTGGGAGTCGGACTCTAAGCCTGCTCTTGTGTCTTCTCTCCACATCGTCAAATTTGTTGGAATTGCTTCCATGAGTAGAAGGACAGACGATCGATGGAAAGAGCGGCGTATGCATTGGATCTGGCCACTGTTTGGTCGGGGAAGAGATCCAGCCGGCAAAAGTGCGGCGCCAACTCGAACATGAAGGACACGGTGTTATGCACATGCAGGAGCAGCTACCACCAGTCCAACGATCTCCCCCATGAACTCCTGGAGCGGTAGAACTTCCAGATAAAGACTTTTCTTTTTTGTTTCTCTACCTTCCCACCAGGGCTGACACCGGAAAATAATCAGAACAGGCTAAGGCCATGTCCAATGGCAGGCGCCTAAGTAGACGCTTAGGTGGGGAAATAACAGGGATTAATCGTGGCGTCTATCGAGACCGTCCAAATCTCCAACGCAGGCCTACTAGTTTGAGGTGCTTATTTCTCCAACTGAACCATCTTGATTTTTATACGGGAGGCAAAATCTTATTTCGGCCGGTGCATCGTTTTGCGTCCAGGCAAGAAATTAAGTGCCCACAGCCTGGGATCGTACATGTAACTGCTTGTTGGTGTAAGCTTGTATTATGTCTCACAAATTGATACAAAACTGTTTGGGGTACAAGGGATATAAATAGTAGAGCCAACCGACTAAGCCTAAAACCCTAGCTTGCGTTACAAGTCTAGCTTAACCGAAACATATAATCTAACATCCCCCCGCAGTGTCAACGTGGGGTTCAATCCCGTTGAGACTGAAACGAATGTCATGAAACGACTGTGTCGGCAGTCCCTTGGTAAAGATGTCGGCGAACTGCGCTGTAGTGGGAACATGAAGAACTCGAACTTGGCCCAAAGCAACTTTCTCCCTGATGAAGTGAATATCTATCTCAATATGCTTTGTCCTCCGATGCTGAACTGGATTGCTGGACATGTAAACCGCTGAAATATTATCACAATAAACAATAGTGGCCTGCTGGATGGGACGATGAAGTTCAGCCAACAACTGCCGGAGCCAAACTGTCTCAGCAACTGCATGTGCAACAGCTCGATACTCAGCTTCTGCAGACGAGCGTGAAACCGTAACCTGTCGCTTAGAAGACCATGAAAGCAAATTGTTACCCATAAAAACACAGTATCCGGACGTGGACCGACGAGTGTCGGGGCATCCAGCCCAGTCCGCATCAGAGTATGCTGTCAAACTGGTAGGTGAAGTGGTGTTTATGTGAAGGCCATAATCTAATGTTCCTTTTAGATATCTAAGAGTGCGTTTCATGTGATTGTAGTGAGGAACTCGTGGATCATGCATATATAGGCAGGCTTGTTGGACAGAATAAGATATTTCTGGGCGTGTTAGAGTAAGGTATTGTAGTGCACCCGCAATGCTACGATAGAGAGTTGGGTCTGAGAATGGTTCGCCATCAGCAGAGAGTTTGGCGCTAGTGTCAACAGGTGTACGAGCAGGCTGACAGTCAATCATGCCTGCGCGGTTGAGAAGATCTAGAATGTACTGACGTTGGGAAAGAAAAAGACCATTAGAGTCACGTGTAACAGTGATGCCAAGAAAATGATGAAGCACACCAAGATCAGTCATAGAGAATTCAGAGTTAAGCAGTGTAATAATATGATCAAGAAAAGTCTTAGTGGAAGCAGTGAGAATGATATCATCAACATAAAGAAGAAGATAAGCTGTGTGTGTGGAAGTGTGATAGACAAAAAGAGAGGTGTCGGTGAGAGAGGGAGTGAAACCGATTGTTTGAATGTAAGTTGAAAAACGTTGGAACCAAGCCCTAGGGGCTTGTTTGAGACCATAAAGAGATTTTTGAAGGAGACAAACATGATCGGGAGCAGAGGAGTCTTCGAAGCCTAAAGGTTGTTGACAATAAACAGTTTCTTGGAGAGCACCATGAAGAAAGGCATTTTTGACATCGAGTTGGTGAATGGGCCAAGAAGAGGAAGTGGCGATGCTAAGAACAGTGCGAATAGTGCTAGGCTTGACAACATGAGAGAAGGTCTCGTCGTAGTCGATGCCGTGCTGCTGAGAGAAACCACGACAAACCCATCGAGCCTTGTAGCGAGAGAGAGTTCCGTCGGAGAGAAATTTTTGGCGGAAAACCCATTTGCCGGAAACAATATTTGCACCGACAGGGCGAGGAACAAGGCGCCATGTATCATTGTGAATGAGAGCAGAAAACTCATCACGCATAGCGGCAGCCCAGTTAGGATCGAGAAGAGCACTTTTGTAGGTTTTAGGGATGGGGGAGATCGGAGAAGTGGTGGCATGAAGATTGAGACGCGGCCTTTGTGGAACGTGAAATCCCGTTTTGGCCCGAGTGCGCATTGTGTGATCATTTGTGGGAGCTTGGGTAGGAACAACATGGGGTGGTAGAGGTGGAGTGGGATGAACAACGACGTCAGGCGCAGCGGATGAGTCAGACGTCGAAGATGGTGGAATAGGTGGAGAAGGAGCGGCGGGGGAGATGGGTGTATCGGGTGGAGCTGCGGACGCGGCAGAGGAAGCAGCCGACCCCGCTGTCGCGGCAGTGGAGTCGCGGCAGGCGAGGAGCTGGGGAGGCGGTAGGAGGCGGATGTATGGGTGTAGTAGGAGCGGTGTAGTGGTGAGGAAACCTAGCAGGGTGAGCTATGGGACGATGTAGGGTAGTCGATGGGTCAATGGGAGTTTGGGAGGGTGTCCGTGTGGAGAAAGGGAAGATATTGAAAGTGCATGGAGCCCCCATGTGTGGTTTTGGTAATTAATGACAATCCCTATGGACTAATGTTTGCATTGAATTATATTTGTAGGAGTTGTCCATAGGCAATTCTTGAACCATATGTTGGCTTCAAGGTTGCAATAAGAAGAAATTGATGAAGGATATCAAGTGTCAAGTATGTCTTGAAGATGAAGATGAAGTGAGCCCTCAAGTTACTTCAAGACATCAACATGATGAAGAATGAAAAATGATGTGCAAGTTCAAGATGAGCCATCTCGAAGAGATCCTTTGCTTGAGTCTTGCCATCCACATGGTGGTCATGTTTATGTGAAGATGCGCCGAAGAAGAAGCTCTCCCATGGTGGTTTATGGGGGAGCAATCTACAAGACTTCGTCAAGCAAGCACAAGCAAGAAAGGCGTTCCATCTTGTTGAGGTCAAGATCGTCGTCATCAAGCTCAAGTGGAATGCGCAAGTATAAGGTTTGCTCTTGATAGGGTCTTTTCTCACCGGTCTCATAGTGTAGTTGGAGACCGGTTTATAGTTTAGTTGCCGTACTATCAAGAGGGCTCTCGAGTGAGTAACTCGATCGTATCATTCGAGAGAGCTCAAACCTTTGCATCCTTGCATCATCTTTCTTGGTTATTATTTGGATCTTATCCATGTGATGATTTAGAGCTTGTGCTTATTCTCATGACAAGCTCTAGTTCATCAAGAATGGTTTTTGCACGGGCAACTTGTTGCATTTTCAAGATTGGAGGTTTTACCGGTATGTCTTTTTTAGATAGGTCAAACCTTTCATCATTTGTTTCTATCCTCCCTTGTTGGACTATGATGGTTTCCTGCATGATCTTTTAGAGCTTGTTCCTAGCTTTAAAACAAACCCAAGATCATCAAAATCGGAGTCCGGATGCTAAAGTTATGCCCGTTTCGTTTGATGTTTCTGCCTTTTCACGGGCGGATATTCCGGCCCAAGTTTGGGGGATAATCCGGCCCCGGAAAAATCCGGTTTTTGGACAAATCCGGGCAAATATCCGGCCAAATGTCCGGCCCCCATCCTGAGAGCAGTTTTCTCATGTCCGTTTTTCGGGGCCCGGATATTTTGCAAATATCCGGCCCGGAAAATCCGGCCTGAGCTGACCCAAACGGTCATATTTCGATGGGAGGGGGTATTTAAGCCCCCCTTCTTCCTCCTTGGGCAGCTACCTCTTCCCCTTTGTGCTCTCCACCATTGTTGACCTTGAGAGCTTCCCTTTCCCTCTACTCCTCCTATGCTTCTTGAATCTTTTTGAGGGAAAAGGAAGAGGAGATCTAGATCTACATTCCTACCAATCAAATCCCTCTCTTTGTGAGGGGAATCCACTAGATTTAGATCTTGGAGAAATTTGGTGTTCCTCCTCTTATTTGTTCTTCCTCTCTTATTCCTCCAATAGCTTTTGTAGCTTTGTTGAAATTTGAGAGAGAAGGACTTGAGCATCTTTGTGGTGTTCTTGCCATTGCATTTGGTGCATCGGTTTGAGTTCTCCACGGTGATTCGTGGAGGTGAAAGTAAGAAGGTTGTTACTCTTGGGTTCTTGGAACCCTAGACGGATTCTAGGCCTTTGTGGCATCTTAGTGGTGTTCTTGGGACTCCAATTAAGTTGTGGAGAATCTTCAAGGGCAAGGCCTTTGTGGCATCTTTGTGGTGTTCTTGGGGACTCCAATTAAGTTGTGGAGAATCTTCAAGGGCAAGACCTTTGTGGCAATTTGTTGGGAGCCTCCAATTAAGTTGTGGAGATAGCCCCAAGCTTTGTGCGGGTTCGGTGACCTTCCTAAGGTCCCATAGTGGATCGAGGACATCCCTTTTGGTGGGAATTCTCGAGGAGAATACGGTGGCCCTCGTGCATTTGGAGTGACTTGTCCTCCACACCGCTCCAACGGAGAGTAGCACTCGCAAGAGTGTGAACTTCGGGCTACATCGTTGTCTCCGCGTCACTTCGGTTATTCCTATACCCGAGCTCTTTACTTATGCACTTTACTTTGTGATAGCCATCGTGCTTGAAGTTATATATATATCGTGCTATCACATAAGTTGCTTGTCTTGCTTAGCATAAGTTGTTGGTACACATAGGTGAACCATTGCTTAGAATAAGTTGTTGGTGCACATAGGTGAACCATAGTTTATAGGCTTTGGGCTTGACAAAGTAAACGCTAGTTTTATTCCGCATTTGTTAAGCCCATCTCGTAAAAGTTTTAAATCGCCTATTCACCCCCCCTCTAGGCGACATCCGTGTCCTTTCAATTGGTATCAGAGCAAGGTCTCTCATTCTTAGGCTTCACCGCCTTGAGAGTAAAGATGTCGGCTAGAGGATTAGTGCACGATAACACTCTTATATTAGATGGCACAAATTATGATGTTTGGAAAATTTGCATGCTTAGTCATTTTCGGGACATTGACCCTCATATGGAGAAAATTGTAGATATAGGTTTTTCTCCTCCTATGGATTCACAAAATCTATCGTTAGAGGATGAGAAAAATTTATATCTCAATTCTCAAGCTTCTTATGTTCTTATGAATGCTTTGAGAGATGTAGGTCTCTTTCCATACTTGCCTTTTTGGAGCGCTCATGAGTTATGGACAAAGATTCAAGATAAATATGATGTGTCCAATATTATTAAGGATGATTGTATTGCTTCCACTTCCGGCCGTGATGAGGTCTCATCTTCTTCCACTTCACCCAAGTGTGGTAAGACACAAGGTAATGATATGGTGAGTGGTGATGAAAATTGCAATGTTGATATTGAGCTTACTATTGATGATTCTTCATATCTATCTCATTGTAATGCTTCATCTACGGACTCAAACACATCTAGCACTAGAAATGTTTTACATGCTTGTGTTGATAGTCTTTGCATATCATGTGTAAGTTGCTTGAATAAATCTAATGATGATATGCTTGCATTGTCTTGTGGCCATGATAAAATGCTTCTATTTCCTCTAGTTGTTGTGTGTCTAACAATGTAGAGGAAACCAAAGATTCTATTGGTCAAGACAAGATCTTGAAAGGAGCCTCAAGTAACTCCTCCTCTTTATCTCACGGTCCTCATATATGCCTTATGGCCAAGGGTTCCACGGTACCTCCTACCATGGAACCTAATATGTCTCGTGGTGATAAGGATGAGGATGAATATGAAGAAGAGGATTGGGTTGTCTCTCTACGCGATAAGGGTAAGAGCGTATTCAAGGTTATTTGCAAAGATAAAATTGCTAGCACTCACTTCTTTGAAATCTTGACTACCGCCATTGAGAGCCAAAAACTTATTTGGATGCATGAGAACACCATTGATAAAAAGGGTCTCTTGAACGAGAGTATGCCGATGATGTCGCATCATTAAAGAATGAACTTGAAGAAGAACAAACCATCAAGGAAGCTCTTGAGGAGACCTTTGCTCTAGAATTGTCTAGAGAAAAGGAAAACCATGATAGAGCTCTTGAGATGGCAAATGAACTAAAGCTAAAAAATGATAAGCTTGTGTTTGTTAATGCTAAACTCCTTGAGGATTTTGAGCAACTCAAAAAGGGCTCAAGGGTCATTGAGAGTGCGCTCACCAAACTCACCGAGTCGCATGAGCAACTTAAAGCTTCTTATCTAAAAGTGCATGCCAACTTGCCTTCTCCTATTGCTATTGATAATGATGCTTGTGCTACTAAATCTACTTCTTGTGAAGCATCTACCTTGAAGGAGAATGTTGAGCTAAGGGCTCAACTTGATTTGCTAACTAGCAATTATGGGAAATTGGAAGAAAATCATGGAAAGCTTTATAGCTCCCATGAGGATCTTCTAGCCTCTCATGATAGGCTAAAGTTAGCTCATGAGGCTATCATGTCAAAGGAAACACCTTGTGAGCCTCATGTGGATACTAGCACTACTACTCAAAATGCTATATTACCATGTGCTAGTCCTAGTAATTCATCCACTCATAATATTGCTAAATCTTGTGATGAATTATCCTCCTTGCCTTGTTGCTCTAACTATGAAGATTCTACTTCCTCTAGTACTTGTGTTGTTACTAACCATGTAGAGGAAATCAAAGAGCTCAAGGCCCAAGTCACTTCTTTGAAGAATGACTTGGTAAAGGGTCATGAAGGGAAATGCAAACTTGACACGATGTTGAGTATGCAACAATCCCCCAATGACAAGAGTGGACTTGGATTCAAATCCAACAACAAGAACAAGTCCAACAACAACAACAAGAAGAAGGGCCAAGTACAAGTCAAAGACCCGGCCAAGATTGTTTGCTTCAAGTGCAATATTGAAGGGCACCATGTTAGATCTTGCCCTTTGAAGAAGAAGCAAAAAGGGAAGCGGCCTCAAGCTCAAACTCATATTCAACCTCAAGTTGAAGAAATACCACTTCCCAAGAAGAAACAAGCCAATGCTCCCATTGTGGAGAAACCTAGTGAGAAGAAGGAGAAGAAAAGAACTTGCTACATATGCCGTGAGAAGGGCCACATCTCCTCCTTGTGCACTATTGGTACCTCATCCAACTCTATCACCATTGATGATGTTTATTCTCTTCGTAAGGATGAGGGTGGCAATGTGTTTGCCAAATATGTTGGTGCTCAAAGTGGTGTCAAGAAAAGAACCATTTGGGTTGCCAAGCCTATTGTGACTAACCTCTTAGGACCCAACTTAGTTGGGGACCAACAATCCAAAATTTGATCAATAGGTGCTTGTTGGAGGGCATTGGAGACTTGGCTACATCATAAAGAATTAAGGGATCTTCATCATTTATATTATCTCAAGCCAAGTCTTTTGGTTATCTTGCTTCTATCATGTATTCAATGTTCCTCCTTGCGGTAACATGTTCTCAACTCACTTATATTGAAAGTTACTCGCCCCTTTGCATGTGTTAGTTTTGTTCCTAGCATGTGTTTGTATATGTTGTGCTTCCTACTTGCTTTTCTTGAGAAATCAAGTCTATGTATGTTGGGTTGCACACCGTGTACTTGTGTTTATGTTGGAGCCTCTTTGCATCTTGTTGTATCTTATATGGCTCTTATGAGAGATTAATGGACTATCCCGTTTTGGGGGAGTGATATTCCTTTGGGAATTTCATGATCCTAACAATGTGTGTACATGAGGAATATCACTTAGAATTGATATTGCAAGATTATCTAGTCTCTATGTGGTATGTCATCGTCATGAGAAATTCAAATTCCAATGTCCATTAATATCTCTAGTTGGATCTTATTTGCCTCTTGTGAAAATATATTATTTATCACATTATGGGGGAGTAATAAGCTTTGTGCATATTACAAGCCTAGGAAATGTGAACATTTGAGGTTGTGTCACATAGAAATGATATTGTAAATTATCTCTCATATGTGACATGTTTTCTCAAACAAGTTCCAATTTGCTTAAATGGCTTCATTGCTAATATCTTTGTGGATCTTATTTGTGAAAGTTTTTCTTGGCATGGTTTTCACAATGTGTCCCTCAATACATTTTTGGAAAACCATATGCTTCAAGTCATACTATTAATTGCTTTGCATGTTGGTTTGAATACTACTAATTGCTTTGCATGTTGGTATGAATACTATTAATTGCTTTGCATGTTGGTATGAATACTATTAATTGCTTTGCATGTTGGTATGACTAATTGAAGCTATCAAGAAACTCCCTTTGCATGATGGTTAACTCTTATCTTTTACCATATGCTTTATTCGTTGTAAATATGATCTTTTGTATACTTACAAACTACCACCGGGAAATATTTCCTAATACCTCTTGTCCTAGGACAAGTGGTAATAAATTGTGAGGTAGATATTTATTGATCATATATACGTTGGCTCTTGTGTTCAAATTGCCTTATTTATTGCCATGAATTTGTTTTGCTTTGACTCCCATGTGTCTTCCTTGCATCTTATGGCTCTAATTTGACTATTTAAACTTTCTTAGCATTTTAGTAGATATAGGTAGCGTGATGATCCTAGTTTTGTGCATTTTGTATTCATATGAAAAATTCTAGATAATGCACTAATCTTGGGGGAGCTCTTATATATTTGTTAGAATGCTTAACATCTCTTGATCATTATCAAAAATTTGGTTTTGGGAGATATAAAATGTTTTTTTTGGGTACTTTGTGCCATCATAAGAAGTGTCGAGAGTTTGGTTTATTTGTTGGAACCTTGCTCTCTTGGGAGTTGGTTATCTCATTCCTTTGTGCTTAGGCTTAATTAGCTTCTTATAATGAGATAAGTCTTTAGAGTCAATCTTGTGTTGATTTGATTCTTTGATATAATTTGGGCAACCTTTGTCTCTTGATTTATTTAGTGTTTTGTCCAAATTATATCTTCCTTTGGTTCTTGAAAGTATTGTGCATGCATATTTAATATATGTATATCTTATGGCATGTGTCACTTTCTATGATCCAATATATAGGGTAAACTCCATCAAATCCTAATTTGGCTAAGATGTGCATGAAATTCAATTTCATATCTATATGCACATAGACTTGTGGAGTTTGTCCTATATGTTGTAGTGTGTCTAACTACTTCAGACCCAATTAGTTTGGGGACCATTTTGTATTTACCTTTGTGTTAGGTACAATGGATATGCATTGGATGCTTGTCTCACTCTTGGAAATAAGTGGTGACTCAATGGTAACTTGAGGCAAGCTAGGATGGTCAACGAACACATATCTACTACATCCACACCAATGCTATCTCGGTAACAAGTATCTTCGCATGCATATTGTTCTAGCATCCAACCATGTGGTTGCATCTTGGCATGAATCTCTTGATTTGCAAATGTTGTGCTTCTTGCTAAAGTCTTAATGAAACCGCTTTATTGTGAATGTGAGTAATTTGAGATGAGTGCATTTGTTGGGAAGTATTTTAAATCATGCTCATGATTCATCCATCCCAACTATGCCTATCTAGCAATTTTGTTGCATATCAATTCCTCAAGGCTCTCACATGTGCAATATAGATGAAAGTGCAAATTTAGTTACTTCTTTTGGTATCCCCGTTTGTGATACTTGTTGCCTTTCTCAAATGCATCCCAACTATCTTCTATCCCTTGTTGATATTTGTGATGTATTTTAGTTGTTTGTGGTTGAAGTTCATGAATGTACAATAAGATAAAATTGAGCCTTTGGCCATGCTATTAAGCAAAAATTCTTATTGGTATATTGCATGACTTCGTCTTGGATATCATACTATTTTTCTTGCGTATCTATTTTATGTGTGCATGTTTCTTTGTGGATAAATATCTTTGTGATATTGCCCACTTAGAGAAACTTATACACATAAGAGATGATACATCTCCTTTTGATATCTTATTTATTTATTGCGTGTTGATTGGTCATGCTAAGCAATATAATTCATTGAAGACTATGATGATGCTTTTTGCTCATCCTTGTAATAGTCTTATAATATGCTTTATCATGGCTTTCACATATCCTCTTGGTTGAGCCTTTTTATAATGGTGCCTCTTACTTGTTGCTCAACTATTTGTTTGTTGCAAGTGTTAAGCTTATTTCTCTATCTATGATCTATTCCAAATGTTTGTGTTTTAAATGGTAATGAGGGAGTGAGGATTCCATGTTATGCATATTGTATTCAAATACAACATTTTAATTTATGCATGTACCTTGGGAGCTTCCTCATTTAATTTAGAGCACTATCTTTTGGTGATCATTAGAGTTTGATTCACTTGGTATATTTTGTTTTTGAACGATATTATGGGAGTGATGATTCCATGTTTGTGCACTTTATACTCCAATGCAAATTGTCTTGTTTTGTGCACAAACCTTGGGGAGCTTCCTCATATTATTTAGAGCAATCTTCTTGATCTTATCATAATATCTTTCTTTCTTTTGGTATCTTCTTTGTGGTTCATTTGGTTGCTTGCTTCATTTGTTGAAGCTTCTTGACTTTTTTATCTTTTTGCAATCTTTGATCCTATCTATGGTGTGACTCCTTCCGAATATTCGTAATTGGATATGTGCATTTGATTCCACACAAATTATGAGAAATGCACACGCTATGGAGGAACTCTCACTATATTGGCCTTCTAAATTTTTCACCCATTTCGGCAATTGGTGCCAATGGGGGAGAAGTTTGGAGGGTTTAAGGGAATTTGGTTATGTCTTTGCTTTGTACTTAAGCATGTGCCTTTATTGCATTGCATCTTGTTGCTTTGCATAGTTGAATATTTAGAGGAAACTCCACTAGGCTTTGAATGCCAATATATGCAATGAAAGTCAAGATCATTCACACATGCATATATTATGGGGGAGTTTTCTCTATAGATTCAACTTATTTGTTACTTAAATTCCTTATATAAACCCTCTCAAAGAGATTGTCATCAATTACCAAAATGGGGAGATTGAAAGTGCATGGAGCCCCCATGTGTGGTTTTGGTAATTAATGACAATCCCTATGGACTAATGTTTGCATTGAGTTATATTTGTAGGAGTTGTCCATAGGCAATTCTTGAACCATATGTTGGCTTCAAGGTTGCAATAAGAAGAAATTGATGAAGGATATCAAGTGTCAAGTATGTCTTGAAGATGAAGATGAAGTGAGCCCTCAAGTTACTTCAAGACATCAACATGATGAAGAATGAAGAAATGATGTGCAAGTTCAAGATGAGCCATCTCGAAGAGATCCTTTGCTTGAGTCTTGCCATCCACATGGTGGTCATGTTTATGTGAAGATGCGCGAAGAAGAAGCTCTCCCATGGTGGTTTATGGGGAGCAATCTACAAGACTTCGTCAAGCAAGCACAAGCAAGAAAGGCGTTCCATCTTGTTGAGGTCAAGATCGTCGTCATCAAGCTCAAGTGGAATGCGCAAGTATAAGGTTTGCTCTTGATAGGGTCTTTTTCTCACCGGTCTCATAGTGTAGTTGGAGACCGGTTTATAGTTTAGTTGCCGTACTATCAAGAGGGCTCTCGAGTGAGTAACTCGATCGTATCATTCAGAGAGAGCTCAAACCTTTGCATCCTTGCATCATCTTTCTTGGTTATTATTTGGATCTTATCCATGTGATGATTTAAAGCTTGTGCTTATTCTCATGACAAGCTCTAGTTCATCAAGAATGGTTTTTGCACGGGCAACTTGTTGCATTTTCAAGATTGGAGGTTTTACCGGTATGTCTTTTTTAGATAGGTCAAACCTTTCATCATTTGTTTCTATCCTCCCTTGTTGGACTATGATGGTTTCCTGCATGATCTTGTAGAGCTTGTTCCTAGCTTTAAAACAAGCCCAAGATCATCAAAATCGGAGTCCGGATGCTAAAGTTATACCCGTTTGATTTGATGTTTCGCAGTTTTCAGGGGGCGGATATTCCGGCCAAGTTTGGGGCGGATAATCCCCCCGAAAAATCCGGTTTTGGACAAATCCGGCAAATATCCGGCCAAATGTCCGGCCCCCATCCTGAGAGCAGTTTTCTCATGTCCTTAGTTTTTCGGGCCCGGATATTTTCATGCCCGGAAAATCCGGCCTGAGCTAACCCAAACGGTCATATTTCGATGGGAGGGGTATTTAAGCCCCTTCTTCCTCCTTGGGCAGCTACCTCTTCCCCTTTGTGCTCTCCACCATTGTTGACCTTGAGAGCTTCCCTTCCCTCTACTCCTCCTATGCTTGAATCTTTTTGAGGGAAAAGGAAGGAGATCTAGATCTACATTCGTACCAATCAAATCCCTCTCTTTGTGAGGGGAATCCACTAGATCTAGATCTTGGAGAAATTTGGTGTTCCTCCTCTTATTTGTTCTTCCTCTCTTATTCCTCCAATAGCTTTTGTAGCTTTGTTGGAATTTGAGAGAGAATGACTTGAGCATCTTTGTGGTGTTCTTGCCATTGCATTTGGTGCATCGGTTTGAGTTCTCCATGGTGATTCGTGGAGGTGAAAGCAAGAAGGTTGTTACTCTTGGGTTCTTGGAACCCTAGACGGATTCTAGGCCTTTGTGGCATCTTAGTGGTGTTCTTGGGGACTCCAATTAAGTTGTGGAGAATCTTCAAGGGCAAGGCCTTTGTGGCATCTTTGTGGTGTTCTTGGGGACTCCAATTAAGTTGTGGAGAATCTTCAAGGGCAAGGCCTTTGTGGCATCTTTGTGGTGTTCTTGGGGACTCCAATTAAGTTGTGGAGAATCTTCAAGGGCAAGACCTTTGTGGCAATTTGTTGGGAGCCTCCAATTGTTGTGGAGATAGCCCCAAGCTTTGTGCGGGTTCGGTGACCTTCCTAAGGTCCCATAGTGGATCGAGGACATCCCTTTTGGTGGGAATTCTCGAGGAGAATACGGTGGCCCTCGTGCATTTGGAGTGACTTGTCCTCCACACCGCTCCAACGGAGAGTAGCACTCGCAAGAGTGTGAACTTCGGGCTACATCGTTGTCTCGCGTCACCGGTTATTCCTATACCCGAGCTCTTTACTTATGCACTTTACTTTGTGATAGCCATCGTGCTTGAAGTTTATATATATCGTGCTATCACATAAGTTGCTTGTCTTGCTTAGCACAAGTTGTTGGTACACATAGGTGAACCATTGCTTAGAATAAGTTGTTGGTGCACATAGGTGAACCATAGTTTATAGGCTTTGGGCTTGACAAAGTAAACGCTAGTTTTATTCCGCATTTGTTAAGCCCATCTCGTAAAAGTTTTAAATCGCCTATTCACCCCACCCCCTCTAGGCGACATCCGTGTCCTTTCAGATATGCTCGGAAAAAGTAACGTGCCGAGAGATGTAGACGCGGCCGGAGACGAGATCCAGGCAGCGATAACCCTTGTGTTCATCAGAGTATCCTAGAAAGACACAGGGAATGGAGCGAGGTGATAGTTTGTTGGTGGAGATGGCGGCAGTGTTTGGAAAACAAAGACAGCCAAAGACGCGAAGTTCAGAGTAGTTGGGATGACTAAGGTAAAGAGAGTAGAATGGTGTAGAGTTTGGGTTGGACTTGTGAGGCCGGATGTTAAGTAAGTAGGTGGCCGTGCGTAAGGCTTCGGCCCAAAATTTTGGTGGCATTGAGGAGTGGATTAAAAGGGTGCAAATGATGTCGTTTATTGTGCGAAGCGAGCGTTCTGCCTTGCCGTTTTGAGGTGAAGTGTATGGGCATGAAAATCGGAGAAGAATGCCATGTTGAAGAAAGAAGTTTCGGTTTTGAAAGTTATCAAATTCTTTGCCGTTGTCATATTGGATAAATTTAATGGGAAGAAAGAAGTGTGTGGCGACATATTTGTGAAAGTTTAGGAAAATGGTGTGTACGTCTGATTTGTTGCGTAAAGGAAAAGTCCAGACAAAGTGTGTGAAATCGTCTAGAACGACTAGATAATATTTAAAGCCAGAGACACTAGTATGGGGAGATGTCCATAAATCGCAGTGCAAAAGTTCAAAAGGAAAGGTACTAACAGTAGTAGAGGAACTAAAGGGCAAGCGAACATGTTTTCCTTGCTGACAAGAGGGACACATGGAGGTATTATGACTATCATTATTACAATTTATTGAAAATTCGCTAAGTATAGAAGACAAGGTAGCGTTGTGGGGGTGGCCGAGACGGTGATGCCAGAGGTCGACGGACGCCGCCATGGAGGTGGGTGGGTCGTGGGTGGCGGCGCCATGGAGAGTGTAGAGGTCGCCGGAGCTATTGAACCGAGCGATCTCCGCTTTGGTCTGGTAGTCCTTCACAGATAAACCAAATGGATCAAATTCCATAGAAACAAGATTGTCACGGGTGAACTGACGAACATAAATTAAGTTTTTGATTAGCGCGGGTGCAATAAGGACATCACGTAGGAGGAGTTGTTTGGTGGGTGTAGGTATGGTGGTTTGGCCGGTGCAATATATAGGTATAGTAGTGCCGTTTCCGAGGACTATGGATGAAAGTGGTGTGGTGGAAAAATTTGACAACATATTACTAGAAGCAGACATGTGACTAGAAGCACCGGAATCGAAAATCCAGTCCATACCTGAGTTTCCCTGGGCAGCGAAGTTGTTCATGGCCTGCAAGAACGCAGATTGGTCCCAGCTCGGTGAAGGAGCGGAGGTCGGTTGATGCAGCGGTGCAGTTGGAGCAGGCGGCATGAGGACAGACGAAGGCTGAAACATCTGGGGGTGCTGATATGGCATGCATGGCATCCCCCGTCGTAGTAGGCCGGGGCGGCGTGGTAGGCGTTCGGCAGGGCGCGCTGGCCGAGGAGTCCAGGGGAACCAGTGGGGGCGAAGACCCGGCGCCCAGGCACCCGTGTAAGCTGGAGGAGCACCGATCGGAGAGGGGGCCGCCCAGGGCATGGACCAAGCCTGAACCATGCCGGTCCAGGGATCATGAGGAGGGCGCCAGGTAGGCGGGCGCAGGTGCGGCGCGTCGGCCGCCGGTGGCGGGCGCGGGAGGAGCGCGGCGCCGCGGGCGTCGAGGCGGCCGGTGGAGTGGCAGATCGCGGCGGCGGTACATCGGATTCTTGCCCTTGTAGTTGGGGCTGGGACGCCGCCAGGAGGAGGCTGCCGGCCGAGGCGGAAACGGTACCGGGTCCTGCCGCGGCAGTGGCTGGCTCGTCGGGGCCGCTGCAGGAGTAGGCAGCAGGCGGCCGGTGGATGCGGCGAAGACGTGAGGCCGCGCCTCCCGCCGTGTGAGGTCATCATCGGCGTTCTGCAGCAGGGACCGGATCTCCGCGAAGGAAGGGCGAGGCCGCATGAAGGGAATCATGGCCGCTTGAGTCTTGAACCGGTCGCTGAGCCCTTGGAGAAGGATGTTGATAAGCTGGCGATCGGGCATAGGATCGCCTAGTTCGCGGAGCTCATCCGCCATCGTCTGGATGCGCTGACAGTAGACGCTGAGCGAGGAGTCCCCCTGAGGGGTGTTGCGGATCGCGGAGTGGAGGTTGTTGATCCGGGCGTCAGCGTTGTCCTGGAAGAGCTGGCGCAGGGACGCCCAGAGGGCGGCGGCGGTGGCGGACTCACGGAAAACGAGATTGAAAATCTCCGTGGACACGCGTGTGTAGATCCATTGGATGATGGCGAGATCATCTGTGATCCAGCGAGCATCGTAAGGACGAGGGGCGGCGTCGGCGGCGACGTGGTGACGGAGGTTGCAGCGCCCGAGGTGAACCTCAAAGAGGTGGCGCCAATGGTAATAGTTGTGTTGGGCAAGATCTAAAGTAATAGGTATGAAGGGGGTGACATCGGCTATGGTGTCTGTGTAGGAGAGAGGAGTAGCCGTGGGAGGGGTAGAAGAGGCCGAGGCCTCGGCGGCGGCGGCGGCCTTGGCGGGCTGGTCGAAGTAACCAGGCGGCGGCGGCGACGGCTTAGGCGGCGGCGCCATAGGTCAGGATCGATTAGTCTGATACCATGTAAGCTTGTATTATGTCTCACAAATTGATACAAAACTGATTGAGGTACAAGGGATATAAATAGTAGAGCCAACCGACTAAGCCTAAAATCCTAGCTTGCGTTACAAGTCTAGCTTAACCGAAACATATAATCTAACAGTTGGCCTGAAAATAGATCCTAGATCCTAGCGTCTGCCCTTGGCGCCCCCTGCTGTACATGCCCTAACAACAATGCATGGGTTCTGGAGTTGTGGCCTAGGTGGAAGGTAAGAAAATTTCCTTATAAGCAATCATGTTTCTGGGAGCTTTTTACATGCATGTGTCCCTACTATTTTCCTTATAAGCAATCATCCGTGTACAGTGGACTACCCCTCCTCTCTTTTATTTCCTCATGCTCTATGTATTTTCTGCAGCTCTGTTTGTAGTAGTTTTAGGTGTATTTCTTTCTAGGTCGTTCCGTGAGAGAAAAGACATGTCTACATCAGTTAATTTGTTTGGTCCAACAAGTATGTTCCAAGTGTATGTCTTCTACACGCATTTTCTAACCGTCACTTTGTATTCTGCGTTGCCAAATGATACACTTTACATGGGTTGTTTACCATGATTAAAGAATTGTCATGCTCTCCTAGAATTGTAGTGCCTACTATACCCTTCTTCCAGCAGCTCATATCTTCATGCCAAATGATTGTTACATTCTTGCATGCTAACCAAAGGTCATTTCATATCTTCGAAATTTCAGAATGATAGTACCACATTTTGTGTATATACAAAAATCATCTATTATTTCCGCAGCAACGCGCGGAGCGTCAACTAGTTCCTCAAACGAAGCTCCGGCAGAAGCGCCATATTAGTTAGTTGGGGGACCCTGCAACATGGTGCCGCGTTTTGGTGCTCCCGTTTCCAGCCGCGTCCACCAAAACGTGACTTCCAAGCAAAAAAAGCAAGTGTAAAAAATGTATCCAGTGTCCCTGATAGAGCCTCTATACACAAGGATGGGCTGGGGACGCCCGACATATTTGGGGCACGTTCGAACTGAAGCGGCCTTTGGAACGCGCAACTGGGGAGGTTAAAATGTCTGGCATGCTCTAAATACCTTTGGGGTTCGCGAATGGAGATGCTCTAAGAGCAACTCTAACAGAGCCCTAAAACTGATTTTTTCCAGCGGATTTACGAGTTCGGGCCGAAAACGTCGTAGAATAGCGCCTGAATCGGAGGTCCGGCCCGTAAAACTTTCTCGGGGGCCCGTGAAGGTGAGCACACGGCCCCTATTTATACCGGTCGCGGAGTGGAGTAGGGATCGAAAACCCTACTCACCGCTGCCGCATCAGCTTCCTCCGCCGTCTGCGTGCTTCCACTTCCGGCGAGAAATCTCGTCGTTGCCGCCGCCGCATCGTCTCTTCTGCGACCTCCACCACGACCGTATGGCCGGCGCCGGCAGCGGCGGGAGGGGAGACGAGCGGATTGGCGACAGCAACTCGCCGGCGCCCCCACCCCCGTCTTCCGCTCGAAGGCCGAACAACGGAAATGGAATCGCTCGGAGGGCACGCGGAAGCGAAGCGCATGCCGGTGGACAAACTGGGGGCTGACGCCACCGGGGAAGCTCGCCCGCTACGCCAATAGCGGTGAGGGCTCTTCCTCCGGCGCGTCGGGCCGTGCCCTTGCGCCGCCCGTCGATGACAACAACGACAAGGAGGAGGAGGAGGCGGCGCTGGCGCACACCGTCTTCAACTCGGCGGACTACATCCTCAACAACGAGGAGGAGGCAATGGTGATCCAATAGGTCGCCGTCATTTCGGAGGCCGAGGCGCGAACGCTTCCGCCGCGAGGAGGCGCAGAAGGAGGCCGCCATCCGTAGCTTGAAGCAGGAGGTCATTGACCTCGACTCCGAGTAGGTCGCCAACGGCGGCGTCCTCCACCACGCGTAGAGGCCCCGGTAGGCCCGAAAATTAGGTCGCACCGCGGAGGCAATCTATATGTAAATGCATTCTGCGATCGCAACTATGCACCTATGCAGTTCAATTTCAGTTTGTTTGCGATGATCAATTCTACCGCCATATTTAAATTTTGTTTTTTCGGTTCTGAACACGGGTGTTGTTCCACCTTCGAATTCGCTGGAAAATTAATTTTCGGAAGACTGAAATTCCGTTTTTCAGATGATGGGCACTTACTGAACTCCATAGATATAGCCTGACGAAACTGAAAATCCACATTCGCTGCAGCCCCTAGTCTAGCCCCAAGCCACCAAACCCTTGTCGACAGCAAGCGCAAATCCCACTTCCCTGTGCCCGCTAGCCATCTCCAGCCCCAAATCCAGCCGATGGAGGACGGCGCCGGAATGCCCCGCCGCCGTAGCCCGCCCCTGCATCCCCAGATCCAGGCGAGAGACGAGGGAGCTGGAGTGGGCCGCCGCCGCAACCCGCGCCTCCATCCTCAAATCCAGGCGAGTGAGGAGGGCGGCGGAATGGCCCACCGCAGCACCCCGCGTCTTCATCCCCAAATCCACGCGAGCGAGGATGGCGCCCGATCGACCCGCACCTCGCCGGTGGAGTCTGCATCCCTGCCGGACGACGACGATATGCTGCGGGAGATCCTCCTCCGTCTCCCCCCTCAGCCTTCCTCCCTACCCCGCGCCTCCGCGGTCTGCAAGCGTTGGCGGGGACTCGTCACCGACCCCAAGTTCCACCGCCAGTTCCGCGCTCACCACGGGAAGCCCCCACTTCTCGGCATATTCGAGTTGAGCAACAAGGGGATCGTGTTCAAACCCACCCTGGACGCTCCTGACTGCATCCCTTCCCAGCGATTGGACCTTGGACGCTACAGCCAGCGCTGGCATTACGGTTTGCTCGATTGCCGCCACGGTCTCGTCCTCGTCAAAAACTCGAACCAGAGTCAGGTTGTTGTGTGCGACCCCATCACCGGCCACCACCGCTGCTTGGCTGTTCCGTCCGTGTTATGGATGGGCAAGCTCGGAGGGGCGGTGCTCTGTGCTGCTGGTGACCATGACCACGTCAAGGGCGGCTGCCACCCAAACCCCTTCAAGGTGGTCTTGCTGTCTCTTACAAGTGCTAATCAACCCCTCGCATGTGTTTACTCTTCGGAGACTGCCATATGGGGCAATGTCATCTCAGCTCCATGTCGGTTTTTTTATGACGGTGTTCCTCCGACACTTATCGGTAGCACGCTCTACTGGTTGTCTGCGAATGATCTCATGATTAAGTTTGATTTGGATGAGCACACCCTAGCTGTGATTAGTGTGCCTCCCGTTACAGGTGATATCCAATATCGAAACCGTCTGGTCATCCAGGCTGAGGATGGCGCTATTGGCCTCGTCAATCTGTCTTATCCTTGCTTCCAAATGTGGCAGAGGAACGTCAATGGTCATGGTGTTGCCACATGGCTGCCTTCAAAGACCATTGACATGAACACATTTCTAGGACTCCCTTCTCAGATTGGGCTATTGACGGGATGGCTGCTGGGGTATGATGAGGATACTGATGAATTTTTTGTACATGTGAGAGCCAATGTCTATGGGGTTCAACTTAAGTTGATGCAGTCCAGGAAACTTTATGAATCCAATCGTGTCAATCCCTACTATCCTTTCAAGAGTTTCTACACACCAGGTGATTGCTCATCTTTAGTCCTTATATACATTGTAGGCATAACCTAGTATGGTTATGTTTTGTACATGATTGCTCGGATACCTTCATTGTGCTTCTCAAGTCACTAACAACTTAAGCTTAATCAACAATTTTCGATTTGCTAGACAATCAAACATATAATTGTACTCTTATATGTTATTAGCTGTATTATTCATGGTAGATCTAAATCAAATGCCAAATGAGCAAAGATATAAAATCAAATGTCAAATAATAACTTGGTTGGTATGTTTGGAATCTCATTGCTAGTTGTATTATTTTATCCATTACTTGTATCGGCTCTAGTCTTGCTACTTTTACTGAATCCATACCCTCTGAAATAATTGTTTTCCTTGTCACTTGGATGAAGATCCTGAAAAATTAATGGTTTTTCTTCTCTTGAATTAAGGTCTGTGTATTTTAAATCGAATGCCCAAGGTCTTCTATTGCTGGAGTTTTTTAGCTTCGCCATGTTTTAATTTTGTCTGCCTGACATGAAGGGGGATAGTTTATACTAGAGTCCTTTTTTTCTTATCAGCTAAATTCGTCATTATGAGGTAGCTAACTATAATACTTTCAGGAATATGGCTTGCATTTTACAATAGATGTAGTTTTGTTTTCTATTGCTAGTATCAAAAACGAAATATAGATTGTCTATAAAGTATGACTTAAAAAGTGAGTTGTTTGGCTCAAGTTTTATTTGTCAGCTCATCTATGTGACTGACTCAATGTTACTCTCGTATCCATTTGTCTTTTCCTTGAAACTGTGAATTGTCTAACTTGTTATGCTTCTTGGCACAGCGATTCACGAAGGTGGCGAAGTTGACATGTTGCACGATCCATAGGACGACTATGTCTGGTTTGGTGTGCTAATGTGCTGAAATGGTCTGAAGGTAAAGAACATCTTATAGCTTGTGAGATTTGTCATGTGTAATCTTTTTTTTTTTGGAAAATACTTGGCCGCCAATATGGGTAGCATGCACCCTCAAACTACTTTCATTCGGCAATATGGATTCACGTATATGAATGACCGAGGCAAACAATTAAAATGAAGGTGATACCAAGTAAAAACTAAGAAGACACTCTTTAGATTAGATTGTAAATGATTCCATATCATCAAAATGTTGTAGGTGTTGGTGTTGGAATGTCCTCACGCCTAGGGCATGCCCAGAGTTCTCTATTGGTTTAGCTGTTTCATAATTGTTAAGTTGAAATCAATATATAAGTGTCCTATTTGCTACTACAGACATCAGTCACATCATTCAATGTGCACAACAAATTTGTGTGAAATGACTGACAGGTTTATTCGGTTGTCATCGTGTTCCTATGAGCTACAGACCGTCATATGATATCTGTTACAGAGCTCCTTTCCATGTTGTTGAGCTGATGATGAGTTTGTTTCTCCAGATGAAGGGATGGCTGCTGCGGTTCTCGACGAGTCTATTGCGGTCGGCAGTGTTAACATGTTATCTGCATTCTTAAAAAAAAAAAAAACTCTAGACTAAGCCTATCCCGTGAATACGTGATGATGTCTTTCTTGAATAATTTTTCGTACCTTTGGTATCTGCACTCTTCATCTATTCTTTGTGGGCAACTTTTATTCGGAAAATTGTATAGATGGCATGTGTAAGACTTCTGGTGGTCTTAGACTTTGTAGTATGATTTTATAAGTTTGTGTTCGTAGCTGCACGTTGGTTTTAACTTTGTTTTCTTAACCTTAAGACTCTGTGCATGGTAGTACTTAGATGAAATCTTATTTTGGTGATATCTTGTATGTTATTGATGTTGCTTGAATTTTTGTACGGAGCAATTCTCGTATGATGATGACACATCTGGACTAAAAGAATGCATTTCTTTGAAGATTTTACCATTAGCTTTTGTTTCTTTTGTACCATTACCTTGGTGCAATGTAGATCTGCACTTCTTTGAAGATTTTACCATTAGCTTTTGTTTTATTTTGTACCATTACCTTGGTGCAACATAGATGGAACAGATGCTACACTGCACCTATTAATGTTGTATTTTTATTTGTTAACAACCTCTTTTTCTGACATTCAGCTACTTCCAAACAGTTGTAGATCCTATCGCTGAGACTGAACAGAGAGGCGGATGTGTATGCTAGTAGTTACTCCCTCCGGTAGGGATTATAAGGGCAGAGAGCTTTTTATAATTGTTAGGAATTATAAGGCATTTCTCACTTATTGTCCTCTCTTCCCCAATGCATGTTAATTTTTTTTCTCTCTCTCTTCGTGCATGTGAAACAATTGGCCCATTCCGTAATTAATGAGGGAAAGTTATTGATTCTCTTAGTCTTAGAGCAAGAACAATAGTATAGCCAGCAGCCGGTTATAACAATTTGCCACATCATCTATAATTAACTTATAGCTAACATGTATAATAGTAAGCTATAAGAGTGTAGTATTTTTATAATATATGGCCCACATTTTAGTCTTACATAGTCCCCAAACTCAATCTCTCTCCAATAAGCCTTATAATATTTTATCTCTTAACTTTTTTCTCTATTCTTCATGTATAAGCCATTTGTAGACAATCAGAATTAGGTGCTAATACAATGTTTTTAAGTGCCTGATGGGCCCACCTCTCTTCTCTCTCCCCTTCTCTCTCCTCCAACTCATCTAAGATATATTATTTAATATCTTATAGCCAGCTGACTGGACTCTATTGTACTTGCTCTTAGTGAATTGGCTCTCTCGCCTTATAATCTCAAACGGAGGGAGTAGTTATCTTTGTCCCTTCCAGTTTTTTGTCTACTGTATGTGATATTTTTTCAAGTGATGCTGGGCATTTCTTTTGGTTTGATGATGTACACTAGGGTACCGATGCAGCCAGTTAATTTGCTTTTGTATCCCCTGTAAGATAGTTGGTGACTATGGTTTGGGTACACTGAATGAATATTGACGAGGAGCCCTGTTTCTTCAGTTGGGCAATAAGAGTACGCAGTGGTCCTACTGATACAATTTAGGATTATGACCTCTCAACGGTCAATCGCCCAAGCCTCAGCATATTCGGTCAGCTGTAACAACTTAACTAATTGATGTCGCAAGCATATTGGTTCTCCATGTCCAAGATGATTCATGAACATTTGTGGTCCGTTTCTCGTCTGCGCAAAGTGTAAATGTGTGGATATATTTGGCTAGTGAGCCAGCATATTGGACGGCGGTTAGGTTGCACCGTTGATAACTCCTCAAACAGTTTGGATAGGAGTAGTACTTTCTTTCGTGAACAAGGGGTGTTCATTCTCACCATATGTGTGTTCTCTTCTAAAGCAAACTAGGTAAATCCCCGGTTGAACTTTTCCCTTTTAAGGGTTCGGAATGCTGCAGAATGAGCCCCGAAACATGGTGATACGTCTCCAACGTATCCATAATTTCTGATGTTCCATGCTTGTTTTACAATAATACCTACATGTTTTGTTCACACTTTATAATGTTTTTATGCGTTTTCTGGAACTAACCTATTAACAAGATGCCACAATGTCAGTTCCTGTTTTCTGTTGTTTTGGTTCCAGAAAGGCTGTTCGGGCAATATTCTCGAAATTGACGAAACGAAGACCCAACATCTTATTTTTCCCACAAGCATCCAGAGAGTCGGAGAAGGGCCAGGGGGCCACCACACAACATGGCGGCGCGGCCCCGTGCCTGGCCGCGCCGCCTTGTGAGGGGCCGGGCACCCTCCGACTCCGTCTCTTCGCCTATATAAGCCCTTTCGACCTAAAACATCGATACCGATTGACGAAACTCCGGAAAGACCCGGGGCGCCGCCGCCATCGCGAAACTCCACCCGGGGGACGAAGTCTCTGTTCCGCACTCGCCGGACGGGGAAGTGCCCTAAGCCATCTCCATCAACGCCACCGCCTCCATCATGCTCCGTGAGTAGTTCCCCCATGGACTACGGGTTCTAGCTGTAGCTAGTTGGTATTCTCCCCATGAACTTCAATACAATGATCTCATGAGCTGCCTTACATGATTGAGATTCATCTGATGTAATCGGTGTTGTGTTTGTTGGGATCCGATGGATTGTTACATTATGATTAGTCTATCTATAAAGTTTGTGAAGTTATTGTTGTTGCAATCTTGTTGTGTTTAATGCTTGTCACTAGGGCCCGAGTGACATGATCTTAGATTTAAGCTCTATACTTATTGGTTAGATTGTATCTACAAGTTGTTTGCACATGTCTATGTCCGGAACCCGAGGCCCCAGAGTGACAACAACGGGACAACCGGAGGGAAGGCGTAGGTATGAGGATCACATGTTTTCACGGAGTGTTAATGCTTTGCTCCGGTGCTCTATTAAAAGGAGTATTTCCAGTAGATTCCCTAGAGGCCCGGCTGCCACCGGCTGGTAGGACAAAAGATGTTGTACAAGTTTCTCATTGCGAGCACGTATGACTATATATGGAAAACATGCCTACATGATTAATAATCTTGATGTTCTATCTTAATGCTATTTCAATTCTATCAATTACCCAACTGTAATTTGTTCACCCAACACTTGTTATTGGAGAGTTACCACTAGTGTAGATAGCTGGGAACCCCGGTCCATCTCTCATCATCATATACTCGTTCTACATGTCATTGGAAGTAGTATCAACTATTTTCTGGTGACATTGCTCTCATATTACTGTTGCTTTCACATCACCCCTGTTACTAGTGATTTTCCAGGTGCAGCTGAATTGACAACTCAGTTGTTAAGGCTTATAAGTATTCTTTACCTCCCCTTGTGTCGAATCAATAAATTTGGGTTTTACTTCCCTCGAAGACTGTTGCGATCCCCTATACTTGTGGGTCATCAAGACTATTTTCTAGCGCCGTTGTCGGAGGCATAGCTCTACTCATAAGTTCACCCTGGGAGTACACTCTACCTCTCTCTCTGCTTTTACTTTATTTTGTCTTGCTAGTTTATTTCTGTCTAGTTTATTTGTGCTTAGTTTATTTCTGTCTAGTATTATTTTGCCTAGTTTACTTTTGTCTAGTTTATTTTTGTCTTGTTTTATTTTCCCTATATACCCGAAAATTCATAAAAATTTGAAAAATCTAAAAACTAAAAACTGCTATTATGGGAGAACCTACAACCTATTTGGAGCTTATAGAATTATATAATAATTATAGAGAATCAAGAACGGGAAAAGTTATGAGTGCTGTGATAGAAAAATTAAATACAATTGCTAAAATCTTGCTTAAACGCCATGATATAAACTGTTGCTCTAAAGATACTAAACATCTTAAATTTCAATGTGGCTTTAGTGAGGAAATTTTAATTAAGAACTATAATTGGAATAGCTATATTCATTTTGGGTTCGAAGAGGTAGAACAATTTGTCTTATTTATGGGAGCCTCTGAGATAGAATTATTCATGTCTAAAAATTATGAAACTTGTGTGTTTGTAAGGACCTTAAAGATTATGTCTCTTCTATCCTTAATTTTTGCATAGAAAGCTACAGTGATAATCCTTATATCATTGATTATAAAGAGAGACTCATTAATGCACAAGAATGCACTCACAATTTGCAGGAACCAGTGGAAGAAGAAATTGATGAACCTGAAAGCTCATTGGATGAAAAAGAGGAGGAAATTGATGAACCTGAAAGCTCATTGGATGAAAAAGAAGAGGAGAGTGATGAACAAAAGGAGGAAGAATGGATTAGCTACCCATGCCAACCTTCTAATGAGAGTAACTCTTTATCTCTTACACTATTTGATTGTCCTCCATGCTTACCGAAAGAGGATGAATGTTATGTTCCTGTGGATTCTCTTGAAATATTCCCTATGAGTAAAACTTGTGAGAATAATTATGCTACTGTCATTCATGATAATCCATGCTACTTTGATAAATCTTATGATAATGCTTTGTTTGTGCCTGATGTCGAAATGCATGGTACTAAAGAGTTTTGCTTTGCAAATGTTTATGATAAATCTCTAGATGATGGTCCTATGTTACTTGATAATATTAATTGTACTACTAATAAAAATGGGATTGGAGAGTTCTTGACTTTATCTATGAGTCCATATCTTTTGAGATTGATCAATCATCTTGTTATATTATTGATAAAAGTGGGTTTGAAAGTTTTAATCCTATTATTTTCGAGCTTGATAAAAATTATGTGTTTGTGAATCATGAAAAGCATGCTTTATGTGATAGTTATATTGTTGAGTTTATCCATGAAGCTACTGAAAATTATTATGAGAGAGGAAAATATGGTTGTAGAAATTTGCATGGTACTAAAACACCTCTCTATATGCTGAAAATTTTGAAGTTACTCTTGTTTTATCTTCTTATGCTTGTCACTTGGTTCTTCATGAATTTATTTGTGTACAAGATTCCTATTCATAGTAAGTGGGTTAGACTTAAATGTGTTTTGAACTTACTTTTTGATTCTCTCTTTTGCTTCAACTCTCACCCTTATGTGAGCATCATTAAAATTGCTGAGCCCATCTTAATGGCTATAAAGAAAGCACTTCTTGGGAGATAACCCATGTGTTTATTTTGCTACTGTTTTGTTGTGTCTTGGAAGTTGTTACTACTGTAGCAACCTCTCCTTATCTTTATTTTATTGCAATGTTGTGCCAAGTGAAGTCTCTAATAGAAGGTTGATACTAGATTTGGATTTCTGCGCAGAAACAGATTTCTATCTGTCACGAATCTGGGCAGATTTCTCTGTAGGAAACTCAGAAAAATCTGCCAATTTACGTGCGTGATCCTCAGATATACGCAACTTTCATTAGTTTTAAGTTTTCTGATTTGAGCAACGGAAGTACCTCGTAAAATTCGTGTTTGCTGGCTGTTCGGTTTTGGCAGATTCTGTCTCTGTTTTTTTGCATTGTCTCTTGTGGACTTTAAGTGAGGCTTTCTAGACGTGGAGAGCTGTAACTACGTTTTATTGAGTTCTTGCAATGTGTCACTACAGGACCAAAGTGGATTAAAGTTTTTTGAGTACTAACCCTCTAATGAAGTTTATGAGAAGTTTGGTGTGAAGGAAGTTTTCAAGGGTCAAGAGAGGAGGATGATATATGATCAAGAAGAGTGAAAAGTAAGCTTGGGGATGCCCCGTGGTTCATCCCTGCATATTTCAAGAAGACTCAGCGTCTAAGCTTGGGGATGCCCAATGCATCCCCTTCTTCATCAACTTATCAGGTTTCTTCTATTGAAACTATATTTTTATTCCGTCATCATCATATGTGAGTGTTCTTTATTTTTGTGTTTTGAATAAATCTTAGCAATCCTTGTGTGGGAGAGAGTGATGACCCACAAGTATAGGGGGTGTATCGTAGTACTTTCGATAAATAAGAGTGTCGAACCCAACGAGGAGCAGAAGGTGTTGCAAGCTTTCGATGAAGGATTCACTGTAAATGCTCACAGACAAGTATTCGGGGGTTTTGATATTGCAGATAAATAAAGTACAAGTAAATAAAATGCGAGAGAAATAATTGCAGCGAGTGGCCCAATCCTTTTTAGCACAAAGGACAAGCCGGTTTGTTTACTTATAATGACCAAACGTTCCCGAGGACACACGGGGATTTTAGTCTAGTACTTTCGCTTCATGTGGTTTAATAATCTTCATTGTTTTGATAAGTGTTGTGTGGGTGAACCTATGCTAATGCACCGCCCTTCCTAGGACTAATACATACTTGTGATTATACCCCTTGCAAGCATCCGCAACTACAAGAAAGTAATTAAGATAAATCTAACCACAGCCTTAAACTCGAGATCCTGCGATCCCTCCCGCATCGATATACTAACGGGAGCTCAGGTTTCTGTCACTCCGGCAACTCCGCAATTAGCAACCGAATACAAGATGCACTCCCTAGGCCCATAAATGGTGAAGTGTCGTGTAGTCGACGTTCACACGACACCACTAGAAGAATGACACCACAACTTAAATATCAAAACATTGAATATTACTCAACCATAATTCACTACTAGCATTTAGACTTCACCCATGTCCTCAAGAACTAAACGAACTACTCACGAGACATCATATGGAACATGATCGAGGTGATATGATGATGAATAACAATCTGAACATAAACTTGGTTCAATGGTTTCACTCAATAGCATCAACAACAAGTAGAAATCGATACCGAGAGAGTTTCCCTATCAAACAATCAAGATCAAACCCAAATTGCTACAGCGGTGACGATGTGCAGCGGTGGAGATGGCGGTGATGATGATGAAGATGATGGTGATGGTGATGGAGATGATGTCCAGCTCGATGACGGTGACGATGGCGTCGATTTCCCCCCTCCGGAGGGAATTTCCCCGGGGATTCCTCGCCGCCGGAGAGCTCTTTTCTCTCGTGTTCTCCGCCCCGCAGAGGCGGCTGTAACCCTTCGTGAGGTCTGTCTTAGGTTTTCGGGAAAAGGACGCGCGAAGAAAAGGAGGCGAAAGGTGGGGGGCCAACCACATGGCGGCGCCCCGCCTGGGCCGCCGCCCTGGTGTGGGCCCACCCTCCTCTCCAGCTCCTCCTTCTGGCTTCCTTCGTCATCTTGAAAAATAGGATTTTTGGTATAATTTCCTTCCACAGTTGATCTTCCGAAATATTGCGTTCGACGGTGCTTTTCAGAATCCTGGCTCCGGTGTTCGATCCTCCAATAATGATGAAACATGCAAAATAGATGAAATAACATAAGTATTGTGTCCCAATATGAAATATATCAATGAATAACATCAAATTATGATATAAAATAGTGATGCAAATTGGACGTATCAACTCCCCCAAGCTTAGACTTCGCTTGTCCCCAAGCGAAACTGAACTCGATAGACATGACCACATGTTTATGGAGTGAAGAGTCGATAAATAAAATACGGACAAGAAGCATCATATTCATTTACACAAGACATTCTAGTAAACAACTTCCTCATATAACTCATCTTGAAATAGGTAAAGAGAAATCACAAGTAAAGGTGCATAAGAAATCATAATTGGTGATGACAAACTTTGTTCTTGGTCAGAGAACTACTAACGGATTGTACTTCTAAGCAAAGCTTTCATATTAGATTTTATAGCTGAGCCTTCATATTTAAGCATGACAATCTCTTCATAATCATTGATAACTTCAAAGCCATATTCATTCAAATAAAATTGGTACTAAACAAGAAAGCATAAAAGACATGATTAACTGAATCATAGCATAAATGATTGGTTCACAACAACTCAATTGCTTGCTTGAGATAGAGAGAAATAGGTTTACTGACTCAACATAAAAGTAAAAGACAGGCCCTTCGCAGAGGGAAGCAGGGATTAAATCATGTGCTAGAGCTTTTCAAGTTTTGAAATCATATAAAGAGCATAAAAGTAAAGTTTTGAGGGTGTTTGTTGTTGTCAACGACTGGTAATGGGTACTCTAACCCCTTGCCAGACAAACTCTCAAAGAGCGGCTCCCATTTTATTTTTTGTTTTTGTGTGGCACTCCTTCCAACCTTTCTTTCACAAACCATGGCTAACCGAATCCTCGGGTGCTGCCAACAATCTCATACCATGAAGGAGTGCCTCTTTTTTTATTATGTTGACACTCCTCCCCACCTTTGCTTTCTCAAGCCATGGCTAACCGAATCCTTCGGGTGCCGTCCAACAATCACATACCATGGAGGAGTGTCTATTTTGGTTAATTAATTTGGGACTGGGAATCCCATTGCCAGCTCTTATTGCAAAATTATTGGATAAGTGGATGTGCCACTAGTCCATTGGTGAAAGTCCGCCCAACAAGATTGAAAGATAAAACACCACATACTTCCTCATGAGCTATAAAACATTGACACAAATAAGGAATAGTAGTTTAAATTATTTAAAGGTAGCACATGAAGTATTTACTTGGAATGGCAGAAAATACCATGCAGTAGGTAGGTATGGTGGACACAAATGGCATAGGTTTGGTCTAATGGTTATGGATGTATGAGAAGCATCTCCTCTCGATACAGGTCTTTGGCTAGCAAGGTTTGATAGCAAGCATAAAGGTTGAGGGAAACAAACAAATATACATATGATAGAACAATCATGCATCCTTCTCATAAGCACAAACAATTTTAACTTAAGAATACTAAGCATAGAGATAATAGAGTAATGTATCTAAGTGTATTTCTCTCTTTATTAAACATCAAGATGTTGTTGCTATTGACCAATGCTAAGTTTGCCAAAACCAAATAGATTTACTTAGTGCTCCCAAAGTGATATCAATACTCATGTCAAGAGTAATCATATAATGGAGATTGCAAACTAAAATAAGGTGTGCAAAAATTAAATGATAAGACTTCTCATTAATATTCCATAATGATAACTCACACCAACGGATACATAGATAACTAACTAAAAGAGATACTTCCACACTGCATACTATTCCATATGATAACTTCCCTACTCATGATATAACACTACTTGATAGTAAAAGATAAAGGTGGTGATGATGTGATACCGCGGCACTCCCCAAGCTTGGAACAAACCAAGGGGATGACAATACCGATGATGAATTACTCCTTCGGTGATGATGGTGAATCTTTGTCGTCATCAGACTTCCATGGAAGAGGCCCTCCATCAACAAAAGACATCTTGGTCTCCGGAAACCTGAAACTAGCAGCATGACTTATGCGCTTAAACCTGTTTTCATACTCACAGTTTTGATTATGAACATCATAAAGTTGAGCTTGGAGTTTGTTGGTGGTGTCGTGAAGTGAGAAGATATCGTCCCACAGCTTTGCAGTCTCCTTCTTGTGTCCATCGATGAGTTCAGACACAATCTTGTGAAAGATATCCACTTCACGCTCAGCCATCTTCTTGTGGTTGAAAACCTCTTGTTCCAGCTCTCCATCTGTCTTCCAAACTCCCTTCTCCCTTAGGACCCTGGACATCTTTGATCTGCAACTCTCCATCCACGAGCCGCAACTCTTTGGGGTGCATCTTCAGCTCGTTCATGTACGGGTTGACGACGTCCTCAAAGAAGCTGTCCTTCCGAGTTCCCGACGAAGACATGATGGATCTAGATCCGGCGATCCTGGCGAAAACAGCTCGAAACAAAACACGACGAAAACGATATTACGGACCTCCAGGGGTCCGGGGATTATATAGCAAATATTTTTACGACAAAAGGAAGGTTCCAGATCGAACAAGAGTCGGAAAGGGGCGACGAGGCGGCGACCATAGGTCGGCGCGCCCAGTCAGGCCGCGCGGCCTATGGTGGCACGCCCGTGCGTCCTTTCCACTCCGTTTCGAACTCGTAATTTTTCATATTTTCTAAAAACAGCAGAAATAATGTTCGGAAAGGTAAACGCGGACTTTTTATTACCTGTACTGTTACCTATTCAAAGTCCAGTTCTGGCGGACTGTCAATTTGTCCTTTGATGAAAGCCTCCGGTGTTTCCACTTGAATAATATCAATATCAACATTATAAGAATCACCCGAGATATAATGCTTGAGTCTTTGTCCATTCACCACTTGTGTGGCATTGCCTTGGAGAGAGCTAATTTTAATTGCTCCTGAACGATACACCTCCTCAACAACATATGGTCCTTCCCACTTCGAGAGTAATTTCCCTGCAAAGAATCTGAGACGAGACCGATACAATAGAACTTGATCTCCAACATTAAATTCTCTTTTGATGATCCTTCTATCATGCCACTTCTTAACTTTTTCTTTAAAGAGTTTAGCATTTTCATAAGCTTCACTTCTCCATTCATCTAGAGAACTTAATTGCAACAACCTCTTATTACCGGCTAATTTAGGATCTTTATTTAGTTCTCTAACAGCCCAATAAGCTTTGTGCTCTAGTTCTAAAGGTAAATGACAAGCTTTTCCATAAACCATTTTATAAGGTGACATTCCCATAGGATTTTTATAAGCAGTTCTATAAGCCCATAGTGCTTATTTCAATTTACTAGCCCAATTCTTTCTAGATTTATTAACAGTCTTTCCCAATATAGCTTTAATTTCTCTATTTGATAATTCTACTTGACCACTAGTTTGAGGGTGATAAGCGGAAGCAATTCTATGATTAATACCATACTTAGCAAGAGTTTTTCTAAAACCTCCATGAATAAAATGAGAACCTCCATCAGTCATAATATATCTAGGTACTCCAAATCTAGGAAATATAACATCTACAAGCATTTTTATAGAGGTCTCACCATCAGCACTTTTTGTAGGTATAGCTTCTACCCATTTAGTAACATAATCAACAGCGACAAGTATATGAGTGTTACCGTCTGAAGAAGGGAAAGGACCCATGAAGTCGAATCCCCAACAATCGAATGGTTCAATAACAAGAGTATAATTCATAGGCATTTCATTGCGTCTAGAGATATTACCAACTCTTTGACATTCATCACAAGATAAAATAAATTTCCTTGCATCTTTGAAGAGTGTTGGCCAATAAAAACCTGATTGTAGAACCTTTTGCGCGGTTCTATCTCCAGCGTGATGTCCTCCATAAACACTACCATGACATTTATTCAATATCTCCTGTTGTTCATATTCAGGAACACATCTTCGCATAATACCATCCACTCCTTCTTTATATAAGTGTGGGTCATCCCAAAAATAATGCCTCAAGTCATAAAAGAATTTCCTCCTTTGCTGAGCTGAAAAGGTTGGAGGCAAATACTTCGAAACAATAAAGTTAGCATAATCTGCATACCAAGGGCTCTCTCGCGAGCTCACCTTTATTACAGCCAATTGTTCATTTGGAAAACTATCATTAACAGAAACATCATAAGCAATATTTTCCAATCTAGACAAATTATCAGCAACAGGATTATCAGCACCTTTCCTATCTATAATATGTAAATCAAATTCTTGCAACAGAAGTACCCATCTAATAAGCCTTGGCTTAGCATCTTTCTTTGTCATAAGGTATCTAATTGCGGCATGATCAGTATGAATTGTAACTTTCGAATCAACAATATAGGGTCTAAACTTATCACAAGCAAAGACTACAGCTAACAATTTTTTTTGTAGCATAATTTCTTTGAGCAGCATCAAGAGTCTTACTAGCATAATGAATAACATTTAATTTTTTATCTACCCGCTGTCCAAGAACAGCGCCTACAGCAAAATCACTAGCATCACACATAATTTCAAAAGGCAAATTCCAATCGGGAGGTTCAACTACAGGAGCAGTTGTTAAGGCTTTTTAGAGTTTCAAAAGCTTCCTTACAATCATCATCAAAAACAAAAGGTACATCTTTTTGAAGAAGATTAGTAAGAGGCTTTGAAATTTTAGAGAAATCTTTAATAAATCTCCTATAAAACCCAACATGACCAAGAACACTACGAATACCTTTAACATCCCTCGGATAGGGCATCTTCTCAATTGCTTCAACTTTAGCTCTATCAACTTCAATACCTCTCTCGAAATTTTATGTCCCAATACAATTCCTTCATTAACCATAAAGTGGCATTTCTCCCAATTAAGAACAAGGTTAGTTTCTTCACATCTCTGCAAAACTTTATCAAGGTTTCGCAGGCAATTATCAAAGAATTCCCATAGACAGAAAAATCATCCATGAACACCTCTACAATACTTTCGCAAAAACCATGAAAATAGCAGACATGCATCTTTGAAAAGTAGCAGGAGCATTACATAAACCAAAAGGCATACGCCTATAAGCATAAGTTTCATAAGGACAAGTAAACGTGGTTTTCTCTTGATCTTTAGCTTTAACAGCAATTTGTGAAAACCAGAATAACCATCAAGAAAGCAAAAATGAGTATTTTTAGATAACCTTTCTAGCATTTGATCAATAAAGGGTAAAGGGTAATGATCTTTCTTAGTAACTTTATTAACTTTTCGAAAATCAATGCACATTCTATAACCTACAACTATTCTTTGAGGAATAAGCTCATCATTATCATTAGGCACAACAGTCATTCCTCCTTTCTTAGGAACACAATGCACAGGACTAACCCATCTACTATCGGCAATAGGATATATAATACCAGCTTCAAGGAGTTTTAATACCTCGTTCCTTACCACTTCCTTCATCTTCGGAATTAGACGACGTTGATGTTCAACAACAGGCTTTGCATCTTCTTCCATATTAATGGCGTGTTGGCAAATAGAGGGAGAAATCCCCTTCAAGTCATCAAGAGTATAGCCAATAGCACCTCGATGTTTCTTCAATATTTGCAATAATCTTTCTTCTTCAAACTCTGTAAGTTTAGAACTAATAATAACAGGATATATTTTCTTATCATCAACATAAGCATATTTGAGATTATCGTAAAGGTTTTAAATCAAAAACAGGATCTTCCTTGGGTGGCGGTGTTGTACCCAAATCTTCCACCGGTAAATCATGCTTGAGAATAGGTTGACGAAGAAATATCTCCTCAAGCTCATCTCTTTCTTTCCCGAAAATTTCACTCGCTATCCTCCAAATGTTGCCGCAAAGGGTTATTAGGAACAAGAACAATAGATGCACACTGCTCCATTTTAAAATCATTACTAGGCAAGTCAGCTTTATAAGGAGTTTTGGTAAATTTAGAAAAGTTAAATTCATAAGGTTCACCAGCAAATCTAGTCAAAATTTTCTCTTTCTTACAATCTATAATAGCTCCACAAGTATTTAGAAAAGGTCTACCAAAAATGATAGGACAATGATCACTAGCAGCAGAACCAAGTACCAAAAAGTCAGCAGGATATTTAATCTTACCACATAGAACTTCCACATCTCGAACAATACCAATTGGAGAAATAGTTTCTCTATTAGCCAAATGAATAACCACATCAATATCTTCAAGTTCACAAGAACCAATTTCGTGCATAATCTCCGTGTAAAGCTCATAAGGAATAGCACTAACACTTGCACCAATAGCACATAAACCATAATAGCAATGATCACCAATTCTAACAGATAGCATAGGAACACTAACTTGTTTGGATTTATTAGGATGTGAAACAATATTAGAAGCATCTTCACAGAAAATAATATGACCATCCTCCACATTTTCAGTCACAAGATCTTTAACTATTGCAACAGCAAGTTCAATTTTAATTTGTTCTTCAGGTTCTTTAGGTTTCTTTTCACTTTTATTAACCGCACTAGATATGACAGAGTACTCCTTCAGGGAAAGGAGTTTTTTCAATATAAGCTTCAGGAATAACATTATCAACAGTTTCAATCACTACACATTTGTTTACAGATGAATAAATTTTATCTTTATACGGTTCATGATACTTGTCAAAATTCTTCTTAGGCAGTTCATAATGAGAGGCAAAAGCTTTATAAAGATTTGCAACAACTTGGGAATCAAGACCATATGTAGCACTCATATTACGAAATTTATCAGTATCCATAAAAACCTCAATGCATTTATAATCATAAATTATACCGATTCTCTATCTTTGTCGTTCTCCCATCCTTCAGTATTTTCTTGGATCCGATCAAGAAGGTCCCTTTTAAACTCTTCATTCTTGCGTGTAAATGATCCAGAACAAGAAGTATCAGCAAGGTCTTGTCTTGAAAAGAAAGTCTTGCATAGAAATTATCAATAATAACATTACCAGGAAGCTCATGAATGGGGCATTTGAGCATTAAAGACTTCAATCTCCCCCAAGCTTGGGCAATACTCTCCATCATGAGGCCAGAAATTATATATGCGGTTCCGATCTTTGTGAATTTCACTTGGAGGATAAAATTTGGAATAAAATAAAGGCACAATGTCCTCCCAATCAATAGAATCACCATTCTTCAGCAATTTCTAGTGCGCCGCTTTACCAGACAGCGATATAGTGAATAGTTTCTTCCTAACTTCATTCATAGAAATACCTGCACATTTGAATAACCCGCATAATTCATGCAAAAACAATAAATGATCACCAGGATGGACAGTTCCATCCCCTTCATAGCGGTTATCCATAACACGTTCAATAATTTTCATAGGTATTTTATATGGTACTACTTCCTCACCTGGCGCTTCATCCACTACCGTTGCAGTAGTAGTAGATTTCCCAAATAGAAACTGAAGAGAAGATCTCTCCATAATGACTTATAGCAGCAGGCAGAAATAAAATCAGCACAAACAATAGGTTTTCCTTACCAATTCCACTTACCAATAGCGCTTCACCCGGCAACGGCGCCAAATAGTCTTGATGACCCACAAGTATAGGGGTGTATCAGTACGATAAATAAGAGTGTCGAACCCAACGAGGGAGCAGGTGTTGACAAGCAGTTTCGATGAAGGATTCACTGTAAATGCTCACAGACAAGTATTCGGGGGTTTTGATATTGCGATAAATAAATTACAAGTAAATAAAATGCGAGAGAAATAATTGCAGCGAGTGGCCCAATCCTTTTTAGCACAAAGGACAAGCCGGTTTGTTTACTTATAATGACCAAACGTTCCCGAGGACACACGGGGATTTTAGTCTAGTACTTTTCATGTGGTTTAATAATCTTCATTGTTTTGATAAGTGTTGTGTGGGTGAACCTATGCTTATGCACCGCCCTTCCTAGGACTAATACATACTTGTGATTATACCCCTTGCAAGCATCCGCAACTACAAGAAAGTAATTAAGATAAATCTAACCACAAACTTAAACTCTGAGATCCTGCGATCCCTCCCGCATCGATATACTAACGGGAGCTCAGGTTTCTGTCACCCCCGCAATTAGCAACCGAATACAAGATGCACTCCCTAGGCCCATAAATGGTGAAGTGTCGTGTAGTCGACGTTCACACGACACCACTAGAAGAATGACACCACAACTTAAATATCAAAACATTGAATATTACTCAACCATAATTCACTACTAGCATTTAGACTTCACCCATGTCCTCAAGAACTAAACGAACTACTCACGAGACATCATATGGAACATGATCAGAGGTGATATGATGATGAATAACAATCTAAACATAAACTTGGTTCAATGGTTTCACTCAATAGCATCAACAACAAGTAGAAATCGATACCGGGAGAGGTTCCCCTATCAAACAATCAAGATCAAACCCAAATTGCTACAGCGGTGACGATGTGCAGCGGTGGAGATGGCGGTGATGATGATGAAGATGATGGTGATGGTGATGGAGATGATGTCCAGCTCGATGACGGTGACGATGGCGTCGATTTCCTCCTCGGGAGGGAATTTCCCGGCGGATTCCTGCCCGCCGGAGAGCTCTTTTCTCTCTGGTGTTCTCCCCCCAGAGGCGGCTGTAACCCTTCGTGAGGATCCCCGTGGCTTAGGTTTTCGGGACGAAGGAGTACGCGAAGAAGGAGGCGAGGGTCGTGGGCCCTCCACACCACATGGCGGCGGCCAGGGCTGGCCGCACCGCCCTAGGGTGTGGGCCCACCCTGGCTCCTCTCCTGGCTCCTCCCTGGCTTCCTTCGTCATCTTGAAAAATAGGATTTTGGTATAATTTCCTTCCACAGTTGATCTTCCGAAATATTGCGTTCGACGGTGCTTTTTCCAGTAATCCTGGCTCAGGTGTTCGATCCTCCAATAATGATGAAACATGCAAAATAGATGAAATAACATAAGTATTGTGTCCCAATATGAAATATATCAATGAATAACAGCAAATTATGATATAAAATAGTGATGCAAATTGACCGTAGAGAGAGACACGCTCCGCTTTTCATATGAACAATGGTGTTCTTAGCTTTATTTTAATGTTCATGGCGGAGTTGAAAACCGCTTACTTATTGTTATTTGGTTGGAAATAAAATGCTTCATATTGTCTTGAATAATTTGATACTTGGCAATTGTTTTGAGCTCTCAAGTAGATCATGCTTGCATCATGTAGTTTAAACCTATTAGTGGAGAAATATCGAGCTTGTTGAAATTGGTTTGCATGATTGGTCTCTCTAAGGTCTAGATACTTTCTGGTAAAAGTGTTTGAGCAACAAGGAAGACAAGTAGAGTTTTATAATGCTTGCAATTTGTTCTTATGTAAGTTTTGTGTACCGGTTCATACTTGTGTTTGCTTCAAACAACCTTGCTAGCCCAAAGCCTTGTACCGAGAGGGAATGCTTCTCGTGCATCCAAAACCTTGAGCCAAAAACCTATGCCATTTGTGTCCACCATATCTACCTACTATGTGGTATTTCTGCCATTCCAAGTAAATACTTCATGTGCTACCTTTAAACAATTCAAAATTTACTATCTCTTATTTGTGTCAATGTTTTATAGCTCATGAGGAAGTATGTGGTGTTTTATCTTTCGATCTTGTCATTTACTTCTGACAGACTTTCACAATGGACTAGTGGCTTCATCCGCTTATCCAATAATTTTGCAAAAAGAGCTAGCAACGGGGTTCCCAGCCCCAATTAATTAACCTTCATTAATAATTCTCTTCACATGATTTGCTCTGATTCATAAGCAACTTAACCTGCAAATAGACACTTCCCCATGGTATGTGAATGTTGGAAGGCACCCGAGATTCGGTTAGCCATGGCTTGTGTAAGCAAAAGGTTGGGGGAGTGTCATCTAATAAATAAAACTAAAGTACATGTGTAAACAAAAGAGAAGAGGGATGATCTACCTTGCTGGTAGAGATAACGTCCTTCATGGGAGCCGCTCTTGAAAGTCTGGTTGATGAGGTAGTTAGAGTGCCCACTACCATTCGTTGACAACAACAAACACCTCTCAAAATTTTACTTTTATGCTCTCTATATGATTTCAAAACTTGAAAAGCTCTAGCACATGATTTTATCCTGCTTCCCTCTGCGAAGGGCCATTCTTTTACTTTTATGTTGAGTCGGTTTACCTACTTCCTTCCATCTTAGAAGCAAACACTTGTGTCAACTGCATTGATTCTTACATACTTGCTTATTTGCATTCATCATATTACTTTGTGTTGACAATTATCCATGAGATATGCATGTTGAAAGTTGAAACCGCTGAAACTTATATCTTCCTTTGTGTTGCTTTGATGCCTTTACTTTGAATGTATTGCTTTATGAGTTAACTCTTATGCAAGACTTTTGATGCTTGTCTTGAAAGTACTATTCATGAAAAGTTTTGCTATATGTTATCTATTTGTTAGCAAATATGGATCATTGCCTTGAGTCACTGCGTTCATCTCATATGCTTTGCAATAGTATGATTAAGATTATGTTGGTAGCATGTCACTTCAGAAATTTTTCTTCTTTATCGTTTACCTACTCGAGGACGAGTAGGAACTAAGCTTGGGGATGCTGATACGTCTCCAACGTATCTATAATTTCTGATGTTCCATGCTTGTTTTATGATAATACCTACATGTTTTGTTCACACTTTATAATGTTTTTATGCGTTTTGAACTAACCTATTAATAAGATGCCACAGTGCAGCTCGTTTGTTGTTTTTGGTTCCGTAAAGGCTGTTCGGGCAATATTCTCGGAATTCGACGAAACGAAGACCCAACATCTTATTTTCCCCGGAATCAGAACACCGAAGGAGAGTCGGAGAAGGGCAGGGGGCCACCACACAACATGGCGGCGCGGCCCCAGCCTGGCGCGCCGGCCTCTGAGGGGGGCCCGGGCACCCTCCGACTCCGTCTCTTCGCCTATATAAGCCCTTTCGACCTAAAACATCGATACCGATTGACGAAACTCCAGAAAGACTCAGGGCGCCGCCGCCATCGCGAAACTCCAATTCGGGGACAAGTCTCTATTCCGGCACTGCCGGACGGGGAAGTGCCCCGGAAGCCATCTCCATCAACGCCACCGCCTCCATCATGCTCGTGAGTAGTTCCCCATGGACTACGGGTTCTAATAGCTAGTTGGTATCTCCCCCATGAACTTCAACACAATGATCTCATGAGCTGCCTTACATGATTGAGATTCATCTGATGTAATCGGTGTTGTGTTTGTTGGGATCCGATGGATTGTTACATTATGATTAGTCTATCTATAAAGTTTGTGAAGTTATTGTTGCTGCAATCTTGTTGTGTTTAATGCTTGTCACTAGGGCCCGAGTGACATGATCTTAGATTTAAGCTCTATACTTATTGCTTAGATTGTATCTACAAGTTGTTTGCACATGTCTATGTCCGGAACCCGAGGCCCCAGAGTGACAACAACTGGGACAACCGGAGGGGAAGGCATAGGTATGAGGATCACATGTTTTCACGGAGTGTTAATGCTTTGCTCCGGTGCTCTATTAAAAGGAGTACCTTAATTTCCAATAGATTCCCTAGAGGCCCGGCTGCCACCGGCTGGTAGGACAAAAGATGTTGTACAAGTTTCTCATTGCGAGCACGTATGACTATATATGGAAAACATGCCTACATGATTAATAATCTTGATGTTCTGTCTTAATGCTATTTCAATTCTATCTATTGCCCAACTGTAATTTGTTCACCCAACACTTGTTATTGGAGAGTTACCACTAGTGTAGATAGGGAACCCCGGTCCATCTCTCATCATCATATAATCGTTCTACATGTCATTGGAAGTAGTATCAACTATTTTCTGGTGCCATTGCTCTCATATTACTGTTGCTTTCACATCACCCCTGTTACTAGTGCTTTTCAGCAACTGAATTGACAACTCAGTTGTTAAGGCTTATAAGTATTCTTTACCTCCCCTTGTGTCGAATCAATAAATTTGGGTTTTACTTCCCTCGAAGACTGTTGCGATCCCCTATACTTGTGGGTCATCAGTCGGCCAGCAAACGAAGTTCGGGGGCCTGAGAAATCGAGCGGACGCCTCATATTAAAAGGGGCCGCGGAGGGGAGTTCGTAATTTTCCTCTCCCTCTCTCCCGCCGCCGCTCCGCCTCCGCGCCGAGAGCCTCCCTCGCGCCGCTCCGCTGCCACGCCTCCGTCCGACATGGGGCGTGCAAGACGCGTGCGTAGGGGAGGTGTCCGAATCGGTGGCGGAAGATCAACTCGGCGTCCGCCGGGTGTACAGGCGGAGCCGGAGCGCGCCAGGCGGTCGCGCTCCGACGGCGCATGGAAGCGGGTGATACGTCTCCAACGTATCGATAATTTCTTATGTTCCATGCTACTTTATTGATGATACCTACATGTTTTATGCACACTTTATGTCATATTCGTGCATTTTCCGGAACTAACCTATTAACAAGATGCCGAAGTGCGTCCTTTTTCTGTTTTTGGTCAGAAATCCTAGTAACGAAATATTCTCAATTGGACGAAATCAACGCCTGTGTTCCTATTTTGCCCGGAAGCATCCGGAACACCCGAGAGCCACCGAGGGGAGTGGGCCCCGATGATAGGTGGCGCGGCCTGGGCCTGGCCGCGCGGCCTATGGTGTGGGCACCCTTCGACCCTCCCCGCGCCCTTCGCCTATTTAAAGCCCCCATCGAAACCCTTACAGAGGAAGCCACGGTACGCGAAACCTTCCGGAGCCGCCGCCATCGCGAAGCCAAGATCGGGGGACAGAGTCTGTTCCGGCACCCCGCCGGAGGAAGTGCCCCAAGGCTTCTCCATCGACACCGCGCCATCTCCACCGCCATCTTCATCACCGCCGCTGCTCCCATGAGGAGGGAGTAGTTCTCCATCAAGGCTCGGGGCTGTACCGGTAGCTATGTGGTTCATATCTCTCCTATGTACTTCAATACAATAATCTCATGAGCTGCCTTACATGATTGAGATTCATATGATGATGTTTGTAATCTAGATGTCATTATGCTAGTCAAGTGAGTTTTACTTATGTGATCTCCGGAGACTCCTTGTCCCACGTGTGTAAAGGTGACAGTGTGTGCACCGTGTGGGTCTCTTAGGCTATATTTCATGAATACTTATTCACTGTTATGAATGGCATAGTGAAGTGCTTATTTATATCTCTTTATGATTGCAATGTGGTTTGTATCACAATTTATCTATGTGCTACTCTAGCAATGTTATTAAAGTAGTTTTATTCCTCCTACACGGTGTAATGGTGACAGTGTGCACTCGTGTTAGTACTTGGTTTATGCTATGATCATGATCTCTTGTAGATTGCGAAGTTAACTATTGCTATGATAGTATTGATGTGTATTATTCCTCCTACATAAGCATGAAGGTGACAGTGTGCATGCTATGTTAGTACTTGGTTTAGTCGTTTCGATCTTTCATGCACTCTAAGGTTATTTAAATATGAACATTGAATTGTGGAGCTTGTTAACTCCGGCATTGAGGGTTCGTGTAATCCTACGCAATGTGTTCATCATCCAACAAGAGAGTGTAGAGTATGCATTTATCTATTCTGTTATGTGATCAATGTTGAGAGTGTCCACTAGTGAAAGTCTATTCCTAGGCCTTGTTCCTAAATCTGCTATCATTGCTTGTTCTTGTTTATCGAGTTACTATCGCTGCGTTACCTGCTCAAATTCATTCATACCACTTGTATTTCACTATCTCTTCGCCGAACTAGTACACCTATTAGGTGTGTTGGGGACACAAGAGACTTCTTGCTTTGTGGTTGCGGGTTGCATGAGAGGGATATCTTTGACCTCTTCCTCCCGAGTTCGATAAACCTTGGGTAATCCACTTAAGGGAAACTTGCTGCTGTTCTACAAACCTTCTGCTCTTGGAGGCCCAACACTGTCTACAAGAATAGAAGCACCGTAGACATCAAGCACTTTTTCTGGCGCCGTTGGGGAGGAAAGGTAAAAGGCACTCATACTCCGGTTCAGTACTTTTTGGCGCCATTGTGTGTGTGCTCGAAGCTATTTCCTTTAGACTCTCAATTGCGACATTTGGTTTCTTGTTTACACTAGTTAGGCATAATGGACAACAAAGAGCTTCTTATTCTATTTCCTGATTTAAGACATGGATGGTTTGATGCGAAAATTAAAAAACCCATGGAACATATTAATATGAATGCTTTGAACACTATTGTTGCTAATGATATGGAAAATTCTAAGCTTGGGGAAGCTGGCTTTGATGAGCATGATATTTTTAGTCCCCCAAGCATTGAGGAGAAAATTTTCTTTGATGATACTTTGCCTCCTATTTATGATGATTATAATGATAGTAGTCTTTTGTTACCACCTGTTATGGAGGATAAATTTGATTATGATTACAATATACCTCCTATATTTGATAGCTACTTTGTTGAATTTGCTCCCACTTGTTGACGTCGGAAACCCACCGGCGGGCAGTGACTGGTCAACACCGTAGAGCCGGGAACAACTAGGGCTGCGGCTGGCCCCGATCCTCGAGCGACGGCCCGCAAAGCCTCCTGGTCGCGCGCCGATGCAAATTGCAAGGGCGTGACCCACCTGGTCCGGAAGGTGTGGATGATGCCTCGCTTAGTTTCTGCAGGGCACACACGTACACGTTAAATACGAGCCTCGATCGGCTCTCGGGTTATCCTGTGAATCGGCTCATGGAGCCGATCCACCCATGATTCGTCCAAGGTGGCCGAATATATGGTGGTCCTGCTTGATCAAGATAAAGCATATGAGATCCACGACGATTTGGGGTTTTCACCGCATAATCGGATCATCCTACTCACGATTGGGCCTCGCGCTCACGCACGGTGATCGTAAGCCAGCCCTAGACAAGGCCTAAAAACCAACACTAGGTTGATCCTCGGAACATCCTGTCTAGGGGCAGCAAACTACACCCTACATGCCGCTGGATCCTCCAACCCATTGTAAGGCCTAACTATTGCAGATGTTAAACTAATCCTTGATGAATCAAGGAGCAATCGTAACGGATCAGATCTACTAAATAACGATCAAGCGGGGTGCCGCCTGCACCCATGATGAGGTACAAGGACGGCTAGATGCGCAAGGGTTGCACTACGACAGATATGATACTAAGAACAATGCTAACCCTAACACATCTATGATAACTACGTTGCTCGCCATCAAAAAGGCTTCGACGAGCAACGCATGAACAACGTGGCGGCTTGTGCCTAGATCGCGAGATGCGATCTAGGCAGCATGCTTGGAGAAACCCTTGAGACGGGGTTGGCGATGCGCCGAGATTGGTTTGTGGTGAACGTTGGTTGTTGTTTATTTCATAAACCCTAGATACATATTTATAGTCCAGGGGACTTTCTAATGTGGGCGTGCACCAAACCGTGCACGGGTAAAACTCTAACTCCTAAACTAAGATGCGATCTAATATGTTACAGATACATGGGCAGTTTAGCCCAACTTAGTATAAAAGGCCGATTCACGTATTTCTTCCATGTACAATCTTCACGTCCATCTTGATCGCGGCCCACATCTGACTCGGTCAAATTCTGGTGATAACACCACTACAACTAATAAAATTGATTATGCTTATGTGGAGAGTAATTATTTTATGCATGAGACTCATGATAAGAATGCTTTATGTGATAGTTATATTGTTGAGTTTGCTCATGATGCTACTGAAAGTTATTATGAGAGAGGAAAATATGGTTGTAAAAATTTTCATGTTACTAAAACACCTCTCTATGTGCTGAAATTTTTGAAGCTACTCTTGTTTTATCTTCCTATGCTTGTTGCTTTGCTCTTCATGAACTTGTTTATTTACAAGATTCCTATGCATAGGAAGCATGTTAGACTTAAATGTGTTTTGAATTTGCCTCTTGATGCTCTCTTTTGCTTCAACTTCTATTTCTGGCGAGTGCATCATTAAAACTGCTGAGCCCATCTTAATGGCTATAACGAAAGAACTTCTTGGGAGATAACCCATGTGTTATTTTACTACACCAATTTTTGTTTTGTTGAGTCTTGGAAGTTGTTTACTACTGTAGCAACCTCTCCTTATCATGTTTTTGTGCCAAGTAAAGTTTCTATGTCAAAGTTGATGTTATATTTGGGATCATTGCAGAAACAGCATTGTCGTCACGAATCTGGGCACTCTCTGTAGAAAATTCTAAAACATCTGCCAATTTACGAGCGTGATCCCAGATATGTACGCAACTTTCATTAGTTTTGAGTTTTTCCATTTGAGCAAGTCTGGTGCCACTTTAAATTGTCTTTACTGATCGTTTTTGATGATTCTGCCTTTTATTTCGCATTGCCTCTTTTGCTATGTTGGATTCATTTCTTTGATCCATTAATGTCCAGTAGCTTTATGCAATGTCCAAGTGTAAAGAATGATTGTGCCACCTCTGAACATGTGAATTATTAATTGTGCACTAACCCTCTAATGAGTTTGCTTGAAGTTTGGTGTGAAGGAAGTTTTCAAGGGTCAAGAGAGGAGAATGATATACTATGATCAAGAAGTGTGAAAGCTCTAAGCTTGGGGATGCCCCGTGGTTCACCCCTGCATATTCTAAGAAGACTCAAGCGTCTAAGCTTGGGGATGCCCAAGGCATCCCCTTCTTCATCGACAAAGTATCAAGTTCCTTCTCTTGAAACTATATTTTTATTCGGTCACATCTTATGTATTTTACTTGGAGCGTCTGTGTGCATTTATTTTTGTTTTGTTATCCTAGTTCTCTGAATAAGTTCATCCTTGTGTGGGAGAGAGACACGCTCCGCTGGTTCGTATGAACACATGTGTTCTTAGCTCATAATATTCATGGCGAAGTTTCCTCTTCGTTAAATTGTTATATGGTTGGAATTGAAAAATGCTACATGTAGTAATTGCTAAAATGTCTTGGATAATGTGATACTTGGCAATTGTTGTGCTCATGTTTAAGCTCTTGCATCATATACTTTGCACCCATTAGTGAAGAAATACATAGAGCATGCTAAAATTTGGTTTGCATAATTGGTCTCTCTAAGGTCTAGATAATTTCTAGTATTGAGTTTTGAACAACAAGGAAGACGGTGTAGAGTCTTATAATGTTTACAATATGTCTTTTATGTGAGTTTTGCTGCACCGGTTCATCCTTGTGTTTGTTTCAAATAAACCTTGCTAGCCTAAGCCTTGTATTGAGAGGGAATACTTCTCATGCATCCAAACCCTTGAGCCAACCACTATGCCAATTGTGTCCACCATACCTACCTACTACATGGTATTTCTCCGCCATTCCAAAGTAAATTGCTTGAGTGCTACCTTTAAAATTCCATCATTTACCTTTGCAATATATAGCTCATGGGACAAAATAGCCTTAAAAACTATCGTAGTATTGAATATGTACTTATGCACTTTATCTTTTATTAAGTTGCTTGTTGTGCGATAACCATGCTTCGGGGAACGCCATCAACTATTGTTGAATATCGTGTGAGTTGCTATGCATGTCCGTCTTGTCTGAAGGATCTATCACCTTAATGATTGGAGCATGCAAATTGTTAGAGAAGAACATTGGGCCGCTAACTAAAGCCATGAATCATGGTTGAAGTTTCAGTTTTGGACATATATCCTCAATCTCATATGAGAACAATAATTGTTGCTACATGCTTATGCATTAAAGAGGAGTCCATTATCTGTTGTCCATGTTGTCCCGTATGGATGTCTAAGTTGAGAATAATCAAAAGCGAGAAATCCAAAATGCGAGCTTTCTCCTTAGACCTTTGTACAGGCGGCATGGAGGTACCCCTTTGTGACACTTGGTTGAAACATGGCATTGCAAAGATCCGGTAGTCCAAGCTAAGTAGGACAAGGTGCGGACACTATTAGTATACTATGCATGAGGCTTGCAACTTGTAAGATATAATTTACATAACTCATATGCTTTATTACTACCGTTGACAAAATTGTTTCATGTTTTCAAAATAAAAGCTCTAGCACAAATACAACAATCGATGCTTTCCTCTTTGAAGGACCTTTCTTTTACTTTTATGTTGAGTCAGTTTACCTATCTCCTCCACCTCAAGAAGCAAACACTTGTGTGAACTGTGCATTGATTCCTACATACTTGCATATTGCACTTGTTATATTACTCTATATTGACACTATCCATGAGATATACATGTTATAAGTTGAAAGCAACCGCTGAAACTTAATCTTCCTTTGTGTTGCTTCAATACCTTTACTTTGATTTATTGCTTTATGAATTAACTCTTATGCAAGACTTATTGATGCTTGTCTTGAAGTACTATTCATGAAAAGTCTCTGCTTTATGATTAACTTGTTTACTCATGTCATTACCATTGTTTTGATTGCTGCATTCATTACATATGTTTACAAATAGTATGATCAAGATTATGATGGCATGTCACTTCAGAAATTATCTTTGTTATCGTTTTACCGCTCGGGACGAGCAGAACTGGTGGATGCCGATACGTCTCCAACGTATCGATAATTTCTTATGTTCCATGCTACTTTATTGATGATACCTACATGTTTTATGCACACTTTATGTCATATTGCATTTTCTGGAACTAACCTATTAACAAGATGCCGAAGTGCGGTTCCCTGCTTTTTGGTTTCGAAATCCTAGTAACGAAATATTCTCGGAATTGGACGAAATCAACGCCCTGTTCCTATTTTGCCCGGAAGCATCCGTAACACCCGAGAGCCACGGAGGAGCCCTGGTGGGCCCGATGATAGGGTGGCGCGGCCGGCCCCCGCGCCGCCTCTATGGTGGGGCACCCCTTCGACCCTATGCGCCGCCTCTTCGCCTATTTAAAGCCCCCGCATCGAAACCCTTACGAGGAAGCCACGGTACGCGAAACCTTCCGAGCCGCCGCCATCGCGAAGCCAAGATCTGGGGACAGGAGTCTCGTTCCGGCACTCGCGAACGTGCCCCGGAAGGCTTCTCCATCGACACCGCTGCCATCTCCACCGACATCTTCATCACCACTGCTGCTCCCATGAGGAGGGAGTAGTTCTCCATCAAGGCTCGGGGCTGTACCGGTAGCTATGTGGTTCATATCTCTCCTATGTACTTCAATACAATAATCTCATGAGCTGCCTTACATGATTGAGATTCATATGATGATGCTTGTAATCTAGATGTCATTATGCTAGTCAAGTGAGTTTTACTTATGTGATCTCCGGAGACTCCTTGTCCCACGTGTGTAAAGGTGACAGTGTGTGCACCGTGTGGGTCTCTTAGGCTATATTTCAGAATACTTATTCACCGTTATGAATGGCATAGTGAAGTGCTTATTTATATCTCTTTATGATTGCAATGTGGTTTGTATCACAATTTATCTATGTGCTACTCTAGCAATGTTATTAAAGTAGTTTTATTTCTCCTACCGGTGTAATGGTGACAGTGTGTGCACTCGTGTTAGTACTTGGTTTATGCTATGATCATGATCTCTTGTAGATTGCGAAGTTAACTATTGCTATGATAGTATTGATGTGTATTATTCCGCCTACATAAGCATGAAGGTGACAGTGTGCATGCTATGTTAGTACTTGGTTTAGTCGTTTCGATCTTTCATGCACTCTAAGGTTATTTAAATATGAACATTGAATTGTGGAGCTTGTTAACTCCGGCATTGAGGGTTCGTGTAATCCTACGCAATGTGTTCATCATCCAACAAGAGAGTGTAGAGTATGCATTTATCTATTCTGTTATGTGATCAATGTTGAGAGTGTCCACTAGTGAAAGTCTATTCCCTAGGCCTTGTTCCTAAATACTGCTATCGCTGCTTGTTACTGTTTTACTGAGTTACTACTGCTGCGTTACTACTGCTCAAATTCATTCATACCACTTGTATTTCACTATCTCTTCGCCGAACTAGTACACCTATTAGGTGTGTTGGGGACACAAGAGACTTCTTGCTTTGTGGTTGCAGGTTGCATGAGAGGGATATCTTTGACCTCTTCCTCCCTGAGTTCGATAAACCTTGGGTAATCCACTTAAGGGAAACTTGCTGCTGTTCTACAAACCTCTGCTCTTGGAGGCCCAACACTGTCTACAAGAATAGAAGCACCCGTAGACATCAGCGGGCCAACCGAAAGTGGCCGGAGCTAATGGCGCGCCTTCAAGCGCGCGAGGAGGCGGCTGCGGAAGGAGAAGTGGAGGCGCCCCCGCTGGCGGCGCGTGCAGCCCGCCGCTGCCGGCGCTGCCCCCGCGCGGCGACGACAACGACGACGCTGACGGGCAGCCTCTAGCCTGCGGGAGCACCTCCGAGGCGGCGGCCATCAAGGTGGTGGCGCTCATCGTCGCTTAGGAAGAGCCGGCGACCCAAAACCCTCCGCCGGCGACATCAAGCGCCCCGGTGACAGTATAGTCCGGGGACTAAAAATCTAGTCTAATTAGGTCCCTAGTATGGAATGTAGGTCGAATATGCATGTATTTTGCCACTATTATTGTAAATTATGAACGAATTCAGCGATGAAATCGAGTGCAATCGTGAGTTTCGATTTTCCGCGACTTTTGATTTCAGCGTTTTCGGTTCACGTTTTCGGTTTCTGTTCTGCGCCGTGCCTAAATCCGCTCGCAATTTGTTTTTCTGGAGACTGAACTCACTTTTTTCGGTTCCGAGAAATAGGGGCTATGCTAGAGATGCTCTAAGGTAACATGTTTAACTTTTGTTGAGATTTCAGCTCTGACCACTAACAAACATCTAGCAGATCAAGCTTGTCTTCGACTTAACCTTTGGTTTGACAAGTGATACCCGAAATATTCAACTTGCTCTGACCAAGTTGGTACAACACAACACATCACAACCGGAAGTTGTCAGCTGACTTGTGGTAATCTTGGTGTCATATTCGTATCCTCATATTCGCTGTAGCTTCACCAAACCAGCAATATTTGCACTTGTTGCATTGCTTAGTTCGGAATTCGATGGCGAAGCGAAAGACTTTAGTAAGACACGCTGACGCTGATGGTGGTTAGAGATAGAGATATACATACCCTTCTTCCGGGATCTTGCTGAGGCGGTGGCTAGAAGGTTCGGAAACGGTGGTGGGAGGAAGGCTTTCGATTCGAGGCAGCTTTCGTAAGGTCCACTAGATTAGTATACCGGCATGCTTCTCTGCCATGTAGTTAGGGCATCTCCAGCGGCGTGACGTAAACGGACGCTGAGCGACCGTTTGTGTCCGCAATGACTGAAAATGCGTCGTGCACACTTAGGGTTGTAAATGGTACGGATAATTTCCGCTCCGAATCCGCATCCGTAACCGTTTTTGAGGATATGGTATGCATTTTTAGAAATCCGCCGGATATGGATGCGGATGCGGATACTGCTCAAGCGGATATCTGGCGGATACGGTAGAGGATATGGTATTGATACTATCCGACGGATACGGATTATCCGTCATTTTTTGCGGATTATCCGAGGTCCTCAATGAGGATAATCCGAGAAAATTAGCCCAATCCTAAATATTTAGACAATATAGTTAGTTCATCGGCTAAAATATGTATGCTATTAGCACGCAATTTGCTTTTGTTGTACAAACATGTGTGTACATTTAGCTATAGCCTATAATTACAAATATATTATACATAAAAAAGCATATTTCTATTTTTATGTGTATATTTGCTTAATAATCCGCTTCCGATCCGAGTCCGGTCCGAATCCGCTCCATATCCGTAATCCGATATAATCCGCATCCGAATCCGCATCCGACCATTATCCGCTCTGATCCGAATCCGTCATAAAAATATGGCAAAGGATATGGTAATAAAAATATCCGATCCGATCCGATCCGTTTACATCTCTATGCACACTCTCCAGCGCCGCGACGCGAAGTGACCGGGCCGTCCGCAGAGGCGCAAACCTGGCCCAAATATGCGCCAGGTTTGCGTCTGCGCGGACGCGCAAAGTGACCGCTTGGTCCTGGCACGGGCCCGCCCGCAGCGTCACAACCGTCGTCTTCCCGGCATTACTTGCGGGCGGCGCGCCACGCCTTTGCAGGCCGCGTGCCTCGGCTTCCGTGAGCGTCAGCGACGCGGCGTCGATGCGTCTTCTCCGCACGGGCAGGAGGCCGCTTCGCAGATCGCGGGCGCTCGCGTGCCGCGCGTAGTAATGGCGATGCCCCGCATGGCGCCGCCGCCCCCGCTCCGACCTATATAAACAGGGCGCGAGCATCTCATCTCCTCCGCACTAAACCCTAGCCGCGCCGCCGTAGCGCCACTCGAGATCCACCATGAGCGCCGGACGCGGCAGCCGCGCCTCCACCTCCACCTTCACCTCCCACTCCACTCCCGGCCTCGAGCTCCGACGACGGGTTCGACTCGGCGCGCCGCCTCCGCCGGACGCGAGGGCTTCGCAGCGGAGGATCCGCGCTCGGAGGAGACGCCGGAATGGGGACAGCAGGCGGCGGCGGCGCCGGACTGGGACGATTTCATGGATGATACGATCCGACCGGAGGAGAAGGCGGCGGAGCGCGCCCTCGTCGAGTCTTTCGAGACGCTCAAGGACGAGGCCGCCAACGCGAGGCTAGAGCAGGCACTCGCAGGACGCGGCGGCGCCCCGAGCCATAGCGGCCGCGCGAGAGGCGGCGGAGAAGCAGGCCACGGAGCGACGCAACGACGGTGTCGACCCGTCAGGAAGCAAGTAGTCTAGGTCTTGTATAGTTTTTATGTATTACTTTCTATGTTTGGTTTTCATATGCAATCAATCGCTCGTGGTAGAAAACCAAACGAATTGAAGATCAAACTATGTTGCAATTCAAAAATGGGTCGTCCCGGTGGGAGCACACCCAGACGCAAACGGACGCGCGGTCAAAATATGTCCGCTGGGCGACGTAAACGGACGCTGGCGACCACTTTTGGGCCTCCGAAATGCGTCGCGCCGCTGGAGATGCCCTTACATATAGTACTGAGACGGCGACCACCGGCAGTCAGCCAGTTACACATGCAAGCAGACGAAATCTACGAATTGGGAAACAAGATCTTGGCCGAAAGTTACAGATAGTAGTAGTATAGTACTAAAACGGTAGGTTGCAGCGGACTGAGACCCTCATCCTGATCGATCGGTGCGCACATGCTTGGGCGGACCCCTGAGAAGACTATTCCCCGCCACCCGCGAGCGAGGAGGAGCCCGGCAGAAAGGAACCCACGTCGCCGTCAGGCGAAAAGGCGTCGGAGCACTGATACGAGCCATGGAGATTGAAATGTTTTCCAGCTTCTTCGGACGATTGATTCTACTTGCAGTAGCTTTCTTTTTAACGGACTTGCGGTAGCTTCAGTGCTCGTCTTTGTGGGAGACCAGCCCAGCCACTTTTTGTATTTCACTCCAGACAGACTGAAGTGGATCTCTCGATCACTTTGATGGTTACTGGGCAAGTGTATCTTCTCGTTCCTTGATCATAGTCGCACGTGTCAATCAATGGCAGCTCTACGAAATTCCAACTTGGTATTTATTTTGCCAAAATCGTCACTGTTTTTGCTAACATTGTCAAAATCATTGGTACCTACGAACACCACTAGTGATATCCCTGGTGTCAATGCTATCCAGAAGCATAGAACTTGAGACCTTTCGATTCTGATGACATATACAATTGCTGCAGGAGAATTAGTATCAGTCATACAATTGATGTACTATTAAAGTCCAAACATATCAAAATGGCTAGACAATATATCAATATTCAACATCTGTTTCTCTCGTCATCTCGTTCTCGGAACCATTCCATTGTCAGAGAGCCAACAATGCTGCTGTTGCATGATATATTCTTGCCTCGTGCATCTTTACCCGGCTAGTAGAGTCATATCTATATATAGAAGACGTTTTACTCAGTATACATGGGGCGTGTAAGTGGAAAGAATGTTCCATACTAACTGACGCTTTTTTATAGTTAATTCTGCAGGGACTAATAGTCGATTCTCAATAAACGAAAATAAAAGATCGTAGCTAGTAGCCAGGCAGATACTCTTTGAATAAGTATGCCTTTTTTTTGAAAGAAAAATAAAAGATTTGCCTTAATTCATTAAATAAGGAGAAGTCATAGAACCAAGTTTTAGAGTTACAACCACAACGAGGAAAAAGCCTACTCTCCCGCAGTCAAAAGACCTAAATGTTTCGCACCGGCTATAACTCAAGTTCTAGGTTCAGACTTGATTCTATCGAAGATGATGGTTGGCAACTTGGCATAGTGCTCACGTTTTTGAAGGTTCTCGCATTTCTCTCATTCCAAATCTCACAAGCAACTAGCATGAGGAGAGAGGCCATAGCCTTCCTTCTTCCGCCATGAGCAAGAACCATGGAAGTCCACCAACGTTCCACACTATCAAACTCACTCCAAGAGGCGGGGTCTAAGCCGTGGATGTGAAGCCAATCCCTAATCATAGTCCAAATACGAACGGAGTGGTGGCATTTGAATAGAAGATGGGCCGCCGACTCGTCATGGCAACGATAAAGGGGGAAATCTTCCCATTAGGCCACACGCGTCTCTCAAGGCGGCCCGCCGTCCAAACCCGGTTTTGTATGATAAGCCAAAACCTTCCAAACGACCATCTCCATGGAAGAGCGAATAGTTTTGGCGAATTGCGCCTTGTAGGCCGACGAGCAAGAGTATGTCCCGTTTGCGGTGAGCTTCCAAACAATGGATTTCAGCACATCATCTTGGAGAGCGATTTGCGAGATATGTTGCCAAAGCAAGGTAAATTCATGGAGGTTTTGGACCGAAAGGCCCACGGATTTGTCAAGATGGAGGATCCAAGCATCGTTGTTAATTGACTTCCAGACGTTCCAAGTTTTCCTCTTAGAGATAGCATAGATGGAAGACGCAATGCACTTGTGGCATAAGTCATCGACCCAAGGATCATCCCAAAAGCTAGCATTATTTCAATCTCCAATGGTGACTTTGGTCAACAAACAAAAAAGATCCAAGTCCTCCTTGTTGCAAGGGTTCTCCATTCCAACCCAAGGCTTATCCAGTGAAGTCCAAGCAAGCCGTGGTCAACGTAGGCGTAAAGCTATCGTAAATTTATCCATGTTAAGGATACTCAATCCGCCAAGGTAGGTAGGGTGGCAAACCGCGGTCCAATTGACTTTACACTTTTCACCGGTGGCATTTATATTGCCCGCCCAAAAGAAGCTTCAGATTAGCTTTATGATAGCTTGTAGGCGCTCCATGGGGACCTCAAGGCCTGTGATAGGGTAGATGGCTTGCGAGGAAAGAACCGATTTGACAAGCGCCTTCCTCTCGGCGATGTTGAAATATCTTCCATGAAGAGGAGCAAGGTGCGCCGCTGCTTTATCTTTGATGTATTGGAAATATGATCTTTTGAGGCGTTTTACCGCAAGAGGGAGATGAAGGTATTTCATAAGAAAGGTCATGGTGGTAGCCGGAAGGTCTTGTAGAACATGCACAAGGTCCACCTCATTGCATCGGATAGGTGCCACAAGGCTCTTCTCAAAGTTAGTGAAGAGGTCGGTAACATTGCCAAAATTGTTCAAAATCTGTGCAAGGTTGGACACCTCCGCATGGTTGGGGCCATAAAAATGGCCGCATCGTCGGCGTATAGGGATGTGGGAAACCTTGCCCCATTTTCGGGGAGGCGGCTAAGAAGGCCGTGGTCGGTGACCACTTGAAGGATGTGTTGGAGAGGGTCAATCACGATATCAAAAAGTAAGGGGGAGAGCAGGTCCCCTTGTCGTAGTCTGTGTCCATTCTTGATAGGATCCCAAGGGAGGCCATTGAAGAGAACTCTCGACGAAGTGGTGCAAAGAAGGGCCGTGAGCCAATCGCGAAAGCGAGGAGGAAAACCAAGGCGTTGAAGAAGATCAAGGAAGTAGTCCCAACGAACATGATCGAAAGCCTTCTTGATGTCAAGCTTGAAGAGAAGTGTCGCCTTCTTTCTTCGGTGAATCCATCTCGCGTAGTTGCAAACAAACATGAAGTTGTCATGTATGCTTCTCAACTTGATGAAAGCACTTTAGGAGTGGGACACAATGTTGTTCATGCGAGGGGCCAAGCGGCGGGATAGGATTTTAGCTACTATCTTTGCAAAACCATGGATAAGGCTAATGGGTCTAAAGTCGGTGATGTCCTCCGCCCCTTCTTTCTTCGGAATAAGGACAATATTGGTTGTGTTATGCCATCGTAGATTATTGGTGTGGAGGTTGGAGAAGCGTTGTATAACCGCCATTATGTCAAGTTTAATAATTTTTCAACAAGCGTTGAAGAATTTGCCATTGAAACCATCCAACCCGGGTGCCGCCATGATGTCAAGTATGCCTTTTTCGATGGTATGAAACGACCAGTTCTTGTATGTACGGAGTTTACCATGGTTCTTGTTTGTCAAAGGCTCAAAGCTAAACTCTTCGACACTCCAGGCACGCCAACAATACAAATTTAGAGTCACCGCGGCTACAATTCTTGTGTCTGGTCTATATGTTCCTCGAATTTTCCAAGCGATCGCCTATGTTTGATTGTTGGTAATCCATTACCACACAGTGTATATATTGGAACATAACGAACTAGGCGGACAAGGACGTCCGTACCTGCGACATGGAAACTACCCGTAGATGGTCATTTGGATCACTTGGGTCACGTGAGCCTGTCAACTAGATCGGCCAACATATATATTTGCTTGTGTGCCCATACTTGCAGTGTGCAAGAGGATAGTCAACTTAAATAAAATGCGTTTCTAAGAAATAAAAATATAGCAAATGCACCAGAATGGCTAGCTTTTGCGGCATTAATCCAGACGTCACTTCCATCGACTCGCCGCAGCCTGGGAAGGTTACTTAAGAGCCACCACCGATCCCTGAGCCCCGAGTAAGCGTACACTCCCTCCATTCCAGCGATAATGACTATTTTTTGAAAAAATAAAACTAATTAAAGTTTAACAAAACTTTTAGAAAAATATCAATAACCATATTATTATAAAGATATCATATGAAAATATATTTTATGATATATCTAGCGGTGTTGATTTTGGATTGTACATATTAATATTTTTTCCTAAAAACTTAGTCAAACTTTACGTAGTTTGATTGTTTTTAAAGTCTTATGACCAAACCACCTTAATTGTGTTGGATTAGATTCTCGTCGATGTCACCCATAGCTTATCCTATAATACCTCATTAATAATCCAGTCAATTTTTGTATAGCCACACATCCACCGTACCATGCACATCTCGGCAACACTCATTTGTTGCGTTGTTTTCTAATGGGCCAACATTCTGCTCTGTATATCATCACCGGTTTGATTGCCATCCTAAAAAACTTACCTTTTAGCGTTTGTAGGATCCTCTTGTCACATAGGATGCCAAATGCTTATCGTCACTTCATCCATCCCGCTTTGATCCTGTGGCAAACATTTTCATCGATATCACCATTGTTTTGCAGATAGATCCCAAGTATCAGAAGATGTCCCTCTTATGCAGTATTTGTCCTTCTAAACTAACATATCCGTCTTCGCACCAATAATACCGTTGAAGTTGCATTCCAAGTACTCGGTCTTCATCCTACCAATTGTAAACCCCTGATATTCCAGAGTCTGCATCCGTAGCTCTAACTTCCTATTTATGCCAACCATGTTCTCGTCCGGTTTTTACAATATCAAATTAATGCTTGCATGTATTCAATATTGTATATGTTGGTATTTTTTCTTATATATACTTGGTGAAATTTCATGAAGTTCACTTTGACTAAAGCGAAAATGCAGTGTATATAGTTTGAGATAGAATGATTAACTACTATCATTAGTCATTAATTAATAAGCATATTTGGATCGGCGAAGTAAGTGATGACACTACAGTACACAACCTCCAAACTCCCATTTCTTCTCATCAGTTCCATTCAGTAGCTTTGCAAATCCAAGCATGCCTTTTGGCCAAACAAAAATTAACAGACCCTTTGGCCAATAACCGAGGGATCAGACAGCAAGACCAAACCGGGGGTTTCCCTGCAACAAGGCTGCTAGAGAGAAAACAAAACGTGCGTGAAAAACAGTTTGTTGACGTTTCAAAGACTGTGGTTGACGGCTTGACGCAGTCCGCGTCCGTATGGTGTTCGCTGTCGGTTTGGGCCCAGCCGAGCCGAGCCTCCCACTCCCATGCATGCGCGGGCGCCGCCACAGTGGCCGGCCACGTCGCACTCCCTACTTTTCTACCCCACGCGCGCAGCACCAGCTAGCTAAGCCATCGGGCATGTCAGCATCCACCTGCGCTGTCGCTGCTGCGGCAGGTCCCGTATCTGTGGCAGCACATTTCGAAACGGGGCAGCTGCCCGCGCGCGCCGAAGCTTCTCTTCCCTTCGCTCGGCCCCGCAACAGGAGGAAGCTCGGTGCGAAGCCCAGCAACGAACGGCGCACGATATCTATAAATATATATGACACATGCCTCGATCGGGTCACTTGATACGACTCGATCGCCACCCATGCACTGACCGATCCGAGGCACGTACATGGCGGTGGCAGGAGCCGGCGCACCCTATCACTACCGCCCGCACGGTCACGTCGCCGGCGTCTGCCGCTCGATGGCCTTTCCGGCGCCGCGGGGTGGCGCAGGCAGCTCACTACCAGCAGAGAACAACCGCCCGTACAGCTCTGTCTCCACAGCCAGCTCTTTCTCTCCGGCCTTCGCGGCGGCGGCAAGCGGGGTGCTGCGGCAGGAACTCGACGTCTTGGACTACTTGTCGGACGACGGCAGAGGCGGGCCGGCGCTGGCACCGACCGTGCCCGAAACGTTCCGGGCGCCGCCGCTTCCTCCGCGGATGCCGGCTGAGGCGGCGCCGGTCGTGCCGGATGCTGGCTACGGTGCTCATCCGAGGTAATTTATCAAGACACACATTAATTTCTATGTGAATTGAGTGGAATTCCGTTTGACAATCGTACGTCCTCGACCGACATTGATTATTTCAGACGGGAAGCTACCTCCGCGGCGGCGGCCGGGAACAAGATCGCGTTCCGGACGAGGTCGGAGGAGGAGGTGCTCGACGACGGCTACAAGTGGAGGAAGTACGGCAAGAAGTCGGTCAAGAACAGCCCTAGCCCAAGGTAATTAAGTACGTACGAACGCACGCTGTGAACGCGCGCATGCACTCATCAACTTGCATGCATAATTAACTCGATCGACCACACATGTGTATGGTGCATATATGTGAACGCATGGTCAGTTTTAGACAGGACGAAAGCTGGGCACAGGGGGTGGTGATAGAATTATGAAACGGGGCGACTAGAGTAGTATATATGTGCTCTTCTAGTTAGTGCTAATCTTTTGTTTTGCCATGACATTTGGTCACTCGATCATCTAATGCGCTAGCTACTGCATTTGCTTAATCAAAATCGTCAAATAGCTAGGTTAAAAAAAAAACATCATCAAGACCACTTCTCTATGGGCCCGGTTGTAAGATTTGTATGATTTTTATTAATACCGTACCATCTAACATATTCTTAGATTCGTACCATCAGATTAGAAATGTTGGATTCTTAGCTCAAAAGTACCAAGTCTAACCAAACACTTTCAATTAAACATTTTTTATTATTATATACTCCATTATAATAGAGCAAGGTGGCACGGCGCATCTCACCCAGTACTAGCTATCAATTCAGTGCAGTTAGTGTTGAATTCATATGACGATATATGGCGAGAGAAAATATAAAACTGAAATTAAACAAGCAACAACCCAACTAAATTCACACGTCGTTGGATTCGACTAGAGTCTGATGTTTTATGATCGTTTTAATTTTATGAAACCCGTAATTGTAGCTCTTCTTGGACCCCTCATATGACCTGCATGACGAAGTGGGACTTTCATTAACTCAAAGTTTCATTTCTTTTCACTACAGGAACTACTACCGATGTTCGACAGAGGGATGCAGCGTGAAGAAGAGGGTAGAGAGAGACAAGGACGACGTGAACTATGTCGTGACGATGTACGAGGGGGTTCACAACCACGCGAGCCCGGGCACGGTTTACTATGCTTCTCGAGATCCCGCTACAGGCCGCTTCTTCGTCGCTGGCATGCATAGCCAAGGTCCTGGATGAAACACGTACCGGCCTAGTGATGTTAGTGTGCTATTAGGCCTTCTAGAATGAAATGTATATCCATGTTTTACAATCGCTTGCCCATGTGTTCGGCACTTGTTCTTTACATAGTGACACAATTTTAAGGGCATGTTTGTGAGCATTTGCTAAGAAATGGTGTGTTTACAAACTTGTGTACCAACTCTTTTATATACTGTGTCCGCAACATTTTTTTCTTGGGACAATACTAAACACCTGCCTGAACTAACAATATGATAACCGGAGTATCATCGTAAGTTTTATAAAAAAAACATCATAAGTTGACAAGACATTTTATGAGGAGACGACATTGTAACATAACATAATACTCCTACAAAGTGGGGCAAACTTATTGAAAACTGGACTTATTTTGCTCACCGAAGTATATACTCATGTATAGAGTTTTGTTTCGGGCGTTCGGTCGTAGTTGCCAAAAGGAAGTGAACCACGTGACAACCCACCAATCAAAATAGGCTATGCCGTTATGGGCCTACTAGGCCCACGGTTTGTACGTTTCGCAAGCTTGGACCCGACAACATTCAAATTCAAACTGGCCGCTCCTCAATTATGACGCACGCACTCGGTAGAATCCAAAACGGAATTCCCAGAAAGAAAATCAATACATTTCTGGGAGCTGAGCGGTTATGTCTCCAGATTCTCTACTATCTAAAAAGGAGGAACTGGTTCTGTTTCCTCCGGTCGAAATTTCGTCCAACATATTTTCAACAAGACTCTTTTGCCCTCCCACCCAACCCACGTAATACAATACCGGTTCCTTTTTCTGCCCAACCGCGTTTCGTCGACCGTGCGTCTTTTCTTTCTCCCTTGTCGTCCCTCCCAAACCCTAGGATCTCTGGCTCGCCGCCTCCCTCCTGGTCGCACCCTTCGGCGGTCGCCTCGCATGGAGCTCCGCCCGCCGCCTCCCTCCTAGTCGCACCCATCGACGCTCGCCTCGTATGTAGCTCCGCCCGCTGCAGCCTACCGATCCCGTGCCGGCCTCCCGCCTCCACCTGCTCCACCACTCCCGCCGGGGAGCCCCAACGTGCTCCTCCTACGGTTCCGTACCGTCCTCCGCACCTCGATCCCGCCGCCTACAACCCTGATTTGTGGCTTTCATGCCGCTGCTGCTCGGATCTTCGCGGGGTGGTCTGATCCTAGGAGGAGAGTCGGGAGGGCCGGTTGATTCCGGGCGTTAGGTGCTGCTCGGACCGGGAATTCGCTCGATCCATACCCTGGGTTGATTTGTTTTGCTGGTGAGGAATCCTGCCTTCTCTGATTGTTTTTCCGGCCAGGAACCCTTTTGGTTACAACCATTAAGCCTTTGTGAGAGATAGCTCTAATTAAATTTTACCAACAAAAGTTTTTTGCAAATCAGGTTGGTATCTTGGCTCGGCCCTGGCGAGGATGATGGCTTAAAAAAACGACAGGAGTGGGGAAGATGTAGGGTGAGGCTGACATTGGTGCCTGCTTGTACACGGTAATGGCGTACTGCTGATTCTTCTCTCCTACACATATTTGACCCCATTGAAGTAACACGTACCTAGATGATGCACAAGATGAATCCGTATACATATTGCACGAGCTTTATGAGTCATATTACTAGACCATGGTGAAAGCTACATGATGCACAAGATGGAATCTCCTATATTTAAATCTAACAGTAAGGTTCTTTTTTAGTAGAGAATTTTGTACGGTCACTATATAAATGTTGTTCTAGATCTTAGCATATAGTTTTTCTTTCTTTTAGCGTTTGTTATATAGTGGGCAATTTAGTATAATGATACTCATATGCATATGTTCATATTTACAGTATTATGAGCCTCTTCTGTCAGAGGCCAAGGAAGAAAGGGAACAAGACATTTCTGTTGCTTTGGATACAGGTATAAATGATAAACTTCAAGATATGCAACTTAAGCTTGAAAATACTATGTTGGAGAAAAAGAAAGTTGCAGAAGTGAGCTTCTTAAGATCGTGCATCTCTCAGTTCTTAAGCACACCCAGCTTGGGACTTGGCATCACAGATATCTTTGCCTTATCCTGTAGATGAATGAAAAAATCACAAAGAGCCAGGATATATGATGCAAGACAGTAGAAGGAATGGAGGAAAGATATTTATGTTCATTCCTCCAGAAAATAATAGCTTGGAACTTCAGTTTGAATTGCCAAAGGTGGCTGCAAGTCGCGAGTATTGTTTCCTCATTTCCGTTCCTTAGTTCTTCTAAGAGCAAATCGGTCACGATTTTTTTTAGAGATAGTGTGTGTGATACAAAATGAATTTTGTGTTTCTCCAGTTCTCCTTCTTGTGAACATCAGGATTAAGGATTACTAATGTTTAATAAAAGGATTGAATGATTCCAGGCAGGGGCTGAATAACTCTGCACACATTTGTATTTGGACCTAATGATGTTGGCTTACTCTTGGCGGAAGATTGTGTGACTGTCAAGACATAGAAACAAAGTTTGATTCCTTATTCCTTGGTTGATTGCTTATTTCTATATTTTGCTTTTTTTGTATCCATGTGTTCTGTTCCAGTTGATTAAGCTAGCATTTCTGCACTTGGCCATGCCCATTGAATTGGCTATCTTGTCAAACTACACTTGCTCATTTCTGCAGTTCTTTTTTGCATCAAGAGGCTGTGAGGAAATGAGCAAACCCCATTATCATAAATTCATATTGACACTCAGGTACAACATTGGTTTAACTGCATAGAAACAACATGAATTACCATGATGGCGACAATGCAAATGCCAATTGAAACACTGGTGTTGGTTTAGTAAAAAAAAATGAATGTGCCAGTTATGCCATGTTTCCAGTTTTCCATGTTACAGTGGGAGTAGTTCAGATTTAATGTACAACTCAGCAACACAAATAATATGCTTATGCAATGTATAGCTTCGTGAAAATGGTAAAATTCTAAACGAAAAAGCTAGACTTACGGGATGTGCTTACGGAAAGTGCTTACGGGAATGACGTGGTAACAACCGGTTGGTTCTTTTGTTTTTTCCTTCCGTGATTTCAGGCCCATGAACCTGCCGAGTGATTCCACGTGAGGCCGTAAGTTTAATCTCGTAAATTATTGCCCGTAGGTGTAGTGTTACTCAATTCTAAAATACATACATCCAATGGTTATCACTTAGTATATTTCTGTGTATGGATTTTGGTCTTCTCTTCAAGAAATCCCCCCCCCCGCCATGTAATTATTATATAATTTATAAACAATTTATGATTTGTCACATAAGCAGCATCACATTTGATGAATGATTGTGCTCCCATTTACTGTAGGACGTGAGAGGTTTTCTCAAATTGCATCCAGTAATTGAGTAGTTTCATGTTCTCTTTTGATGTTGCAGCATGGTTATTTTAAGGCATTCTCCAAGCGCTTGTTCACCGATGGAATAATTTTCTCTCACGGAGACATGTTTTCCACAAGAATTAAGCAAGTTCAGATATTAGATATAACCGCTGAATATTAGATATAGCAGTGTGCAGCAGGTTCAAGGTTAGTGGGCGCCCTTGTCTTAAACTCTGAATCGATGATGCAGTTGCTAAAAGTGGCTCTTCGGTATCAGGTGGTTTGCTGGGAACATGGGTTTCAGGATGATCGTGAGAAACCTAGGAGCTGAAGAAGCCTTCAGATGTGTTTCCGAGCCTTCTAGCCGAGATTAAGCGGTTTGTGCCATCCCCCAAGCTGCACACATTATGGTGGACTTATAATTGCTTCAAGGTAAAGTCTGGTTTGGATGAGATCAATGTGGAGAATCTAGGCAATGGTTCGTGAGGGCTGCACTACTGTGAAGCGAGATGATATACTAGGCATATGTTTTTTATTTGTTGGAATTCCGCAGGTCTTATTACATCGTGGTTTGTCATAGAATTGCTTCTGAATTATTTGCAAATTTCCAAGGAAAAATAAGAAACGAAAATATATGATGTAAATTTTAGGAATAGAGGTAGATAGATATACGGAGTATATCTTTCAGAATTGTGCATCCTTTTTGTTTGACGTTGTTTGATTAAGGGATGGCTTTAAACTGATATATATTTTCTCCCACGGTTGTGTACTTCTTGGTCGTGTATTTTTAGTACATGTTGTAGTTTATCAAATTGTACAACAAGAGAGACTACTCATTATCCGCTCAATGCCTCAGCTTACTTGAATGCTATTTTGTCAGCCTTAGTGGATCAATGATGGGCTTATAAATGTGTTTTAGCTGATTTTTAACAAAACCGTTTTAATATTATTTTGGTTAGCAATCAAATTATAGTAAACTGTGCGTGAGTTAGGATAAAAGCACGACGTCCTTGACGATCCATCCCGATCGAGGTAGTGCATCTCCTGCTAAGCCATCCACATTGACGTTGGGCCGGCGAGGTTATGAGCCCTCATGGTGTGGCTGCTTGGCACCGCCCGAGGTGGTCGGGATGGATCGGCGGCGGCTGGCGCAAGATACGCTTGGCGCCTCTATGGTGTTGATTTTATCCCGTTGCAACGCACGGGCATTTGTCCTAGTACAATCAAAAGTTACACCTTCTAGCTACCGTAAACCGTGAGGCGTGATATCACGGGCAGAGCCGCCCGGCAAATGTTTTATTGTTGTGGATCGTAGAGCAAGGGGACCCGCATATCAGCCATGGTTGTGTGTGGGCTAACTTCTGATTGATGAATTCTCTCCTCGTGTCAAGTAGGCACATCGCTATGCCTACCTGATTACCTCGCACTCACGAACGCTAGGTTGATGCTGGGGCTGGGTCGTGTGAATACAAAATTTGGCTACTAGGTATTTGTGGGCCAAATTAGCCTAAATGTGGGTAGATAAATATTTGAATGACAAATGAATTTGGTGTTGTGCTTTTAGCTCAAAATGCAGGCTCAGTTATAGTCATACCGATGCAACGATGACGATCAGAGGAAGCAAGATATTTACCAGATCATGCAATGCAACAAGTGCAAGCTTGGAATATGGAGTATTTGCTGAATTAGCTGCCACCGAGGCCCAATTTTTTATGCAATTCAGAGATGCTGAGCTGAAGCATGAGGTTCAGAGGCTACAAGTCACGTCAGATAAAAATACAACAGGAAAGGATATCAGCTACGTGGTGATTCATATAGTTAGTCCTAGGCCGGAATATCCTCTATATTGTTTCTAGGCCCAAGATTAGTTGCACGTGACAGCACTTATCACGTATTGGCTTTCAAGTAGAACGGGCAGGTAAGATTCATACATGAAACCGAATCAACGAGCGACATAAAAGTCATGTTCGGTTTAGATTTTGGTTTCTTTTCCCGTAAGCCAAGTTCTGGGGGAAGACTTAGGTAGGATCAGATCTTAGATAGGATCTATGAGATTAATTTTTTGCAAATACAAAACATGTTCAAAAATTTTGAAAAAAAATGACAACACACATCTATGTTATATATACAATGCCAAAAAATTGCAACTTCAAATTCGACATACACTTAGAGATACAAAAAAAATAAATCTGGGTGTGAATAGTGTGAAATACTATTCAACCAGATCTGACACTATTCACATCAGAATTTGTCTTTTTTGTTTCTCCAAGTGTAGATTAGATTTTGAGCTGAATTTTTTGGAGTTGTAGATACAGCCTATATGCATGTTGCTAATTATTTTCCAATTTTTTCGCATAGCAAAAGTATGATTTTTCTAAGTTGATCCTATGATCCTACCTAATGGGGAGATCCTATACAAGTCTCCCCCCCAAGTTCTGTCCCACGCAAGTCCTACATGCGCCTTTAAATAGGCCACAGCCGATTGAGGAAGAATCAACCAATCCATCAATACACAAAATACATCTACTTTTTACCGTTTATTTTTTTATCGTTCTTCTTTGCCATGCCCTAGCAGCCCTAGGGTTTGGTTCATCTTTACCGTTTTACGCTGAAAAACGATCGATCTTCTCCACGAAAGCGAGAAACCTTTGTTGCTTTGCTCGGAAAGCAATTGGTCATCGTCACGAAAGCACGACAATTATCCTGCCGTTGCGTGCCAACCGGTCGTATTCGATTTCCTTCATGGATTTGCCACAACTTGCGACTTTAGGTGGGTTTGAGGTGGTGGCACCATGTATGGCCACCGACCAACACATGGCGACATTAGTGGAAAATGATACTTCACACACTTCAGACCCCAAGAAGTTTAAAGAAATAAAGAGGGTGACCTCCGGCTGTCCATCTCTTGGCGGCAGAGCTCGATTCCCGCCTTCCTGGGGCGGATGAGGTGGTGTAGCACAATTTTGTCATAGCGGATGGGGTGTGGTTGTTCCACCGTGCGTCGTCGGTCGGCTGTAGGCGGAGGTCGAGCGCCATCTGGAGGTCGATATCGATATGTCCTTGACTACGTCATCGGTGCCTTTAGCTATAGTGAGGTGTGTGTGGTTGGTTCGATGGTTAACGACAACGTTAATTAGCTGTGTTGGCAAGGTTGGACATGGTTAGGTTGATATGTCGCAATCTGGGTAAGAACCTTGTTCCGGCCCTTGGTTGAACCAGCGATGACGACGGCTTCGGGTCTTCCTCACCTCTGTGTACGCATCAATTCGCTCGAAGATTCTTTATATGAATAATAACTATTTCATTAGTTTCGCAATTCTTCTTGTGGTTTTAATTTAAATTAAAACCACATTAAAAAAAATGAAACATAAGGAATATTTAACAACTAAAGATGAAAATGAAGTATAAAAGTAAGCACATCTATCGCCGAGGATGGCGAAGGAAGCCAATATGTGGACTCACTGGGAACCCATACCCAAAGGCTGTACACCAAATTAAATATCATATGGTAATCAACAATTCATGTCCATGCGGCTCATTTCCCCCCTTCCTCCCTCTCTATCGTCTACAGTACCTTGAGAGGTTTCCTTCTCTTCCGGGAGCTCCTCCGACTCAACTCCGGCAGCGCTACCGTCTGGAGAAGAGAAGGAGGGGCTGCCCATCCTGTACATAGTAGTAGTCTTGGCGGTCTGCCAGTAGTGGGCTCTTTGCCCAGTAGATGGAGCGGATCTCAGGATTTCTCCAGCCAGTTCCTGAGGTATCTAGGGTTCTTCCTTCTGCTTTGTTTGCTCCTCTGGTTGGAGCACGATGCAGATGGATTGAACACCGCTTCCCCAAATAAATCAGAGGCTGATGGTCACCTCGTGGTGAGAAAGTATAGCGATGTGAAGCTTCTCTTGGCCGGCCATGGCGGCGAGGGGGGGAGGTGGTGCGGTGTGGTTTCCTGTGTGCTGAAGCTTGACCCGGCCGGCCGTGGAGGCGAGGGGGAGAAGCAAAGCACCTTATCTCTTTCTTCACCGACAAGGTGGTGGTTCATGGCTGTGCTGCCCCTGGGTGTGGCCTTTCCCCTTCGTTTTGGTAGCCATGGTGGTGACCAAGACTTGGGCGAGGTTGGATCTGGAGGCAGCGGAGAAGACGGCGAAGCTCCTCTCGCGGAAGCTCCCAAGCGACGACAATCGTTGCTGCCGCTATTCCTCGCCGCCGCACCTGCTGAGTTCTTGCTACTCAGAGGATTTCTCCTCCTCCAGCATCGGAGGATTACCTGGCCTCAGCACGGCACACATCACCGCATCCTCACCAAGTGGTTTCGTCCCCGGAGTGGAGATGGTGGCCGTCGCTGTGAGGTCAACAATGGCGTCAGTAGAGAAGGACTTGATCGCGTTTTCAGATTTCCTGCGAGGTCCTTTTTGCAAAAAGCAAGGACTGCTTTGTAATTTCTATTTTCTTTTGAGCCCTACTTGTAACTGTAGCCTGCCGAGTTAATGAAGCTTCGGGTCCTCTGGACCCTTCTCCTGTTCAAAAAAAAAAAACAATTCATGTCCATCCGCGGTGAAGTACTCGCATTTATCTTATGTTACATCTTGAGGGCGCACAAGAACCGGTCTTAGCAAATTTCACATTTTCTACTTTCAAAAATTACAAAAAACCAATGCGTGTTGACATCAGGTAGAAAGGCACAAGTTCAATTGCACAAATGTTATTATTGATTATCAGCCGTGACATGTGCCAAAAGTATAAAATTTGTTATACAAGAACTCACGGAAATAAAGAAATAGGTAGACAAAAACCTTCGCCATTACACTACTTCTCTTCATCCTCCGCCACCACTCACCACCACTACATCCACTTCACTCCCACTCATGTGTTGCTGCCAACCGTCGTCCGCGGCCAGTATCGCTCTGGCGTTGTCTCGCCCTCCTCGAACCCACCTCCATATGTATGCTTCCACCTCCGACCATACCTCTAAGGCACCCCGCGCTCTTTCTTCCTCCGACGTCGATCCGCCACACACCGCCCAAATCCTAACTCATTGTGGTGTGCCACCTCGCTCTAGGCTCGTCATCGCATGTGCGCGAAGAAACTGAGAGGGATGATGGAGACGTGTCTCCTACACGGCTAGGGCCCATGCACAGTCACCCGTGAATAAGTGTCTGCCACGTAATTTCATTTTATAGATTTCAAAGAATCGCATTGGCTAACGAAACGGTACGTGCGGGACTTCCAGGAGAAGCGGCTAAAAAACCCATCTAGGGTTCCGTCCCCTCGCCGGCGGTGCTGCTGGTCCGCTCCGCCTCTGGTGGCCTTAGGGCCTTGGAGGTGTGGCGGACCACGGCCTCTCGCCGGCGGGAGGGTTTTTGTTCTTTGTTAGGTTATTTTCAGGGTCTTCTCTGGGATGGTGAGGCGGCGGCTCCATCTTGATGTTAGAATAAGGTCCTCCCCGCTCTATCCTCGCTATGGTGGTGCGCAGTGGCGGAGCCAGGAAATCAACCTTGTGTTGTCATTGTAAAGTAGTGTAGTCAAATACATGTATTTATACAAATTTTTAATTTTTTTTATACTATAAGGTTGTATTGCCCACTGTTGGACAAGGCGACGCCTAGGCACCGCTTAAGCACGCTTAGGCACTAGGCGATGGACAAACGCGTCGCCTAGGGCATAAACGGAAGTCTAGGCACTGTAACCAAGAAATTATCTTCCACAATAACAAATCATGCCATACTTTATGATCAAGCAAGATGGGCTTTATTCTAAAGCTAATTATTAGAATTTTCACATTTACATGCTTTAAATTAATATTTATTCACATATAATAACCCACATCCACACTTGATGGTATAAACTATGCCCGCCTAGGCAACGCCTAAGCCGCTTAAGCATCGTCTGGGCACTAGGCGGATGCCAACCGCCTCGCTTACGCCTAGCGTTTTTTCCAACCTTGGTATTGCCTATAAGCATAGGCATGGCTCCGCCACTGGTGGTGCGTCTAGCATCGGTGAAGGACGCGTGGAGTCATGTGCCCGGCGGATCTTTTGGGATTTAATCGGTTTTCGTGTTCGTTGGTGTGGTTTCAGGTTAGTCTTTTCTGATCTACAGTTGTCATCTTTGGCGACGGTTGCTGCTCTGGTGCGTTGGTCCTTTGGAAACTTAGCACGACGACTTCATGTTTCCCTACTACAACAAGCTCTACTACGACAAGCTTTGCCCGACTTCGGTGATGGAGGGGTGAGGACAGCGGCGCGCCTTCGGCTCGCGTCAGTGTTTGCAGTCGTCGCTAGGCGGTCGAAAGACCTATTTGTAACTTTTATTACTTTTGGGCCAGTTTGTACTGCTATTGATGATTATTAATAGATCGGTGGATTTTTCGCATAAAAAATAAAAGAATCATTACATTATTTAGTATAAGAACCCGTGTAAGTTACTACCCAATACCACCCCCGTACATGTGAATCTTTTTTTTTTGTTGAGAAACATAGTACAACGTAGACGTTCATATACACGCGGATACACCCACCCCTATAAACAAACGTACACATATCCCTATGAGCACTTTCGGGAGACTGAGCCGGCGGATTGGATCTTGAAATTGATGAAGTCATCACAGACGTCCCGTTGTCGACGGAAACATCGTCTCCCACTGAATGAATATTTCACCTAACCACCCAACATCAGGTTGTGAATCTTGTTATGAATTACTAAGAGTTGAAAACATTTGAAATCAGATCAGCCTGGATTGTCCTCATACGTGTTGACATACAGTTCCACGAAGGAAACCTGCTATCGCGTTGGACAGTTGGCTGGAATCGTTGGATCATATCCTAGTCGTGTCGCACAGTTCGGAAGTAGTACGGTCTACGACTAAGATTCTTTTCTTAGAGCATCTCCAACAGCCGCGCTATATAGGTCGTGCGGTACAAAAACGTCAGATATAGCGCGCGCGGGACAGAATGTGGCGCTCCAGCAGGCGCGGAACGGCGCATAAATTTTTAGGGACGCGGCGTTTTGCACAATCCGAGCATATTCGCGGACGCGCGCATCGCTCGTCTGCGCGAAAATCCTCCGCGTAAACTTCCTCTTCCGCTCGCCGCCCGAGCGCCCAATCCGTCGTCCCGCGCCGCCGGTGAACCCGACGATGGAGGACCTCCGGCACCCTCCCTACTCCGTCCCACCCTCCGCCGCCGCCACTTCCGCCGCACCCGCCAAACCCTAGCGGCGGCGCCGACGGCAACGCAACCCGCGCGCGCGTCTTCATCCCGCCGCGCGCGCGCACGCGCCGCCGCCGCAGATGGCCGCAGGGCGCCGGCGCGCGGCCCGCGCCGAGGAGGCGCCGTCGAACAAGCGGCCGCACATCGGTCCCGTCGCCGTCGCGCCGTCGAAGAAAGCGAAGGCGCCCGTCCCCCGCCGGCCGCAGCCTCCTCCTCCGACGACGAACCAGGCGCCTCCTCCTCCTCCTTGTTGAACTATATGTCGTGTGTCATTGTTGAAGTACGTCATTTGTGTGTCGTTCTTGAACTATGTGATGTATGTTGCACTTTGTGTCCACTTAAATTATGGTACATTATTTGTTTCATGAATTATGTGTGATTATTTGATCTTTGTGATTGCAAAATAGCACTGTTCAAAAAATCGTCCGATTCAACGATTAATCGCCCGATTAATCCCTATTCAATGGTCACCGATTAGCCGATAAACTCATTTATCGCCCGATAAACTCATTTATCCCCCGATTAATCGCCGATTTGCCTATTAATCGCTAATCGTCAGCCGACCGAGTTGAACCCGATAAGCGATTTCCTCAACATTGCAAAATAGTATAGAAAACTGTTTTCCGCGCCCGCGCGCGCTGTATTTTGCCGCGCCCGGCGGAGGAAGATTTTTTCCGCTCGCGCACGCTCTGCATTTTGCCGCGTCCGGCGGGGGAAAATACGGCCCAGCGCGCGCAACCTGTTTACAGCGCGCGCTAGCAGAGGTTTAGCGCGCCACGATATAGCGCGCCTGTTGGAGATGCTCTTATTAGAGATGAAAAGCTAGTCTGATTGGCACACTCGAGTCAACCGGCAATTGAAAATGTACGTCTCTCCATATTTTAATTAAGCATTTGCTGTACTCGGTGGCCTATACTTCCACCTACCCTCATCCATTTTATTGTGTAGGTACCGCAAGTTTCCCATTGTGAATCCTCCTAGTACCACAGAAACAACTACTCCGGCTACATGATCTCAAATTTCAAACTGGATTTTCCATAAAGCACCGGCTACACAACCACGACTTCTTTGTTGAGAGAATAAAAAACTCAACAAGACAATCTTCAATCAATCACCACTCGAATTGATCTGCATCTGCACCGTCCCAACCCCCAAACCTTTCAATACGATCGCAACGATCACCCAACCCATGCCACGAGTCGGGCTGGACCCATAGTTTAAAAAACACAACAGATTTGGTGGTTTAATCCAAAAAGAAAAAAAAAAACCTAAACCGACGGTCTTGCCAGTTTTGTAAGAGGTAACGGTTCAAGCAGCAAAAAAAAAAAAAAAGGTCGCTAGAGGAATCAAACTCGCAACCTTCAACTAGGAAGAAATAGCACCACATATCGTCCATTACAACTTGATGTCACGGTGTTATGTGATTATTATATATTGAAATGTCTATATATACCTCTTATGGTGATTTGGTTTTGAATTTTTTTTAATTTCTAATTAGAAATAATATAATCTTCGTCGCTATCGAACCGGATGAACTGGTGGTCCAACTAGCAAACCAGTGAACCGGTCATCATCGATCCGGTCTTTTAAGCTATGAGGGCATCTCCAACAGGGCGCTGCAAATCGGACGTCAAAGTGGCAGCGTGTGTCCGTTTCCGTCGGCCACGAACACGAATGGTCATTTTTATCGCCCGTCCGTTTGCGCCTGAGGGTGCCTCCAACGGCCCGACGCATAATATTTTTACCTAATTAATTTTCTTTTTAATTTAACCACAGATAGAAAAATTACACAAACTACTATATAGTTTGAAACATGGTTCAAAAATTGCAAAATAAGAAAACCTAACTACTGTTGCCCTCGCGGGTTTTGTGTTTTCGCTACAAAGAAATAACACTCTCACACACCAAATCGTCCAAACTAGAAGATCTAGTTGGGTTCTGTGTGTCTTATATTTTTGGTTGCGCGTGAAGAACCTAACCTCCACTAGTGGCTTCAATTGGCCGGTGGTCATTTTCGCTGCAAAGAAAGAACACTCTAACAGTACTAGCTGTCGGTGTCCTCGTCGGACTTGTCCGTGTGGTAGTGACAGGATGTCTTGTCGAACACTGATACGTCTCCAACGTATCGATAATTTCTTATGTTCCATGCTATTTTATTGATGATACCTACATGTTTTATGCACATTATATGTCATATTTATGCATTTTCTGGAACTAACCTATTAACAAGATGCCGAAGAGCCTTTGTTTTCTGTTTTTGGTTTAAATCCTAGTAAAGAAATATTCTGAATTGGACGAAATATTCGCCTGGTCCTATTTTTGCACGAAGCTTCCAAGACCGAAGAGATAACGAAGGGGCCACGAGGGGGCTGACCATACGGCGCGCCCGGCCCCCGGCCGCGCGCCCCGTCATCTGGGCACCTCGTGTGGCCCCCCGACCTACCCTTCCGCCTACTTAAAGCCTCCGTCGCGAAACCCCCGCACCGAGAGCCACGATACGGAAAACCTTCCGAGACGCCGCCGCGAATCCCATCTCGGGGATTCAGAGATCGCCTCCGGCACCGCCGAGAGGGGATTCATCTCCGGAGGACTCTACACCGCCATGGTCGCCTCGGAGTGATGAGTGAGTAGTTCACCCCTGGACCATGGGTCCATAGCAGTAGCTAGATGGTCGTCTTCTCCTTGTTGTGCTTCATTGTCGGGTCTTGTGAGCTGCCTAACATGATCAAGATCATCTATCTGTAATACTATATGTTGTGTTTGTCGGGATCCGATGGATAGAGAGTACTATGATTATGGTGATTATCAATCTATTGTTTATGTGTTGTTTATGATCTTGCATGCTCTCCGTTACTAGTAGAGGCTATGGCCAAGTTTTTACACTTAACTCCAAGAGGGAGTATTTATGCTCGATAGTGGGTTCATGCCTTCATTGACACCTGGGACACAAAGTTCTAAGGTTGTGATGTCGTTGCCACTAGGGATAAAACATTGATTCTATGTCTAAGGATGTAGTTGTCGATTACATTACGCACCATACTTAATGCAATTTTTCTGTTGCTTAGCAACTTAATACGAATGGGGTTCGGATGATAACCTGAAGGTGGACTTTTTAGGCATAGATGTAGTTGGATGGCGGTCTATGTACTTTGTCGTAATGCCCGGATTAAATCTCACTATATTTATCATATCATGTATATGCATTGTTATGCCTTTCTCTATTTGTCAATTGCCCGACCGTAATTTGTTCACCCAACATGCTTTTATCTTATGGGAGAGACACCTCTAGTGAACTGTGGACCCGGTCCTATTCTTTACATAGCATACAATCACTGCAATTGTGTTTACTGTTTTCTTTGCAAACATCTTCCACTCGATACGTTTAATCCTTTGTTACAAAAAGCCGGTGAGATTGACAACCTCACTGCTTCGTTGGGACAAAGTACTTGGTTGTGTTGTGCAGGTTCCGTTGGCGCCGGAATCCCTGGTGTTGCGCCACATCACATTTTGCGACCATCAACCTTCAACGTGCTTCTTGGCTCCTACTGGTTCGATTAAACCTTGGTTTCATACTGAGGGAAACTTGCTTCTATACGCATCATACCTTCCACTTGGGGTTCCCAACGGACGTGTGCATCTACGCGTATCAAACACCTTGATGACGAGGGGTCCTCGTCGATGCGGAGGATGAACTTGAAGGAGCTCGCCTCCTCAGAAGACGACGACGACGCAGGAGACGGCAAGTGGCGGGGTGGTCTTGCTCCAGCACGGCGGCCCCGGCCGCAGCGACCGCGGCCTCGACCGCTTCGCCGGCCACCTGGACCAGCCATGGATTTCCTCGCTGGTTTGTGGGGGGCAGCGCTACGGTGGAGGTTGTGCGGAGGCTAGGGTTTATGTGGAGGAGAGGATGAGACAGCCGAGCACGCCCATCTTTATATACGACAGAGGAAGCCGAGGGGCGCGGCATGCTTGCCAACGACATTAATTTTATTGGCAGAGGTGGGTGGCGGCCGCTCGGCAGACGAGGCATCGCTATTAACGTGGTGCAGACTGCCGAACCGATACATCGTCGCTAGTACTAACGCGCTCGAGAAGGACGCATCGACCTAGGTCGCTGCTGACAAAGTTGTTGCGTGGAACGTACCTTGGACTCGGTACGGTTTCATGTTAATATAGGGGCAGAGTTGTACAGGGGTATCGTATCCGTACACAAGTCATACGGTATACAATGGTATACAAAAGGATATATAAGGAATACATATCTCTAACAGCCTCCCTTAATCTAAACCTGTTGACAGGTTGAGATTACGTTTGAACTCAGCAAGTTTCTTTACAGGAAGAGCCTTAGTAAACCCATCTGCAACTTGATCATTTATAGAGATAAACTGAATAGCCAACTGATTATTTGCAACTCTTTCTCTGACAAAATGAAAGTCAATTTCAATATGCTTGGTACGAGCATGAAATACTGGATTCTGAGATAAATATGTGGCTCCTATGTTATCACACCAAATGCGCGGTTTTTGTCTCAACTTTACTCCAAGTTCAACAAGGAGAGCCTCAACCCAAATCATCTCAGCTGTAGCATTGGCTAAGGCTTTGTACTCAGCTTCAGTGCTAGATCTAGACACAGTAGCCTGTTTCCTGGCACTCCATGACACCAGGTTTGGTCCAACAAAGATAGCAAAGCCACCTGTAGACCGTCTGTCATCAACATCACCTGCCCAATCTGCATCAGAAAATCCACTAAGGAGAGTGGAGGATGACGGTGTAAACGTAATACCAAGTTTTGTAGTCTCCTTGACATATCTAAGAATACGTTTTGCAGCTGTCCAATGATCTGTAGTTGGAGCATGAAGATACTGGCAAATCTTGTTAACTGAGAAAGCCAAGTCAGGGCGTGTGAGTGTCAAGTACTGTAAAGCTCCAACTATACTTCTAAACTGTGTGCAGTCTTCAGAGCCAAGAGGTGTGCCACTCTCAAGAGACAATTGTTCAGAAGTAGACAAAGGTGTGGGAGCTGACTTACATTTACTCATACCGACTTTTGCAAGCAATTCCAAAGCATATTTCTCTTGTGTCAAAAGCAAAACATTGTTCACCCTTTTTACCTCAATGCCAAGAAAGAAGTGTAGATCACCTAGATCCTTTATTGCAAAGTTCACATTCAAATCTCTAAGGAGAGCAGATATAGCATAACTAGAAGAACTTGTCACTATAATGTCATCAACATATACCAAGACAAATATAGTGATACCTGATTTCTGAAACAGAAACAATGAGGTGTCAGCCTTGGATGGTGTAAAGCCAAGAGCACATAATTTTGAGCTCAACCTGGAGTACCAAGCTCTAGGTGCTTGTTTCAGTCCATACAGAGCATTGTCAAGTCTGCAAACATGATGTGGTGCATGTGGATCCTCAAAACCAGGAGGTTGTTTCATATAGACCTCTTCTTCCAGAACACCATGAAGAAACGCGTTCTTGACATCTAGCTGCCGAAGACTCCAACCTCGAGACACAGCAATAGACAGAACAGTTCTGATAGTGGCAATTTTAACTACTGGACTGAAAGTATCCTCATAATCAATTCCATATCTCTGCTTGAATCCCTTGGCAACCAACCTTGCCTTGTATCTGTCAATAGATCCATCTGCTCGTTTCTTGATGCGGTATACCCACTTGCAATCAATCAAATTTCTACTTTTGTTTGGAGGGACAAGATGCCAGGTCTTATTTTCCATGAGTGCATTATATTCTTCCTCCATTGCACTACGCCAATTAGAATCATCAAGAGCCTCATGAAGGGTAGATGGTTCACCTGTGGAGGAAAACATGCCATAGCGAATCGTGCCATCTGTAAACTGTTTGGGTTGGCGTATACCTCTTTGAAGACGTGTACGAACACGTGGAGGAGACACATCTGGTGATGACGGGGGAGCGGGGGAGTTATGCACAGAATTTTCCCCACCAGAGCTAGCCGCAGAAGATCCAGTGGGATCACCACCAGCAGCCGACAGCGACGGAGTCCCAGAGCCATCAGGCGAGACAGGTGGCGACGAGGGAGTCGACGGAGGCGTGTGGCCACCACGCGCAGGAGGGGACCGGCTAGCAGCAGGGGACGCACCGCTGCCACCTGCATGCGGATCGACTCCGGGATCCGTGTTGGCAGAAGAATGTTCTTCAGTATCTTCATCAAAAGCTGTGCCAGATTCATCATTGTCGGCAGAACTTTGTACATCATTTTGAGCAACATTTTCAGCACGATTTGGCACCAGATTTTCTCCATTAGCCGCAGGAACCTGTGACACATTAGTAAGAGGCACAATAGGCACATAATCATCAGTTGTATTTGCACCCTCATGAGAACTAGGGATGGTGGATGGAAGGAGAAGAATTTCTTTCCGAAGGAGGGGACCGGCATTTGGACGCAAGGAGGCAAAAGGAAACACATTTTCGTCAAAGACAACGTCTCTAGAGATATAAACACGTCCAGTGGACATGTCAAGGCACTTGACACCCTTGTGAAGAGGACTATACCCAAGAAACACACAACGCGTGGAGCGAAAAGCTAACTTGCGAGTGTTGTAGGGGCGAAGGTTAGGCCAACAGGCGCAACCAAAAACACGGAGGGCATCATAATTTGGTGTAATGTGGAGAAGACGTTCAGCAGGAGTTTGAAAATCAATGACTTTGCTAGGGAGAAGATTAATGAGAAACGTGGCAGTAAGAAAAGCTTCATCCCAGTATTTGAGAGGCATGGAGGCATTAGCAAGTAAAGCAAGCCCTACCTCAACTATATGTCTATGTTTTCTTTCAGCAGAGCCGTTCTGTTGATGAGCATGTGGACATGAGACATGGTGGGTGATGCCAACTTTTTGAAAGAAGGCATTCATTTTTTCATACTCGCCTCCCCAGTCAGTTTGCATAGTTACAATTTTTCTAGCAAACTTGCGCTCAACAAATTGTTGGAAATTAAGGAAAGCTTGGTAGACATCAGCACGACTTTTGAGCAAGTAAATCCAAGTAAATTTACTGAAATCATCAATAAAGCTTACATAGTATAAATGTTTCCCAGCAGAGGGGGGTGCAGGACCCCATACATCAGAGAAAACTTGTTCTAAGGGAACAGTAGATCGACTACTAGATGTAGGATATGGCAATTGATGACTCTTTGCTAACTGACAAGAATCACAAACATATGGAGTACTCTCTGGGGTGTAAGCTATTTTATTTGTCCTAAGAACTTGTTGAACCACAAAATAAGAGGGATGTCCTAAGCGGCGGTGCCATGTAGATGAAGACGGCTTTATTGTGATATATGCATGCTTGGAGGACGCAGTAGATGTAGGCATCAAGGGATATAAGCCTCCGTAGCATGGACCTCTAAACAGAATGCGTCGTGTTTCCTGGTCCTTAATCACAAAAAAGAAAGGATGGAACTCAATAAACACATGATTATCAAGGGTGAATCTATGAACAGATAAAAGATTTTTTGAGGCACTAGGCACATGAAGAATATCATTGAGATTGAAAGATGTATGAGGGGTGCATAAAACTGAATGACCAATGTGGCTAATGTGCATACCTTTCCCTTCAGCAGTGCGGACCTGGTCTTGTCCATGATAAGCATCATGAGTGGAGAGCTTGGTCATCTCACCAGTGATATGGTCGGTGGCTCCTGTGTCATAGTACCAATTTGTATCTACTCCATGAGAGGCAAAGTTTGCATCCTTATGAGCCTCCTTGTGTCCACGGTCACCATTGTCACGTCGATCATCACGACGATCATCACCATAACGCCACCAACAGTCTTTAGCGGGGTGACCATGAATGTCACAAATCTGGCAGGTTGTGTCCACATAGCGCGTGGGCTGACGATCTCGACGGCGCCCACCATTGTCATCACGGCGTCGGTCTTGGTAGCCTCCACCATCACCACGTCCTTGGTAGCCACCACGGTGACCACCTCCACCCCGTCCACGCCCATCATCATCACGACGACGCGGACGATCATCACGCCAGCGATCCTGGCGATCACGGTCATCACGCCAGCGATCCTGGCGATCACGGTCATCACGCCAGCGATCCTGGCGATCCCGGTCCTGTCCACGAGACGGAGTTCCTCCTCCACGACGAGCCAGGTTAGCGGAGGAAGTGAAGGTGTCTGGTTCTTCTATTTTGTGCATGCGATCAAAGGCTTGTACTTGGCTGAACAGATCCGAGAGGGTGGTATTGGGGTTTGCACGGACAGCGGTGATGAGATTGTTGTAATCACCACCAAGATTCTTCAGCACATACCAGACGAGTTCATCATCATCAACAGGCTTCCCAGCGGCAGCAAGTTCTTGGGCAATTGTCTTCATCTTGGAGAAGAATTTGTCGGCGGTCATGTTACCTTTCTTGGTTTCAACTAGGGCAGTGCGCAGATGCTGCACCCTAGACTTTGATGAGGCAGAGACATGGGCGTTGATGGCCGTCCACGTCTCAGCGGAGGACTCAAGTCCGACAACATGTGCAAGAACATCAGGTGACAGAGCGTTCACGAGCCAACGGAGAACCTGTTGATCTCGGGCGATCCAAGTCGCATAGGCAGGGTTGACGACCGTGATTTTCTGTTTGTCAGCATCTTCAGCATCAAGGGTTTCCACCGGGGCTTTGTCGCGACCTTCAACAAGATCAAGAACACAGGCACCCCGGAGTGCAGGGATCACGAGTGCTTTCCAGACGAGGACATTCTCCCGCGTTAACAGCTGAGTGGGAGGGGCTCCAAGAGTTGCAGCAAGCACCGTAGCGGAAGAGGAAGCCATCAGCACGATCTTGGCGATCTGGATCTGAGGGTTTTGGCAGCGGCGGCAAGGAAGTTGCGGCGGCGGCGGATTTCTTGTCTTGGGATTTTGTTTTGGCTTTGGTTTTGTTCTAGGGTTTTATGGCGGCGGCAGGCTTTGGCTTGGTTTTGGCTTGATCTTGGTGTGTGTCTATGTGCAGCGGCGGCTGAGTACAGCGGCAACGGCAGATCTTGGTGCGGCGGCGGCGGCTGAATAGCGGCGGCGGCGGCGGCGTGGTTTCGGCAGCTAGGTCACGGAAGAGAGGAGCTCTGATACCATGACAAAGTTGTTGCGTGGAACGTACCTTGGACTCGGTACGGTTTCATGTTAATATAGGTGCAGAGTTGTACAGGGGTATCGTATCCGTACACAAGTCATACGGTATACAATGGTATACAAAAGGATATATAAGGAATACATATCTCTAACAGCTGCTAGGCGAGCCTGTGGGAGAAGGGAATGGTCACGTGATGCGACCATGCAACGTCCAGCTTATATTTTACCCGCGTTTACGTCTCCAAGGCCAGCCCGATCACTATATGTTGAGTCACTAGAACTGGGTGCGTATTTTTCAACCACGCGATCAGAAACAAACAAGTCGCTGGGCATCCCGGTTAGGTCGAGCTGTTAGAGCAGGTCTAACAGACCCCGTAAAAAGGGCAAACCCGTATAATAACCGCCGATTTGAGGGTTTCGCGTCTACCCGGCCGTCTAGCACGCCCGAAACGGCCCCCGCATCGATTTTTGTGTTTTGGACTACGGGCGGGTCGTCGCCCCTACTTGTGCGGGGGGGGAGATAGTGGGCGAAACCACTATCCCAATTCCGAAAGCGCGCGGACATCCATCTTCCCCTCGCCGCAGCCCACCCGCGCCGCCGCAGCCACCCGCGCGCGCGCCGGAATCCGTCGATCCGCGCCTCCGCCGTCCGCCGAGAGCACGCGCCGCACCTCCGCCGCACCCGCCGGTTCCCGTCCCTCCGCGCGCGCCGCCGTCCCCGTGGTCTTCCGCCGTTTGTCGCGGTGAGTATTCCGCGCGTTCTTTCTCTCGTTGCCGCGGTAAATGGGTCGGATTTCGGGCTGATCTATGGTTCCCCGTGGTAGATGGCTTCGGAGGATGTGCACATGGCGGATTTGGAGGCGACGTCGACCGATTGGTAGACGGTACCGAATGCGTAGGTCTTTGTTCGAGAGAATCGTGAGAGATTGCGAGGCAAATTGCGATTATTTCAAGCAAAGAAGAAATGCTGCCCAAGTCATGGGATTTAGCCCATATCAAAAATTTCTGCCGCCATGAGGGTTATTGCATACGGTATACCAGCAGATTATACCGATGAGTACCTTCGCATTGGTGTGCAAACAACCACGGATTGCGTGCGTATGTTTGCCAAGATGGTGATCAAGTTGTATGGAGAGCAGTATCTCCGAGCTCCAAATGAGGATGATACAAAAAGGCTCATGGAGATCAATGAAAAGAGGGGGTGGCCGGGGATGCTTGGTAGTTTGGATTGCATGCATTGGACATGGAAAAATTGTCCAAAAGCATGGCATGGAATGTATTGTGGCAAAAGCCGTGATGCTACCATTGTTCTTGAAGCTGTGGCCTCTCAAGACTTATGGATTTGGCATGCTTTTTTTGGATTGCCGGGGACACTCAACGACATCAACATCTTGAATAGATCCCCTTTGTTTGCAAGACTAGTTAGGGGTGAATCTCCACCTTGTAACTACAAAGTTATGAACAATGAGTACACCATGGGGTACTATCTCACAGATGGTATTTACCCTAACTATGCAACCCTTGTCAAGTCCATAAAAGAGAAAAAGGACAAGGCTTTGACAAGAAAGGAAGCTTGCTTCACCAAAAATCAAGAGGCATGCCGCAAGGATATTGAGAGAGCTTTTGGTGTCTTGCAAGCAAGGTTTGCAATTGTCCGGGGTCCTGCTAGGTTTTGGGACAAGGAAACTCTTGTTGATGTCATGACATGTTGTGTGATTCTTCACAACATGATCATTGAAGATGAAAGCGGTTTGAACTTGCCGTGTTTCTATGACAATGTTGGCACCCGAGTGCAGCCCGAGAGGAACCCTGATCGGATTGAAGCTTTTCTTGCAGCTCATCGAGGCATTGAAAATGCCGAGACTCATCACCAGCTCACCCAAGATTTGATTGATCACCATTGGCAGTTGCATGGCCAATGATTTATTACATTCTTGTATGTGTGAAACATTCATTTCCTATTGTTGTATGTGTGAAACATTTGTTATTATTTGTTTAATTCTTGTTGACATTTCCGAAAAACATTATTGTAATAATTATGACGATTATTGTGTGATGCAAAACATTTATTTTATGTGAATGGTGTGTTGGTTCTAATATGCAATTTGTCAAAAACCCTTTTGAGGGGTTGACAACTGACGAGCTGCACTCCCGTAAAAATATCTGTTTTACGGGGTGGGTATACGGGGTCTGCTAGCTCGTCCGAGTTTTCGGCCGGCGAAAACCCGATACAGGGCCCTCTACTCGCGTTATACGGGACGAAATTATACGGGGCCTGTTAGACTTGCTCTTAGAGATGCCCTGATGCGGCCATGTCCTCCTCTTTTTCTTCACGAGCTCCTCGGACGCTCTCATTTCAAATCCATCCCCATCACACACAAGGCAAGACAAGAATTCGAATCTCCCAGATCCCCATCACACAAGGCTACTCAAAAGTCCAAAACAAAGCACGCACCGGAGACGGCAAGGCCAAGCCCACCCAAGCAGTAAACAACAAGATTGCAAAACCAACAACGCAACAAACCAGCTGAATAACGCAAGGCACCCGCTCCGTTCCCCTGTCTTTCTGCCTGTCCCCCCTCGCCGGCCGCGCCGTCTCCCCTCTCCCCCCAAAAATCCCCAAACCAACCCCCCATGTCCTCGCGCCGCCCCCCGCCGGCGGCCGCCGACCGCGCGGCGGAGGCGGGGGACGCGGCCCTCGCGCGCGACATCGTCACGCTCCACAAGGCCCTCTCCCTCGACCCCTCGCGCCGCCGCCGCTCGCTCCCGCTCCCGCCCCCATCTGCCACCGCCGACCACAAGCAGCCCAAGCTCAAGCCCTCCTCCTCCACCCGCAAGCTCCTCCCCTCCCCCTCCACCTCATCCACCACCACCACCACCACCTCCTCCTCCTCCTTCTGGAAAAAGTCCCTAACAGCCATCTCCCACCTGGGCCGGCGCCGCCTCGACTGCGCCTTCACCCTACACGTGCACTCCATCGACGGCCTCCCCACACCGCTCGACGGCTCCCCGCTCACCGTCCACTTCCGCCGCCTCTCCGCCAGCGCCTCCACCCGGCCGGTCGCCCCAGCCCTGGGCGCCGCCGCCTTCGACGAGCCCCTCACGCAGCGCTCGCCCGTCTACTTCTCGCGCGGGGCCAAGAACGCGGTCAAGTACGAGCCGCGGGCCTTCGCCGTCGCGGTCAACGCCTCCGCGCTCGAGCTCGGCCGGCACGAGGTCGACCTCACCCGGCTCCTCCCGCTCTCCATCGACGACCTCGACGACGGCGGCGACTCCGGGTTCGGCAGGTGGACCACCAGCTTCCGCCTCTCCGGCGTCGCCCGCGGCGCGCGCCTCAACGTCACCTTCGCGTGCGCGCTCGTGCCCGCCGCCGGGGAGCAGCAGGTGGCCGGGCTGAGGCGCGGCTCCGTGGCGCGGCAGGCGCCCACGCCCGTGCCTGCGCGGACCCGGGACGTCGTCAGGGTGCTGCACGAGGTTCTGCCCAGCACCAGGCCTTTCAAAGCCTTGGCCTTTGCTGGTGACGCGACAAAGGCAGCAGTAGAGCCCGAGGAGGATGGCTCGCCGGAGTCAAAGCATTGCACGTCCGTGGAGGTGAAGAAGGGGGAGGGGGACTTGCCGCACCCAGATGGGGATTGCTATAGCGCAGAGTTCAATGTGGTTGAGCAGGGAGTTGAGCTCGCCCTCCAGGACCTAGAGCAGCTCAAACCTCTCGAGGCTGGCTATGTCGCTGACCGTGCAGAGAATTTTAACGGTGAAGCTAATGACGAGGGAACAACCAAGCCTGCATTTTTAAGCGACGATCCTGCTAAAGGCGACACCGTTGAAGTGAAGCTGGAAGAGGAGCCCAGCGACGTCGCTCTCGAAATGGACGATGTGGGAGACAAGCAGGATGCGCCGGTCCATGCAGCCTTGCTCCCTACTTCAGCATTGGAAGAAGATGGTCAGCTGGCAGAAGATGCAGAACTGGAGGATCTGGAGTCTTTATTCAACAAATTCTCAATCGTGGAGCCAGAGGAATTTGATTCGCCAACCGTAGACGATAAGCTGTCTAGACGAATGAGCTGCATGGGCGCGGTGGACGGTTACAATTCCGCCAGCAGGAAGAGCAGATCACGCAGCGTGGATGCTTCATCTGATTTCGTTGCTAGCGAGTTTTTGGAAATGCTTGGGATCGAGCATAGCCCATTTGGGCCAACCACAGACAGTGATTCGGAGTCGCCGAGAGAGAAGCTTTGGAAGCAATTCGAAAAAGAAGCTCTGGAATCTGGGGACTGTATTCTAGGTTTGGATTTCGAAGATGGAGCGGACGAAGGTAGTTGTGACGATGTTGCAGAGGATTTTGACCTCTCCACAATCATAAGGGAGGCTGAGCTTGAGCTGCAGAATGCAGCTCCGCCCATAGACGCCACATTTACAGCCAAGTCACTGGAAGACCAGGAAGCTGAAGCTTTGATGCGTCAGTTCGGGCTAAATGAGAAGTCCTTCCAATCTTCCCCCCCACGTGGAACTAGAAGTGGGTTTGGTAGCCCCATTGACATACCACCTGAGCAGCCCCTCGAGCTGCCGCCTTTGGCTGATGGTTTGGGCCCATTTATTCAGACAGAAGATGGGGGATTTCTGCGGTCGATGAATCCAGCTCTTTTCAAGAATGCAAAGAACAACTGTAGCCTGGTCATGCAGGCTTCTTCTCCAATCGTGCTACCAGCGGAAATGGGCTCTGGAATTATGGAGATATTGCACGGTCTAGCTTCAGTTGGAATCGAAAAGCTATCAATGCAAGCAAACAAACTTATGCCCTTGGAAGATGTGAATGGCAAAATGATGCAGCAGCTCGCCTGGGGGGCTTGTCCTGCTCTAGAGTCTGCTGGAAGGTTAGAAATCTTTCTTGTCATGCTTGCTCATGACTTCTTCCTACTTAACCATTTACCCTGGCTAAAACATATTGCTCTAACAAATGCAGATACGACCTATTGGAGAACCATAGCATGGAAGCTTTGGCAGGAGGGGTCAGTGATGCTCCCTTGGGAAAGAAGAAGAAAAGAAGAGGTGCTGATCTGTCATCATCATTGGGTGGGATAAATGCTTCAGAATATGTTTCACTTGAGGACCTTGCCCCATTAGCTATGGAAAAAATTGAAGCCCTTTCTATTGAGGGTCTGAGGATACAATCTGGCATGTCTGAAGAAGAGGCACCCTCCAATATCAGTGCCCACCCTATTGGTGAGATTTCATCTCTGCAAGGAAAATGCGCAGAGAATACACGGTCCCTTGGTTTAGAAGGAACTGCAGGATTGCAGCTTCTGGATGTTAAACAAAGTGGTGGCGATGTCGATGGCTTAATGGGCTTATCAATCACTCTAGATGAATGGATGAGGCTTGATTCTGGAGTGGTTGACGAAGAGGAACAGTTCAGTGACCGTACATCGAAAATACTTGCTGCCCACCATGCCAAATCAATGGACCTACTTGCTGAAAACCAGAATGCGGACAAAAAAAGCAGGAGATCTGGTAGAAGATGGGGTTTGTTGGGGAACAACTTCACAGTTGCTCTCATGGTTCAGTTGCGCGACCCTCTACGTAACTATGAGCCAGTTGGTACACCGATGCTTTCTCTGATTCAAGTGGAGAGGGTTTTTATCCCTCCAAAGCCCAAGATATACACCACTGTTTCGGAGAAAGGCAACAGCGAGGAATATTATGAGGAGCCCAATACTGAGGAAATTCTAGATAAAGCATTGGTTGCTGAAGAAAAGATCGAGGAGGAAGATTCTGTCCCTCAGTTTAAAGTCACAGAAGTGCATGTAGCTGGCTTTAAGAGCGAGCCTGAGAAGACAAAACCATGGGGTAATCAAACACAGCAGCAAGCTGGCTCAAGATGGCTGCTAGGAGCTGGCATGGGTAAAGGCAACAAGAATCCTCTGATGAAATCCAAAGCTATTGCAAAGCCAACGAAAGATGCGGCTGGCCAGCAAGGAGACACCCTCTGGAGCATTTCTTCACGCGTTCATGGACCAGGGACGAGATGGGGCGAGCTAACAGGATCTAAGAGGAACCCAAATATCCTCCTCCAAAAGGATAAGAGATTTCGGTGACGGGTATTATCAATTCTGGGTAGGTAGTTCTTGAATGAATGTCAAGGGGTGGTCCATCTTTGTACCAAATGCTCCTACTAGACTGTTAAATCATGTAAATCCAGTTCGTTTGCGTACTGAATCATCTCCTATCAGACCTCTTTACATGTGCCCCGAGCTGGCTTGTACTTCTTTTGAGCTCGCCTGCGCTTGATTGTAGTGACAAACTAGTATTTCTCGTGCTACAGTTTCAAAAGCGTTTTTTCTGCCCAAGAAGGTGCAGTTGCATCTTTTGATATAGTGTAACTGCATCTGCTCACAACTTGTTAAATCGGTCTTTCATCCTTTTTTTTTGTCTGCCAGTTATCAGCTATCACAATGATTGTAATGTTTCCATGAACCTCTTAAAACCATAGATCATGTCAAACACATACAGCTGTAGATATATTCCTCACAGAAGTTTTGGCCTAGTGTTCTGAGGTTTTATCTTTTGTAAATAAATAAATAAGGGTTTGTTAAACATGCCAAGTGGATCTGTCATTCAGCAACCCATAAGCATGTCTCGTAGACATTGGTTTCAGTAAAATCAAATCTCCTTTTTGCAGCTGTGAAGGATGTTTGGTTCTTTGGACTGCGCCTAAACAGCAGGATACGAGTATATGCCACCCCTGTTCAGGCTGTAGCGTAGATGTAATTATGATTCAGTGGGGGCTCCCACGATCTTAGAAGCTGTGGTTAGCTGTGATTTTTGCGGTGGACATGATCGTTTTGTTTATGGAGCTACCGGACCAGCACACACTAAAATGATGTGAAAAGGAAAACTAGGGAGTTGTGGCGAATTTTCTAATGAGACAACTCATGTGCTATCAGAAATCAGATCCCATCCCGTGGACGCTTGATCATTGGCTATCTGTACCAGATGGAGCTTATTAGTTATTAGCTTTGCGTAATGATGATAGGGCCCCTTCTCTGAATGTTGGCACTGTATGACATAATAAGGAAAATGCAAGCTACTCCTATGTACAATTCATCATCCACCCTCAGATGCATGCCATTTCTACCAAAAAAAAAAAGTACAGTGCTTATGAGTTTTGGACTTCTGATGCCGTGTCAATGGTTAACTCGCTGCTATTGGAGATCAATTGCTGCACTAAGGAAGATGCTAAATACGGTTCTTACAAGTTCAGAGGGCAACGCACAGCAAGGGAGCCTTCCGCTGTCATGATATTTTACTTGTTCGGAAATATCTGAAACCATGAAGGACAGTACACTCCTGAAAGTTTCTTTAATAGGTTGACAAAATCATTGATGTGACTTACCGAAATTCTGAAAATGTCAAAAATTCTTTATTTCCGTAGAGAAATTCAATCCTTGCAATGTTCTTACAGCTGTAGAGATACTAGATTAAGAGTTGTGCCCGTGGAATTCACCACTATTTACATTTCGTATAACGACAATAAAAAGCAGGCAGGAAAATAATAATATGTTTTTAAAATTTTACAAAACGAAGCAGATAAGAGCGAAATTAGGATAAGAGTAAACAAAATCATGAACGGAGTACCAAACGCTTATACAATCAGGAAAATAGGAAAATGCATTACAATAACTGACACCGTTATGCCAAGACCAACATATGTAAGGAAGGGGCAGCTTGCTAGCTGCGCGACCCCAAACAAACACGATAAATGATACAATCAGATGGAGCAGCTACATTCAGTGGTATGTACATTTGCGTGAATCTAAGTAACACGTAAAGGTATGAACTTAACAAAAACAACAATACCTCTCTTCGATTGTTAAACCAGATAGATACGGATGCTAATTTGTAAAAAAAAAAAAACCTTATTTAATATTTTTGGTTTTATAAATTAAGTTTGCACTTGGTTCCTAAACTCAAAGCTCCTGCACAGTCAACACCAATATCTTACAGGTATGCTACATGCGAAGACTTTTTATTAACAGAGAACAACAGCCCCACGGAAGAAGTAATCAAAGACAGAATCGTGCTTCACCATGGAGCTTAGCATTCATGTATTAATATATTTAAGAATTCACATACCAAGAACGAATGTACAGAGGCTACATGAGTCTCCACCAAGGTCCACTGAACATGAAGCTTGGAATATAAGGTAACCACTCACGCAGAGCTAAAACTAACATCAATCCGCAAAAGCTGAATGCATCAACATCGCTCCTGGATTTACCCGTGGGTACAAAGACTTTTGAGTAAATATAACATGCAAGACCAGAAGACACACGCACATACATATCAAGGCTTGTATTACATTAGTCTAAGATATTATCCTATGAAATAAAAATAGGAGCTCAAAATCGAGGTGAACCATTAGCAAAAGATCTGTTAAGACCTAAGAGTAAGAAATAAAGGACTACAAAATAAAGGAGAAATCTGTGCCTAAAAGTGAAACAAAGTTGGGCACCTTCATCTGTGCTTGCCTACAGGTAAACATTAAAACTATTTTAGGCACAACTATTCTGGCTATTTTGTGGAGATCTGTCATGATAAATTAAAACTGTTATGGTTTAAGCATACTTCACCAGGCACTTGCATGCCTACAGGTAATACATGATATCCAAAAGTATCCTTGAAAAATCTATGAGGATATTCTCAAGATTCTCTATCTAACAGAAAGATTGTCTTCTTTTATCTACAATAAAACCCATATTCCAAGAGATTCTTCATCATGTACCTCACACGCAAGTGAACAAGTAGCATATATTGTTCAAATTCTGTGTCTCGTAGTCTGTTAGTTAGGCTGGCTTGTGGGTCGATGGTTACTGAACGAAAGGAACGATGATATTAACATAGGTCTATGCATATGTTCTTCTTCCACCCAAACTCGTCTGATTTCTTCAGAACTTGTCGTTGATCCTCCATCAGGACGACATACATTTACACACGTACGTAGTACAAACCAAAATGGTGAGAAGACTTGGAACTAAGAAAAAAAAACTGAGAATTATTCCATGAAAGTACTTATTATTGATATGTAGGACAAGAAACTTGCATGATCTCTTATGACAGCATATAGCCTACAGAAAAGAACAGACTAGAAAACCTAGAAGGTTCAGAGCTAGGTAAGACAACCAAGCTCATCAAACAAGCAAATTAGCGAACACATGGATATAACATACACCAACATCATGCTGATCAGGCATATTGCACTTGTAGGTCATGTAGGTCGAGCTCTTGCCGAAATTCCGTTTAATACGAAATCCTGCCATCACCTTCCATGATAATGTCCTTGAAAGCACCACCGCTAGGGATCATAGGCAGCACATGCTCCTGGTGAGGGACGATGATATCCAACAAGTATGGCCCAGGAGTCTCAAGCATCTTCTTGATCGCTGCACGGACTTCACTCCTCTTTGTCACACGAACTGCAGGAACATTGAACCCTTTAGCAATGGTCACAAAATCTGGATATATCTCACTCTCATTTTCTGGGTTCCCAAGGTATGTATGTGCCCGATTGGCCTTGTAAAACCTGTCCTCCCACTGCACCACCATTCCAAGATGCTGGTTGTTCAATATCATCACCTTAACTGGGAGGTTCTCAATGCGAATCAGCGCCAACTCCTGAATGTTCATGAGGAAGCTACCATCCCCATCAATGTCAACAACTGTGACACCTGGATTAGCCACAGCGGCGCCAGCTGCAGCTGGCAACCCAAACCCCATTGCCCCCAGACCGGCCGAAGAGAGCCACTGCCGTGGGCGCTTGTAGGTGTAATACTGAGCCGCCCACATCTGGTGCTGCCCAACACCAGTGGCAATGATGGCCTCGCCTTTGGTGAGCTCATCCAGTACCTGGATAGCATACTGCGGCGGGATGGCCTCCCCGAAGGTTTTGTATCCCAGAGGAAACTCCCTTTTCTGCTGCTCCAACTCCTCATGCCACGAACCAAAATCGAAACTCTTGTGTGCTTTGGTCCCAGTTAGCAGCGCATTCAGGCCCTGCAAAGCGAGCTTGACATCTGCACAAATGGAGACATGCGGCTGCTTGTTCTTGCCAATCTCAGCTGGATCAATGTCAATGTGCACAATCTTGGACCTGCTTGCAAAAGCCTCGATTTTCCCAGTGACGCGGTCATCAAACCTCACACCAAATGCAAGCAGCAGGTCAGCCTTATCAACGGCATAATTTGCGTACACGGTGCCATGCATCCCAAGCATTCGCAGAGACAGCGGGTCATCGCTGGGGAAGTTGCCAAGACCCATGAGGGTAGTTGTAACTGGGATCCCAGTGAGCTCAACAAAGCGGCGCAGCTCCTCTCCGGACGCAGAGCAGCCGCCGCCAACATAGAGAATTGGGCGTCTCGCCTCGCCAACCAGACGCAGGACCTGCTCAAGCAATTCAGTGGTCGGCGGCTTAGGCAGGCGGGCAATGTAGCCTGGCAGGCTCATGGGCGCGTCCCAGACGGGCACAGCCATCTGCTGCTGGATGTCCTTGGGGATGTCGACCAGCACCGGGCCTGGGCGGCCGGAGGAGGCGAGGAAGAAGGCTTCCTGGATGACGCGGGGGATGTCCTCGACGTCGAGGACGAGGTAGTTGTGCTTGGTGATGGAGCGGGTGACCTCGACGATGGGCGTCTCCTGGAAGGCGTCCGTGCCGATCATGCGGCGCGGGACCTGCCCCGTGATGGCCACCATGGGGATGGAGTCGAGGAGGGCGTCGGCGAGCGCGGAGACGAGGTTGGTGGCCCCCGGGCCGGAGGTGGCGACGCAGACCCCGACGCGGCCGGACGCGCGCGCGTAGCCGGACGCCGCGAAGGCCTCGCCCTGCTCGTGGCGGAAGAGGTGGTTGGTGATGAGCGGCGAGCGCGTGAGCGCCTGGTGGATCTCCATGGAGGCGCCGCCCGGGTAGGCGAAGACGTCGCTGATGCCGCAGCGCTCGAGGGCCTCGACGAGGATGTCGGCGCCCTTGCGGGGGTCGGATGGGCCCCATGGACGGAGCGCGGTGGCGGGAGGGGCGGGCGAGGGCGAGGGCGAAGGGGACACCGCGGAGCACCTGATGGGGGCGGGGAGGGCGCGGCGTGAGGAGGGCAGTAGGTGACACGGGAGAGTGCGTGGTTTGGGCACGGCGGCGGTGGCTCCCGAGAAGGCGACGGCTGTGGAAGTGGCAGTGGCCATGGCGGCGGCGGCGGCTGTCGCGGAGGCGGCGGCGGCGGCGAGGGTTTGGGCGAGGGAGAAAGAGGGGGATGGGAGTGGTGGTGCGGGCGTGTTTTGTCTTTGGTGCAGTCGCGTGGCGTGGCAGATGTGTGGTTCAGATGGGATGGGGCTGGGGGTGGGGTGGGCTAACCCGGTTACGCAGTACACGCAGTGACATATGGGCCTTATCCTGGTTTGGACCCATTTGTCGGTGACAATTAGCTAGGCTGTTCACCACTTGCGTCGGTATATATAGTAGAAGGATACAATGAAGATTGCAGCGGCGCGTGAATCGCAGCCGTGTTGGCGTTGACACGTAGGGTCCACCTATACCGGGTTCAGATTGGAAGTCGGCCGAGGCCCGATAAAAACTGAGAGCATCTCTAACAAAGCCCCGCAAACCCAAAAACTCAAGTTTAGTTTTTCGAAATCGTGTTTACGGATCACAAAACGGCTGACGCAGAACAGATCCTGTAAACTAAAACTGAAAAAGGAAATATTTGGAAAGTCATCATCTTCTTCACAAGAACTATCCGCGACGTTGCCTAGGTCTCCCCACGCGGCCGCCGCCTGCGCTCCTGGCTGCAGCCGCCAGCTTGGGGGGTCGGCGAGGACGATCGCACATAGGGAAGAGCCAAACACGGGAGGAGCCGATTGGACGCAGGACCAGGCAGCGCGGCCGCGATGCTGCTACGCGTTGCTGCGCATGCAACCAGGCCACCGTGCCGCACGCCTGCTGCCAGCTGCTAGCTTGTGTGGAGCTAGGAGGTGCTAGCTGCTGTTCGACCGCTCCTTTTTTTTTGCACATAAAAGGGGTCAGGAGACCCCGGTGGAGCTCTTAAATTAAACCATGTGGCAGGTACAACTTACAGAAAAGCCCCTTGACATCTATTGCCCTGAGAAACCTAGATTTTGAAGAAAGGGCCTTCCACTTTACAAAACCCACCCCGACCAAAAGATAGAAAAAGCAATCAGGTCCAGGGGAGCCACTGCCACCCACCGCCGGCGATCTCCAGGCGTCACCGCCGAGATCCGAGCGCAGTATGCTCGAACACTCATTACCGACGACCAGATCATGCCCCTGGCTACCACCAGAGAGTCGGGGACGCACCACTTGACTCACTCGCAGAGTCGAGCTCCAGCAGCTGATCGAGAAGGCCTCCGCCATGGAGGTAGTAGACGGGCCACCTTGTTGGCCGAGGATCACGGTGGCAATCTTGGTCACCGCGTGTTTCGCGCGAAGAAGAACAGCTCCAGAGATCTCTTCAGCAGATCTGCCAACCGCGAGCTTGTCGAAGATCCCCTCCCAGTATCCACCACCACGGTGACCAGAGAGAGGAGGATCCAAGACGAGGACGCCCAGATCTGAAGAAGAGGAGATCGGCTTTATTGGAGAGGTTGACGACGACCTGCCTCCGCCCGTCTCCGGCTCCGGCCACCGGAGCACCACGAGCAGCTGCAGCACCGCCGCCTACAGCAGGGAGTAGCCCAACCTCCACCGCCTCCACCTCAACACCGGCATCACGCCAAGATCCACAGAGGGTAAACAACTAAACTGGAGAAAAAGAAGACCTAGACTAACCTAACCTACTCCGGCGCTTCACCTCCACCGCCTCCGACCGGCTATTCCGGCGGAGTGGCTTTGGATCGGCCCGGCGGAGAAAGTGGGGGTGACCAAGAACTGTAGCAAGTTGAGAGCTAACAGGGGGAAATGAAGACTGTTCGACCGCTCCTAGCTGTTGTTTCGGTCGCTCCTAGCTGTTGTTCCGGCCGCTGCTAGATGCTGGCCGCTGCTGCCCGCCACCGCCTGGCGCCATGGCTTGCCGTGCCTGTCCACCGGGCGTCCCGTCTGCGGCCGTGAGCTTAGCATGGTCGCTCAATTTTAGCAAAGTAGCTAGAAATCGGCGGCTGGAGCCGGTTATACGGACGGCGGCGCTAGAGATTTTCGTTCAGTTTTGTGCCTGTAAACCGCCCTTCGGTCTGTATTAATAGGGGTCAATTGTGATGTTTTTCAGGGCCCTGAGAAAAATTTCCGGGCCAGGCAGCGAGTTCAGTCTCTGTTCTGCGGCACTTTCGACCCGAAACCGTAAATCGACCGGAAAAATACGGTTCCGGCGTAATTTAGGGGCTATGTTAGAGATGCTCTTAGTGCATCTCCAATGCTAAGACTGAACGCGTAGGTCCGTCCGGATTGAGCCGTTTGGATGACCGCACGGACACATTGCGGATCTGACCGACAGTCAGTTTGGGTCGCGCACTGCGCCCAACAATCGGATGCACTGCAAAAGTCAAAGACAACAAAAAAGCGAAAACAATTAAACCTAAAACATAGTTCATTAAGCATATGCCATATTTTGGACAAATTTAAACTAGTACAAAAGAAATCCCTCTATAGGGCTTGAAACTAAAAAAAAGAGATAAAACCCTAGCCTAGGGTTTGAGGTGAACGAGGTGGCCGCCGGTGCGCCGCATAGTCCCTATGGACCTCGTCGCCGTGGGCGTCGATGATGTCCCCGGGCGGCGACGCGCTATTGTGGCTCGAGCGCGCCGGGGACTCCGGCCACGACGACCGACCGAGTGGGGGTCCGGAGGGCTGCCCGCCCACAGCTCCACCGCAACATCCTACAGCTCCGCCTCCTTCTCGAGGCGGAGGTGGCGCTCCTACTCCATCTGGCGTCTGGCCTCCTCGCACCGGAGCCTGGCCTCCTCCTCCCGGCGCGCCTGGCCGAGCAACGGCCAGACCTCGGCGTCCTCCACCGCCTGCCTGGCCACCTCCTCCATCGCGGAGGTGCGGATCACCGCCGCGAGCTGCGGCCACTTGGCCTCCTCCTCCGCAATGGACAACACCAAAGCGGCGTGCATGTCCGGGTCGTCGTCCTCCTCGGGCTTCAGCACCGGCGGCGCGGGTTGCGCCAATGCCGAGGCGACGCGGCCCGCATCCTCGATGTAGAGCCTGCCGCGGTGGCGGGAAGCCCTCAGCACCGGTGCGATCCGTCGGCTGCTACCGGCCTCGTCGTCGTTGGCGCCGGGAGCGAAAGCTCACTTCGGGGCCATGGTGGCGGAGTGGGGCCCGTGGGGAGTTGGACTGCTAGTGGGGAAGTGGACTGGACAGGGACAGTCTCCTCTCGGTCCACATTTAATAAGACGCGCACCCTCCCACCGACAGCTGGACCCAGTGAGACGAGCAGCGGACGCGCGAGGACGCCGCGTGCTATCCGCGGCCAGGCAAACCTGGCCCAGATTTGGGCCGGGTTTCGGTCATCCCGGACACCGCGGTCATCCACATTTGGGATGCGTCGCAGCGTTGGGCCGCATTTTTGTCCGCCGCGACCCATCCGGACGCGCACACGAACAAGGAACACACCAAAAGAAAGATGAGCGGTGGTGGTGGTGATAGTGGTGGTGAGAAGGTCGACTTTGGTGGTGTCGGGCCGATGAAGACGTCGTCGGACTTCCCCAAGTTCATCAAGGCCCGCCCTGTAGTCACGAAGCTCAACTTCGGCGTCGAATACCGAGGTCACAACTACCATCCATGCTCTAGTATTTTTCTCCCACGGATAACCAAGGGGCTGTTTAGATTGTGCCCAATCTAGCCCCGCCAAAATATTGGCATGACCAAATATAGGGCATAGCCAAAATATTGGCAACTTGTGGCTGTTTGGATTGTAGGCCATGGTACCTGCCAAAATTTTGGCAAACTCATTGGCTTCCATTTGGTTTCAAGCTAAATGACTAGCTAAATATTTGACACGTTTGATTGCATTTGATTGCATTTTCGCAAAGCCTAAATTGTAAGAGAAATAAAAAAAACTGTAGAACCTATTCACCACTCCCCTCTAGGTTGTCATTGACAAAGGATTAACTTGTCAATGCCTACAGATTGTAGACTAGGGTTTTGCTAGAAGTAGAGGGCAAGTAGATCTCGAAGGTTCAGGCGAAAAGTACTCGACGATTACAAAAACTAGGGTTATGTTGACAGAGATTCGATCCTTTTTGTCCCTCGACTCCCCTTATATAGGAGGCGGAGCGAGGATTTCGTAATACACAAGTTACAGAGTTCGAGAGGGTTTCGACCCACTCGTAAGATTACAAGTCTCTATCTTTCCTAATACAAACTATCTTTCCTTAACACTAAATGGGCTTCCAAGTCTTCTTATTCTTCGGGTCTTGGGCCTTGAATAAACCCTGGGTACCATCTTTGGCAGGCCCATTGGGGATGCCTATGTCGTACCAGATTTTTCTTGAATCGAAGAATCAAGGAAAATCTCCAACTTTACTCATCACATAATCTTTCGACATGCAATCACTATTTTGTACAGGGATAATGGTAATTGGGGCTAGTTCATCCGACGGATCGGTACTAGTTAACCGCTCTAGTGGCAATCCGCAAAACCTACTTCAAGATCACGTCCCGGACATGATCTCGGGATACCGGTGTAAACTTCGACAGTGCCGCTTAAGGTCTTACCATTCGTCGAGTCCTGTCATATTTTATCGGCACCTAACGCGTCCGTTAGATTTTTCTTCGTATCCGTTGATACGGAAAAAGTAGCAATCCGCCGTCAGAGACGGTGCCACGCCGCTCGAACGGATCTGGGTCTTACCTTCGCAAAGTTTTGCGGCATTCGAGATTTATTCGCGACTTTTAGCGCTCGAGAATATATTGTCGAGTGCTTTTTGTTGAAATAGCACATTTTATCGAGTCATATTTGATGACTTATTTTGTCTTCCCGATGGGAGTATATGTAGGGTTATCTGTGTAACTCGAAATATACTCTTTTTTAAAAAAAATCATCGGGCACGCGAACGCTCCCGATGGGAGTAGCCCCGAGGCTACAGCCAAGAACTTGTGCTTGGGTGTAGGCTCCATGATTAGTATCCTTTGCCGCTATATTTATAATCCTTCTCGATATTTTTATATCTATCGGGTGCGCGACCGCTCCCGATGGGAGTAGCCCCGAGGCTATGAACAAATACTTGTATATGATCATAGGCTCTCACCATTTCTATCTTGTCGACTCGAAATTTTCTTTTTCCAAAGTAGCCCCGAGCGTTTGGGCAAAAACTTGTATTTGATCAAAGGCTCCCGAAACAATCTTGCGTTGTCGATAAACTTTTGAAAACTCATAGTCGAATTTTTCTTTTATCTTGACTACGTCATTGCTGATGATAGCCACGATTTCTATTTTGGAAACCGACCATTACCGCTTGTTTCGCTGCCTTGTGGGTCCCAATTCCTTATCCGACGGACACGTCGTGCAAGTGGGGACACATGTTCTCCCCTTTTCTGGCGCACGTTCTGTAACCTCGTCAATGTTAAAATACCATTGTACCCTTGTATCCACGTGGCGATCATCTCCTGCATTCTTTTTTCATCCAACGGTTCCGTCGCTTCACCGCACCTCTATATAAGGTCCCCTTCTTCTTCCTCGAACACTCCCGCCGCGCCGTTCCCCCGCTTTCTCGCAAAATCTCCTCTCGCTCCTCATCTCCCAAAGCTCTTCTCTTCGTAGCTACACCTCCGCCATTGTTGATGCCACCGCGTCGATTGACCAGGCACAGCACACCCGATTCATCGATGGCTGCCGCGGATCTAGGAGCTGAGGGGAGAGGTCCAAGATCACGAACCAGGACCTCAATCTCTTGAAGAAGCTGGGATTACCAAGAAACCCAAAGCGGTTTGCTTCCCCAGAAGAAAGCTACCCAACCCCTCCAATGGGGTATCGGGTAAGTTTTGTTGATCACCTCATCCGCGGTCTTTCCGCCCCATTCACCCTTTTCGGGGTTACTTTATGTTTATGGTCTCCAACTTCACCACCTCACGCCCAACTCTATCCTTCACATTTCTATCTTTATCACCCTCGCGAAGCCTTCCTTGGTGTCCAGCCTAACGGGCATTATGGAAGCGCATTTTCTTCTGTCGCCGTAATGGTAATGTCGCCTATAATATAGGCGGCGTTGTTATTTCTGTTCGCTCTTCTGTCAACTACTTCGACGTCAAACTCCCGACTCCGTTCAAGGGTGGCGAAGAAGTGGTTGTACATTCGTGAAGAAACCATGGATGCGCCGAAGACAACATTCCTCCTTTTGACGGTGCCGAGAAAATCCTTCGCCGCCGTTCCTGGGCAGAAGCTACCGAGGAAGAAAGAACTTCGACAGAGGCCCCGATGACTCGCATCCATGAGTTGCAAAATACTCGTGGAAAAGAATTATCAGCATCCAAATTACGGCGTACTTCCTTAGGACTAGGTGCAGCCTCTTCGGCTCGCAAAAACCCTTTCTGAATTATGTGGCGATGAAGACACGGATCGCTTGTCGACGAATCTGGAAGTCAAGGATTTGGATAGGCTTATTCGAAAGATTTCATCTCTCAAGAAGAAAGACTCCATCCCTTCCACTTATCGCGTAAAACCATACAGCGCCGCCCATGCGCTTCCCAAGGTAAACATTGTCGAGTAATTTGTCTATTGCCTTGCTTTTTGTGTTGTTATTCATTTCTGACATCCTTCCCTTTATACAGGACCACCCAAATCTTGTTTCACTTCCTCCTCTTCCGAAGGTGGGGATGTCGAAGAAAGGGCCGTTATCTCCAATGATAACCAGATGCCCCCTCTTTTGCAAATGAACCCGCAGAATCTCGAAAATCTGCGGGATCCGACGAAAAAGAGGATGTCTCTGAAGCCACTGCATCGGCGCAATCTCCTCCTCCTGTTTCTCCAAGGAACAAAAGGAAAAGAGATGATGCCGAAGATCGCACCTCCAAGGTCGAAGCTGTCCCTTCTCACCAGAAGGCAGGCTATGATCCATACCTCGAGGCTCTCATCAGTTCGTAAGTACCCTTTCTTTTGTTTATTTGTACTCGAAGATTCTTGTCTATCTTGCTTTTTATATTGTCGACACTTGCTTGTAGTGATGATGAAGAAGAAGTACCAACTGATGTGGCTGCTCGAACGAGTACGTCACATACATTAGTCGCCTCGGAGACGCCAATCGAAGGAGAAGAAACGTCGCCTCCCCGATGAATGTCGCCGCTACTCCTCCGTCAAGCCCCCTTGTCCCTTCACCAAAAAGGGCAAGGGTTGACACAAATCCAGAGCTTACTCTTCAATCGAGTAGCTCTTCTAACCCTCTCTTGGATGATGTAAGTTGTTAACGCTCTTGTCGATGTTTATATTTTCTCCATTTGTTCCTATGTGTCGTCATTTTTCCCATGCCGACATTTTCTTTCTTTGTCTCTCCTTGACAGCCTATGATCAAAGAGCTTCTTCGCATCGGTGCCCAATTCGTTGGGTACCGTGATTACGCCAACAAGATGAAGGTAATGCCCGGCTATTTTTTGCTTCCTTTCTGCATGGTCGACGTTTATAACTAATCTTGTTTTCCTTTTTCAGAAAAACTGGCAGAAGCCAACGAACGTGCTGACACACTTGCTCAAAAGTTAGAGCAATGTGAAGAGGCTCGTAAGAAGGCCGAATCGGATGCTGTTGAAGCTAAGCAAGAAGCTGACAAAGCTAAGGCTGATGGCTGGTGTCGAAGATCTGAAACGCTCGCATGACGCCGAGACTTCGCTAAGCGATCACATAACTGCGCAATCTGCTCGCGAAGCGGCGATCACCAAACGCATAAAGACACAAAGTCGTCGCTTTGTAAGTATTTGCACCATTTCATACCCTTTGGATTTTTCTTTTGCACTTGTTTGTTGACTAAATTTTCTATTTTTGTTTTGTCAGATAGGACCTCTCAAGAATTTGAACTTGAGAATCCCGACAACGATTCTCTTCTTGACGCCGTTTCATTCATTGAGTTTCATGGGACGGAAGCGCGTGAAGGCATGGATGAAGCCAAGGCGGGGTTGTCGAAGCTTTTCCCCTACTTCTTCCCGAAGAAAGAGGAGCCCCCGACTTTCCTTGGTCTTGCCAAGTGCTTTAATCCTCCCGAAGATCTTGGGCTGAAGATGCGCCATGAGAACATGAAGGTTGCTGATACGTCTCCAACGTATCGATAATTTCTTATGTTCCATGCTACTTTATTGATGATACCTACATGTTTTATGCACACTTTATGTCATATTCGTGCATTTTCTGGAACTAACCTATTAACAAGATGCCGAAGTGCCAGTTGCTGTTTTTGGTTTCAGAAATCCTAGTAACGAAATATTCTCGGAATTGGACGAAATCAACGCCAGTTCCTATTTTGCCCGAAGCATCCGTAACACCCGAGAGCCGCAGAGGAGGCCCTGGCCCCAGATGATAGGGTGGCGCGGCAGGGCCGGCCGCGCCCCCTATGGTGTCGTCGCCCTTCGACCTTCGACGCTGCCCTTTCGCCTATATAAAGCCCCCGCATCGAAACCCTTACGGAGGAAGCCACGGTACGCGAAACCTTCCAGAGCCGCCGCCATCGCGAAGCCAAGATCCGGGGACAGGAGTCTCGTTCCGCACCCTGCCGGAGCGGGGAAGTGCCCCGAAGGCTTCTCCATCGACACCGCTGCCATCTCCACCGCCATCTTCATCACCGCTGCTGCCCATGAGGAGGAGTAGTTCTCCATCGAGGCTCGGGGCTGTACCGGTAGCTATGTGGTTAATCTCTCTCCTATGTACCTCAATACAATGATCTCATGAGCTGCTTTACATGATTGAGATTCATATGAGTTTTGTATCACTACTATCTATGTGCTACTCTAGCAAAGTTATTAAAGTAGTTCAATTCCTCCTGCACGTGTGTAAAGGTGATGGTGTGCACCGTGTTAGTACTCGGTTTATGCTATGATCATGATCTCTTGTAGATTGCGGTTAACTATTGCTATGATAATATTGATGTGATCTATTCCTCCTACATATGCATGAAGGTGACAGGTGCATGCTATGCTAGTACTTGGTTTAGTCTTTTGATCTATCTTACACTAAAGGTTACTAAAATATGAGCATTATTGTGGAGCTTGTTAACTCCGGCATTGAGGGTTCGTGTAATCCTACGCAATGTGTTCATCATCCAACAAAAGTGTAGAGTATGCATTTATCTATTCTTATGTGATCAATGTTGAGAGTGTCCACTAGTGAAAGTCTAATCCCTAGGCCTTGTTCCTAAATATCGCTATCGCTGCTTGTTATGTTTTACTATACTACTCGCTACTACATGTTTACTTCTCAATATTACTACCATCAACACACGCCAAGCTATTTTCTGCGCCGTATCATCGCTCATACTTATTCATACCACCTGTATTTCACTATCTCTTCACGAACTAGTGCACCTATTAGGTGTGTTGGGGACACAAGAGACTTCTTGCTTTGTGGTTGCAGGGTTGCATGAGAGGAATATCTTTGACCTCTTCCTCCCCGAGTTCGATAAACCTTGGGTAATCCACTTAAGGGAAACTTGTCGCTGTTCTACAAACCTCTGCTCTTGGAGGCCCAACACTGCCTACAAGAATAGAAGCACCCAGTAGGTCTGTGGAAACACGCTCTAGTTGGTGACAGTCAACAGACTATTGAGTGGGCCAAAGTTGGCGACACGGAGCAAATAGAGCAAACAAGGTGGCGATCCTTGATCAAGGCGGCAAAGCTTAACGAAGAAAATCCTGGCCTATCTCGGGATCAAGCCATCTTCGACTCCTAGCTCGTCAAGGCCGGAGGTCTAATTTTTGCTTTCTTTTTTTTTTGCTATTGTCGCCATTCTAGTCTTGGCGATTTCCCTGCTAGTCCCTTAGGAGAACTTCTTTGTAATGACCATGTAACTTTTCTAGAAGCAATGAAATTCCTCTTGGGGCTATCATTGATCTGGGGATTTTCTTTTCCAGCTTGATATTTGATAATTATTCAACCAATCCTTGCTCTCCGATGCTGCTCCCGCGTCTTCCTTGTCGAAGAAAGTAAAAGCCGATGACAAATTCCTAGAAGGTTCTTCAAGCACACCTTTGTCGGAAGATTTACGAGAACTTCGACAACAACTTCCACGAAGAAACAAACTCGGCAATGATGGAACAATCTCGGAAAGCATCCGAACAAGAACAACTTGCTCGTCGACAAGCCGAAGAGGCTATTGCTGCCAAGGATGCTGCTATATTGGAAGCAAAAGGAGCTAGTGCCCGAGAAAATAGCATGCTCGAGCTGATGTTGGAAGCTAGCACGGATATGTTAGGTATGTATCTCAAACTTTCTGATGCCTTCTCTTTATTTTGCTGTGCCTTCTTCCAAGTTTCTTGCCTTGTTGTCTAATAGGCTCAGTTCTTGATGTCGCTGTCGAAGATCTAAGAGTAAATGAGAGAACGAATCTTCTTGTCAACCTTTCTCTGAACCATGGTTCTTTATTTTGGGCCACTCCTGAACGAACCAGCAGATTGTCAGGTTCCAAGATCGTGCTTGCCAAGTACGCGAATTTCTAAATTTTTGCACGACAACGTTGACCCTTGTTTTCAAGACTTTGTTTCCTCGAAAGGTTCCTGCAACTCTTCCTGAATTGCTAGAGACCTTCAGAGATGCTCCTCGTATTCATAATTTTACGAGCCCAACTGACTGCTGGAGCAAGATTTGCCATGATTATGATAAATATTTGCCATCCAAAATTAGACTATCGACGATTGTCGTTGATTGCATGGCGAAGAAAACGCGCGGAAGAATAACATAGATGCAATCAACGAGATGGTGACTCCTGTGGCCGAGTCGATGATAGACGAGCTTCTTCGGATGGATTCTTCGTCAAGGGATCTTATGCCGAGCATAAAACAACAGAGGCTTGTCAATAGATACTATTTTGGGTTCTGACTGATTTGTAAAACTTTGTCGAAAACATTTGTTGTATATCACAGAATGCTCTATATTGTTGGAGCCCCCGAGCCTGTTGGCTAGAGTTTGTACTATTTTTCTCTTCTCAAGATTTCTTCTTGTGCTGTAATAAAACACCTTGATGGACTGCAGGATCTTGGTGTCGAAGTTCTATATTTTTGTTTGTCGAGTTTGCTGGACCAACGTGATGAGATTTTTTGACGTGTGCACTATATTTTATTATGACCAACTTCCGATTTATATATTTGGCGAGGTATTATTGTACCAAGGTGATACGTCTCCAACGTATCGATAATTTCTTATGTTCCATGCTACTTTATTGATGATACCTACATGTTTTATGCACATTATATGTCATATTTATGCATTTTCGGGAACTAACCTATTAACGAGATGCCGAAGTGCCAGCTGTTTTTGGTTTCGAAATCCTAGTAACGAAATATTCTCGGAATTGGATGAAATCACCGCCCAGTTCCTATTTTTCCACGAAGCTTCCGAACACCCGGGGAAGGACCAGGAGGCCAGCCACTGCACCATAGGCCGGCGCGGCACGGGGTGGCCCGCGCCCCTATGGTGTGGGCGCCCTTCGACCCTCCTGCGCCGCCTCTTCGCCTATATAAAGCCCCTGCATCGAAAACCCTTACGAGGAAGCCACGATACGAGAAAAGTTCCGAGCCGCCGTCATCGCGAAGCCAAGATCTGGGGACAGAGTCTCTGTCCGCACCCTGCCGGAGCGGGGAAGTGCCCCGGAAGGCTTCTCCATCGACACCGCTGCCATCTCCACCGCCATCTTCATCACCGTCGCTGCTCCCATGAGGAGGAGTAGTTCTCCATCGAGGCTCGGGGCTGTACCGGTAGCTATGTGGTTAATCTCTCCTATGTACCTCAATACAATGATCTCATGAGCTGCTTTACATGATTGAGATTCATATGAGTTTTGTATCACTACTATCTATGTGCTACTCTAGCAAAGTTATTAAAGTAGTTCTATTCCTCCCGCACGTGTGTAAAGGTGACGTGGGTGCACCGTGTTAGTACTTGGTTTATGCTATGATCATGATCTCTTGTAGATTGCGAAGTTAACTATTGCTATGATAATATTGATGTGATCTATTCCTCCTACATATGCATGAAGGTGACAGTGTGCATGCTATGCTAGTACTTGGTTTAGTCTTTTGATCTATCTTACACTTAAGGTTACTTAAACATGAGCATTATTGTGGAGCTTGTTAACTCCGGCATTGAGGGTTCGTGTAATCCTACGCAATGTGTTCATCATCCAACAAGAGTGTAGAGTATGCATTTATCTATTCTGTTATGTGATCAATGTTGAGAGTGTCCACTAGTGAAAGTCCATTCCCTAGGCCTTGTTCCTAAATACTGCTGAGTTACTACTGCTTGTTTATGTTTTCCGTGTTACTATCGCAATACTACCACCATCAACTACACGCCAAAGAAGCTATTTTCCGGCACCGTTGCTACTGCTTATATATATTCATACCACCTGTATTTCACTATCTCTTCGCGAACTAGTGCACCTATTTGGTGTGTTGGGGACACAAGAGACTTCTTGCTTTGTGGTTGCGGGTTGCATGAGAGGGATATCTTTGACCTCTTCCTCCCCGAGTTCGATAAACCTTGGGTGATCCACTTAAGGGAAAACTTGTTGCTGTTCTACAAACCTCTGCACTTGGAGGCCCAACAACAGAAAGGAGGGAACGTAGACATCAAGCTATTTTCCGGCGTGGGGAGGAAAGGTAAAAGGTACTCACACCCGGATCTCGGCTACTAAGCTATTTCCGGCGCCGTTGTAAGTACTCGAAGCTATTTCCTTTAGACTCTGCAATTGCGACATTTGGTTTCTTGTTTACACTAGTTAGGCATAAATGGAAAACAACAAAAATATGAGAGATCTTTATGAACTTTATCTTGAATTAGGACATGATGTGTTTGAAGAAAGAATTAAAAAAACCCATGGAACTTTATATGCATGCTAATGGGAATGTTATTACTATGAATTCTTTGAACACCATTGTTGCTAATGCTATGGAAAATTCTAAGCTTGGGGAAGCTGGTTTTGATGAGCATGATATTTTTAGTCCCCCAAGCATTGAGGAGAAAATTTACTTTGATGATACTTTGCCTCCCATTTATGATGATTATAATGATAGTAGTCTTTTGTTACCACCTGTTATGGAGGATAAATTTGATTATGATTACAATATACCTCCTATATTTGATAGCTACTTTGTTGAATTTGCTCCCACTACAATTAATAAGAATGACTATGCTTATGTTGGGAGTAGTAATTATTTTATGCATGAGACTCATGATAAGAATGCTTTATGTGATAGTTATATTGTTTGAGTTTGCTCATGATGCTACTGAAAGTTATTATGAGAGAGGAAAATATGGTTGTAGAAATTTTCATGTTACTAAAACACCTCTCTATGTGCTGAAATTTTTAAGCTACACTTGTTTTATCTTTCTATGCTTGTTGCATTATGCTTCTTGAACTTGTTTATTTACAAGATTCCTATGCATAGGAAGCATGTTAGACTTAAATGTGTTTTGAATTTGCCTCTTGATGCTCTCTTTTGCTTCAAATACTATTTCTTGCGAGTGCATCATTAAAACTCTGAGCCCATCTTAATGGCTATAAAGAAAGAACTTCTTGGGAGATAACCCATGTGTTATTTTGCTACAGTACTTTGTTTTATATTTGTGTTTTGGAAGTTGTTTACTACTGTAGCAACCTCTCCTTATCTTAATTTTGTGTTTTGTTGTGCCAAGTAAAGTTTCTATGTTAAAGTTGATGTTATATTTGGGATCGCTGCGCAGAAACAGCATTGCTGTCTGTCACGAATCTGGGCACAGTTCTCTGTAGAAAATTCGAAAAAATCTGCCAATTTACGAGCGTGATCCTCAGATATGTACGCAACTTTCATTAGTTTTGAGTTTTTCCATTTGAGCAAGTCTGGTGCCAGATTTAAATTCGTCTTTACGGACTGTTCTGTTTTTGACAGATTCTGCCTTTTATTTCGCATTGCCGCTTTTGTTAAGTTGAATGAGTTTCTTTGTTCCATTAACTTTCAGAAGTTATGTGCAATGTCCAGAAGTGTTAAGAATGATTGTGTCACCTCTGAACATGTGAATTTTTGATTATGCACTAACCCTCTAATGAGTTTGCTTGAAGTTTGGTGTGAAGGAAGTTTTCAAGGGTCAATAGAAGAGGCTGATATAATGAGATCGAGAAGAGTGAAAGGTCTAAGCTTGGGGATGCCCCGGTGGTTCATCCCTGTATATTTTAAGAAGACTCAAGCATCTAAGCTTGGGGATGCCCAAGGCATCCCCTTCTTCATCGACAACTTATCGGGTTTCTTCTAGTGAAACTATATTTTTATTCGGTCACATCTTATGTTCTTTACTTGGAGCGTCTGTGCTTTTATTTTTGTTTTTGTTTTGTTATCTTAGTTCTCTGAATAAGTTCATCCTTGTGTGGGAGAGAGACACGCCCGCTGGTTCGTATGAACACATGTGTTCTTAGCTCATAATATTCATGGCGAAGTTTCCTCTTCGTTAAATTGTTATATGGTTGGAATTGGAAAAATGCTACATGTAGTAATTGGTAAAATGTCTTGGATAATGTGATACTTGGCAATTGTTGTGCTCATGTTTAAGCTCTTGCATCATATACTTTGCACCTATTAGTGAAGAAATACATAGAGCTTGCTAAAATTTGGTTTGCATAATTGGTCTCTCTAAGGTCTAGATAATTTCTAGTATTGAGTTTTGAACAACAAGGAAGACGGTGTAGAGTCTTATAATGTTTACAATATGTCTTTTATGTGAGTTTTGCTGCACCGGTTCATCCTTGAGTTTGCTTCAAATAACCTTGCTAGCCTAAACCTTGTATCGAGAGGGAATACTTCTCATGCATCCAAAATCCTTGAGCCAACTACTATGCCATTTGTGTCCACCATACCTACCTACTACATGGTATTTCTCCGCCATTCCAAAGTAAATTGCTTGAGTGCTACCTTTAAAATTCCATCATTCGCCTTTGCAATATATAGCTCATGGGACAAAATAGCCTTAAAAACTATCGTAGTATTGAATATGTACTTATGCACTTTATCTTTTATTAAGTTGCTTGTTGTGCGATAACCATGCTTTGGGGAACGCCATCAACTATTGTTGAATATCATGTGAGTTGCTATGCATGTCCGTCTTGTCTGAAGGATCTATCATTTTAGTGGTTGGAGCATGCAAAATTGTTAGAGAAGAACATTGGGCCGCTAACTAAAGCCATGAATCATGGTTGAAGTTTCAGTTTTGGACATATATCCTCAATCTCATATGAGAATAATAATTGTTGCTACATGCTTATGCATTTAAGAGGAGTCCATTATCTGTTGTCCATGTTGTCCCGGTATGGATGTCTAAGTTGAGAATAATCAAAAGCGAGAAATCCAAAATGCGAGCTTTCTCCTTAGACCTTTGTACAGCGGCATGGAGGTACCCCTTTGTGACACTTGGTTGAAACATGGCATGCAAAGATCCGGTAGTCCAAGCTAAGTAGGACGAGGTGCGGGCACTATTAGTATACTATGCATGAGGCTTGCAACTTGTAAGAAATAATTTACATAACTCATATGCTTTATTACTACCGTTGACAAAATTGTTTCATGTTTTCAAAATAAAAGCTCTAGCACAAATATAGCAATCGATGCTTTCCTCTTTGAAGGACCTTTCTTTTACTTTTATGTTGAGTCAGTTCACCTATCTCCCTCCACCTTAAGAAGCAAACACTTGTGTGAACTATGCATTGATTCCTACATACTTGCATATTGCACTTGTTATATTACTTTATGTTGACAATATCCATGAGATATACATGTTATAAGTTGAAAGCAACCGCTGAAACTTAATCTTCCTTTGTGTTGCTTCAACACCTTTACTTTGATTTATTGCTTTATGAGTTAACTCTTATGCAAGACTTATTGATGCTTGTCTTGAAGTACTATTCATGAAAAGTCATTGCTTTATGATTCAGTTGTTTACTCATGTCATTACCATTGTTTTGATCGTTGCATTCATCTCATATGCTTACAATAGTATGATCAAGGTTATGATGGCATGTCACTTAAGAAATTATCTTTGTTATCGTTTTACCTGCTCGGGAGGAGCAGAACTAAGCTTGGGGATGCTGATACGTCTCCAACGTATCGATAGTTTCTTATGTTCCATGCTACTTTATTGATGATACCTACATGTTTTATGCACATTATATGTCATATTTATGCATTTTCGGAACTAACCTATTAACGAGATGTCAGTGCCGTCTGTTTTATGTTTTTGGTTTCGAAATCCTAGTAACGAAATATTCTCGGAATTGGATGAAATCACCGCCCAGGTTCCTATTTTTCCACGAAGCCTAACACCGGGAAGGACCGAGGGGGCCACATGCAGACCATAGGCGCGGCCTGGGGTGGCCCGCGCCCCCTATGGTGTGGGCGCCCTTTCGACCTCCCTGCGCCGCCTCTTCGCCTATATAAAGCCCCGCATCGAAAACCCTTACGGAGGAAGCCACGATACGAGAAAAGTTCCGAGCCGCCGTCATCGCGAAGCCAAGATCGGGGACAGAGTCTCTGTTCCGGCACCCCGGCCGAGCGGGGAAGTGCCCCGAAGGCTTCTCCATCGACACGCTGCCATCTCCACCGCCATCTTCATCACTGCTCCCATGAGGAGGAGTAGTTCTCCATCGAGGCCGGGGCTCCCTAGCTATGTGGTTAATCTCTCTCCTATGTACCTCAATACAATGATCTCATGAGCTGCTTTACATGATTGAGATTCATATGAGTTTTGTATCACTACTATCTATGTGCTACTCTAGCAAAGTTATTAAAGTAGTTCTATTCCTCCCGCACGTGTGTAAAGGTGACAGTGGTGCACCGTGTTAGTACTTGGTTTATGCTATGATCATGATCTCTTGTAGATTGCGAAGTTAACTATTTCTATGATAATATTGATGTGATCTATTCCTCCTACATATGCATGAAGGTGACAGTGTGCATGCTATGCTAGTACTTGGTTTAGTCTTTTGATCTATCTTACACTTAAGGTTACTTAAACATGAGCATTATTGTGGAGCTTGTTAACTCCGGCATTGAGGGTTCGTGTAATCCTACGCAATGTGTTCATCATCCAACAAGAGTGTAGAGTATGCATTTATCTATTCCGTTATGTGATCAATGTTGAGAGTGTCCACTAGTGAAAGTCCATTCCCTAGGTTGTTAAATCGCTATCTGCTTGTTTTGTTTGTTTACACCTCATGTTTGCAATACTACCATCAACTACACGCCCGCAAGCTATTTTCGCACGTTGTTACCGCTTATATATATTCATACCACCCGTATTTCACTATCTCTTCGCCGAACTAGTGCACCTATTTGGTGTGTTGGGGACACAAGAGACTTCTTGCTTTGTGGTTGCAGGGTTGCATGAGAGGGATATCTTTGACCTCTTCCTCCCGAGTTCGATAAACCTTGGGTGATCCACTAAGGGAAAACTTGCTGCTGTTCTACAAACCTCTGCACTTGGAGGCCCAACACTGTCTACAGGAAAGGAGGGGGAACGTAGACATCACAAGGCGAAATAAATCGAGTCTGTTTTGATATTTGAGGGTGCAGAGCCCCCGAGTATGTCGACGAATAAGAAGTATATCTTTACTATTTTTATTATATTGCAGCACCGCGAGCCCGTCTCATTAAAAACCTTTCTCGGCCCCACTCGGTGCCCGAAAAAGGAAAAGAGTGCGTCGAAAACTCGCGGGCGTACATTGTATGTTTACAGAGGAGACTATATTTTGCTATCTAGGCGTAGAAACGCCTGAGTTGCGCCACGTTCCAAGGATTTGGCTCAACGTTCCCCGTCTTCTTGTCCTTGATTCTATATGCTCCTCCTTCGATGACTTCTGTGACGATGTAGGGTCCAAGCCATGGTGACTCGAGTTTTCGTGACTTTTTGGATTGAGTCGCAAAACTAGATCACCAACTTGAAAAGATCTTGGCCGCAATCTTCGACTGTGGTAATTCTTCAAGTCCTGTTGATATTTAGAGACTCGTGACAGCACTTCATCTCGAGCTTCGTCAAGTGCATCGACGTCGTCCTCCAAGGCTTTTCTCGAGATTTCTTCATTATATTCTGTAACTCTTGGGGAGTCATGCTCGATTTCTATCGGCAGGACTTCGGCTCCATGGACCAGAAAAAACGGCGTTTCGTGTCGCCGTATTTGGTGTTGTGCGGATACTCCACAACACACTTGGCTCCTCCCGCCAAGTATGCCGAGCTTTTTCCAATGGTCCTAGCAGGCGTTTCTTGATGCCATTGCAGATAATGCCATTGGCTTTTTCGACTTGTCCATTGGTCCGAGGATGCGCGACGCAAAACTCAACTTAATGCCCACTTCTGCGCAGACGCTTTGAACTCCTTGGACGTAAAGTTGCTGCCGTTGTCCTGTGACGATGCTATGAGGGACTCCAAATCGAAGACGATGCTTTTCACGAACTTAATCGCCGACGCACCGTCCGGTGAATTTATCGGTTTTGCTTCAATCCATTTTGTAAATTTGTCGACAGCAACAAGCATATACTCATAACCTCCTGGCGAAGCTTTGTGTAGTTTTCCCACCATATCGAGACCCCATTGAGCAAAGGGCCAAGATAGTGGGATTGGCATGAGTTCTGCGCGGAGAGTGAGGTTTGGCGGCAAATCTTTGACACGCGTCAAGTTCTCACTATTTCCTTCGCGTCCTCGATTGTCGTTAACCAATAGAATCCCTGCTCTCAAACCTTAGCCGCGATAGCGGGATCGCGTGGTGCCCGCATATTCCTTCGTGCACGTCTTTCAGATAATTCTTCCTTCTTCGGGTGTATCTCTCGTAGCACGCCCGAGATACTTCGTTTGTACAGCTCCCCTTACCACAGTGAAAGCTTTTGATCTCCTAATTATTCGCCTTGCTTCAACTGGGTCGTTATCGTTTTCCTTAGGATATATGATATGTATGCCTGCATCCATGGAATTTGCACCATCATGACTAGCTCTTGCTCTTCTTCTTCTTTGTGTTTTGGTGATACTCGAGGTTTTCTTTTTCTCCTTCTTTGTTTTTGCTGGCTTTGTTGATCTCTCGCTTATCTCTTCCCAAACACGCCTGGAGGTATTGCGAGACACCGTGACCCGATGCGAGAACGTCTTCATCGTTGCTCATCCTGCCGATGTGGTTTACCTCACAACCATCGAATAACTTCTCCAGCTCATTGTACACCTCTTTGTATGCTATCATACTTTCGTTGACTGCATCGCATTGGTTCATGACTTGGTGCTACCAATTGTGAGTCGCCGAAAATTTTCCGGGTTGCACCGCAAGCTTTTGCCATCTTCATCCCGTGTATGAGAGCTTCATATTCTGCTTCATTGTTAGACGCGTTTGGGAACGTCATCCGCAAAACGTACTTCAACTTGTCGCCGGGTGATACCAATATCACGCTGCTCCAGACCTTCCGCTTTTGGACCCGTCAAAGTTCATGGTCCAAGTTCTCGATAAATGGGGGTCCCGTGTTTTGTAGCTCCATCCACTCGCAATGAAATCCTGGTAAGACCTGCGATTTTATTGCTTTTCTTTTCATACGTGATGTCCCCGGAGAAAGTTCTATTCCCCAAGGAGACACGACCGTAGCTTCTGGGTTGTTCAAGATATTTGATAAGGAGCCTCGTTGACCACTATTATCGGGTGCGAAAAAATAATGTCGCAATTTTCTTGCCGTCGTGAATACTCCATATGCTAGTTTCGATATTGCGGGTACCGCTGTTCGGAGGGCGTGATTACCGATGAAATATACCGGCCTCCGAACTCCGTGAAGCTTGCCTTCTTCTTCTCTCGACTACGAGGGCCGTGCTGACCACGAGGTGTGGCTGCAATGTATAAGAGGAGAGGTTCTTTCTCTTTCGGTGCCACTAATATTGGTGGTGTCGAAATTGCTCGCTTGAGGTTCTCGAAGGCTCTATCTCTTCTCGTTCCATTGAAAATTTTCCCCGTTTGATCAATGCATAGAACGGCAACGCCTTTTCCTAGCTCGGCGACGATCGTTTAAAGTGCGACTCGCCCCGTTAATCGTTGTATTTCTTTCAACTTTGTTGGTTTTCTCATAGTGACGATGGCCTGTATTTTTCGGGATTAGCTTCAATCCCCTTGCCGATACTAAGAACCCGAGAAGTTCTCTGCGGAACTCCAAAGGAGCACTTTGTCGGGTTCAGCTTGAGGAACTTGTCGAGGTTGTCGAAGGTTTCTTCAAGTCGTCGATCGAGTCGACCCTTTCTTTGATGTTATTACGACATCGTCAATGTAGACTTGTACATTTTTTCCAATCTATGTTGCTAGGCACTTCGCATCATCCGCCCGCGTTTTTCAGACAAAAGGCATTGTTTTGTAGCAAAACACGCCATAAGGTGTGATGAACGCTGTCATCTTCTTCTTTTAATCTTATCTGGTTATAACCAAAATGCGTCGAAGGAAAGACGTTCGCATCCTGCCGTGGAGTCGATGATTTGATCGATCCTTGGGAGGGAAAGTGATCCTTGGGATAATGTTTGTTGAGACACGTGAAGTCGACGCACATGCGAAGGACTATTGTGTGTTTTTTCGGCACCATCACTGGGTTAGCTACCCACGTGGCTTCGGTAGATATTTCTGATGAAACCAGCATCTTTGAGTCGATCTATTTCAGATAACATGGCTTTGCGGCTAGGCTCCAAAAAACGCCGCAAAGGTTGCTTTACTGGTCTTGCGAGAGGATCCAAATTGAGGTGGTGCTCGGCAAGTTCCCTGGGTACTCCTGGCATGTCAGCTGGACACCATGCGAAGATTTTCCAGTGCTCACGGAGGAACTCGACGAGCGCGCTTTCCTATGCGACATCCATGGCAATGGACGTCGTTTTCTTTGGATCTGTCGGGTGGATCTGTACCTCTTTTGAATCCTTGGTTGTGTTGAAAGTTGGCTCCTTAGAAGATCTCCCTACCTCTGGCAGCACATCATAATCAGTGAACCTTGGCGCCGCATATTCGCTTGCATCCCGAAAGTTTCGACGGTCGATGAAAATCCTTGTCGCATTTATCGATAACGCGAAACTTCCTTTGATTGTGATAGGTCCCTTGGGCCCGTGCAACCTCCACAACAGATATATGTATACGGCGCCATGAACCTAGCGTACGCTGGTCGTCCCAGCAAAGCGTGATATTGCGACGGGAAATCCACAACTTCGAACTCCAAATTCTCTATCCTGTAGTTTTCTCGGGTTCCAAACTGAACGTCGAGATTGATTTTGCCCAATGGGTAACTTGGCTTCTCTGGTGTAATCCCGTGGAAACGTGTGTCATTGGTTTCAAGTTTGCTAGGGATATGTTCATCTTCCTTAATGTATCTGCATACATGAGGTTTAAGTTGCTACCGCCATCTATGAAAACTCTCGACACATCAAAACCGGCGATTATGCGGGTAAGATGAGTGCTGATTGTCCTGGTCGAGGAACTTGTCGGATGGTCTGCGATTGTGAAGCCGATGTCTTGCCCCAATTTAAGTACTCGATTGGTGGAGGCATCTTCGCCATGAACACTGTCGCGAGATTACCTTCTCGTGCCTGTTTGATGGCCGAGCTTTCGAATCATCGAGACCGCACCGTTAGAGTTGGGGTCAACATAAGGAGGTGGATGTGGTGCTGCCGCATTCTAAGCTGGTGCCGATTTTCGTCCGTAATTGCGGGAGGAGGTGGGAGATGGATTTCGCTCCTTGGCCCTGGGGGTTTCTGTTCGTGGTGGGCATTTGCGATTCTCGGCTCGCAACATTGCTCGAAAGTTTCGGCAATCTTTCAGATGCCTGACTGCCTTTTTTCATTGTTGTCAAGATAAAAATGCATCCGCACGGACCGTTCATCATCTCTTCAGGGGACACATAAGGTCTTTGAAACCTTGGTCCATTGTTTTGTCTGTTGCCGCGAGAATCACCTCTGTTGTCGCCTTGATGCTCGTTACTCCTTTGGTAGTCGTCTCGACTGTTTCCTCCAGGATTTCCTCGAAAACCAGCCGATATATGGCTGGGAGCATCGTTGTTGTAGAACGGCGAGAAAATCGCCTTCTATTTTGATAATTTCGACCACGATCCTCTTCTGCGATGTGTCGCTTGTTGTATATTGCGTCTTCTCCATCTGCCCATTTATTGGCTATCTCCATGAGTGCTGATATGGTCTTAGGGTTAGTTCTCCCTAAGTCCTCGACAAAATCTCTCGCCGGATTCCCGCCACGAACGCATCTATTGCCCTCTCGTCGATATATCTTCTGCGAGTTCTTTATGATGTTCCACCTGTATGTATTTCCTCATCGACTCGTCGTGTTTCTTCGACACGCTCTCAACTCTTCCAATGACGCAGGTTTTTGGTGGATCGGAAGTTTTTCACGAAGACGTCCTCGAAGTCCCTGTCGATGGAACTTGGGGGAGTTTCTTTATCCAGATCTCGCGGCACCGCTCAAATGAACTTGGATACTTTGCATGGCTTTCTGGTTCCTCCTACAAGCTTCACCATCTCGAGATAATCCACGAGCCAATCCTCGGGATCTTGCAGACCGTCGAATTTCTTGAAATTTTTGGGTAGTTTGAACCCTTTTGGTACTCGAGTTTTTCGAACTCTTCTCGTGAAACATGGGAGCCCACACATATCTTCGTCGGCGACTTCTGGTGAGTACTGACGCTCCCTTCTTTCTTGTCGCGCTCTGTCCACCCTTACTTGCTGTGTCTCTTGCTCCACTTGTTCTTGGGGGATCTTGAACTGCGGTGGGTCGTGGACTATTTTGCCTAGGATTTTCTTCGGGAGGCGTTGTTGCAAACGTTGTTCCCATTACTCCTACTCCAGCCATCGCCATATTGAACAATGGTTCTCTCGGGTCCCAGGAGGTGGTCTGGACGCCAGGATGTAAGCTTGTGTTGCCATGTAACCTGCCTCTGGCGTTTTTGGGATGATATTCCCCTTTCGTCGATCGACATAAAGGACATGTCGAGATTTTGGATTATGTTTCCTCTCTGCTTCGGGTATGTTTTGCAGCCGAGACATTGCTCTCCTCCGAGCCTCGAAGTTCTTGATTGTCGACTCGACTGCAGTGCACCCTCGTTCTTCTATTTAGTGAGTGCTGTCTGTTTTTCCAACTCACTCCCAAGTCTATATTGATATGCTTGTAGTTCTTGTGTAGTTCTGGTGGTCATTGGTCCCCCATCCATCTCTCGCCCTATCCCATCCTGCTTGAGGGAGTTGGACTTGTGCTCGAGTTGAAGTCCCGATATTTAGTGCCTAGGCCATGTCTGAGATCAGCGGGATCGACGTATGGATTTCCCAAATCGTCGAAAGCCTCCGACGTTCTGGCTCGATCGGCCTGCCCCTCTATCGCATAAATCGATGATATTTTGCGCATTGATTTTTGTCGGGATTGGTGACACCATCATATAGAGTGGTGAAGACCTTTCCGATGGCGCAGATTTGTCGATGAAGTTGAAGTCGTCGACGCTGTCGGAGTCGCTGCTTATAAAGGAGTCCGCAGACGACTCGAAGGATGTGTTGTGAAGATCTTGGCGAGCTTTCCGCTTGCCTTGTCGTCGAAGCGTGGCGACGAAACTCCTCGTCACTCGACGAAAAGTTGGAATCGACCGCTGAAAATTCCGACGAGATCGGAACTTCGAGACGGTAGGATCCTTCCTTGTTGACGCCAAATCGGAATTCTCCGAACGTCATGATGATGGGCTCCTCCAGATAGGCACATGCATCCCTACGGGAGGGCGGGTGAGGAATAAAATTGACTAGATCAGTTTTTCCCCTGTTACCTCGATCCATCGCGTTGCTTGCTCGACGAAGTCGACGATCTTGAACGTGCCATCGAGATCAGCTCCTTGCAACCTCTAATTCCCACAGACGGCGCCAATTGACAAAGGATTAACTTGTCATGCCTACAGATTGTAGACTAGGGTTTTGCTAGAAGTAGAGGGCAAGTAGATCTCGAAGGTTCGCGAAAAGTACTCGACGATTACAAAAACTAGGGTTATGTTGATGAGATTCGATCCTTTTTTGTCCCTCCTTATATAGGAGGCGGAGCCGAGGATTTCGTAATACACAAGTTACAGAGTTCGAGAGGGTTTCGAACCCAGCTCGTAAGATTACAAGTCTCTATCTTTCCTAATACAAACTATCTTTCTTTAACACTAAATGGGCTTTCAAGTCTTCTTATTCTTCGGGTCTTGGGCCTTGAATAAACCCCGGGTACCATCTTCGGCAGGCCCATTGGGGATGCCTATGTCAGTCATATCTATTCTTTCAGACTTCAACATGATGGCCAACTGTGCGGGACTTGGGAAGTTATCGAGGCTAAGCATGGACACCTGCGCCAGCATCACCCACGAGTTCATCACCACCTTCAAGGATAACATCTGCGAAGCCTCTGGTAATTGTTGGGTGAAATTCTCTATCGATGGGGAATACCAACCTACATCACTTCATGAGTTTTGTGATATCTTCGGCTTTCCTAGAGATGGGGAAGTCGGTTCAACTATTTCTAATGCATTGCTAGTAGACACTGCTAGCACCTAGGAGAAAATCTCAGTCCACCAGGATGGGAAGTATATTCGAGACAAGATTTCTACTATCCAAAACCCTGTTATTCGCTATTTGGCATATTTTTTGAGCAACTCCATTTTTGGAAGGGGTGACATGGGTTGTGTCACTGGCCCTGACATTTGTGTTATTCACCAAGCATTGTTCGGGAATAACCAAGTGCCAAGACCAAACATTGGTTCTCTTTTGTGTGCACAGTTTCATCGTCAAAGGTCGGCTTCTTATGGTGATATCCATTGTGGTTGGCTAGTCACTCATATTGCCTACCTCGAGAACATCCAACTCCCCCAAATGACCGTTGTTGCAAGTGGTACAATTATGGATGAGAACTATATGATTATATGTCGGTTTTTGGGAGTTCGTAGAGCTAACCGCCATGAACATGCCTTTCAATTTGTTTATGAGTCTAACCAAAAACCTAATGAGTAAGAAGTGCTCCCTTTTTTGCAAGCTTCTTCTTTGGCTGCCAGGATTACCTGGGTCTTAACCCCATAAGAGATGTGTGTCGCAAGGATTGCGGAGGGACGAGAGCTACCTCCCGCGAAAGAGGGGGAAGAAGATAATCCTTGGGAGGAAGCCACAGGGTAGCAGCATTCGGGGCATCAAGATTGGGCGCAAGGTGGACAAGCGTGGGGTGATTGGCAACATCATCCAATACCACCACACTAACACGCCCCCAAACATCGCTCGGTTTGAGGCGTTGGCGCACCAAGAGAATGTGGAGGACACTTTGCACCAAGTGTTCATCAACGTCGACCTCCTCTCCCAGAAATTCTCCAACTTCATGGCCAACTTCAACCCCAACTTCTTGTACGCACCAAAACCACCACCTGAAGACGCAAGTTAGACCAAAATCCTAAGCTTGGGGGAGGTTAAAATCCTCCACCTTTCCATTCATATTTTTGTTCCTTCTTTCGATTTATTTTCTCTTTAGTTGCATGTTTATTTTCAGTTTTGCATTGATAAAAGAAAACACAAAAGTTGTACCCCTTTTGTTTTATTTTGTGAAGCTTTCTCTCGTTTTATCTTTGGATTTTCACTAGTTATTTGCTCCAAGAGAACTACAAATGGGAAGCACAACAATAATAGCAACCCAAGTGCAAAGCCAAACCAAAGCGAGAAGGTATAATATTCGCATCATCACCTTTCTCGTAAGTTTAAGCAAGATTATAAGATTATTTGTTTGGTTGCACTTAGTTCATCCCCACTAGCCCATTATCGATTGAATTTTGTTGCCATGCGGGCCTTCTTAAGTTAGGTTTGTCTTATGAACTAGACTTAAGTTTAAAAATCTGAAGAAGAAAAATTGAAAAATTCGGTGGGAAACTTTTAAGAAAACAATGTCTTGGGCATCTAGTAATTTTCTTGTAACATTTATTATTCGATAACTTGACCCCATAGAACCTAACGATAGACTTGATGGCACACTTGAAAATAATTGTTTAATGGAGCCTATTTTGTGGTAGTTGAAATCCATGCCAAAAACCGTTTTGCTCAAACTAAATCTAGATGTTGTGTTGCTTTATGCGTGTCTTGCACCACTCGCGTAAACCATGGACATTGTTAACAACTCCGTTGGCCTCTAAACGATCTACCAAGATAGAAATCTCATATTTTGCAATGACTTGATTAAATATCTGTAACAACAATGTTATGACAGGTAATATTTTAACTCCTCCATGGGCATCGTTGCAAAAAAAAGTTGAGGCTCTCCTCTGACCACTATGATAATTTTTTAAACCATACAAAGTGCTTCAAAAGGCCATGGTTATTCAAGAGTGTTCCTTCTAAGTCTACTTAGTCTGGTTTTCAACTTTACACCTTTTGGCATGATTTAGATTAGTAATGAGCGCGAGTTCTTGAAAAACAAGGAAAATGAAGTGTGTTGGAGAGCCTAGATTTAATTATGCGGCAACAAACCAAGTTACTCTAATGTTCTATTCTACTTGTTATGCTCTCACACCATTACATTGTCCCTAAGTGTGTTTTGGTAATTAACGACAATCTTCTATGGACTAATGTTTTCATTGTGTTTATATGAAGAAATATTTCATAGATATTTCTTGTAGTCCATGTGTTGGATTCAAGTGTGGATGTCATGAAGATATATATATATACCTTTGGTATTGGCATCAAGATCATCGATTTGAAGAGAAGAATATTAAATAATCAAGATCTTGAGAGTGTGATTCTTATAGTCCTCGTGCTCCCTCGTCTCGCTCGTGAGCTCGGGGAGACGCTCCTCTATGGTGACGTTGAGGTTCACCATCTCGCGCTCGTGGACGGCCTCCTCCCTGTTACGGGTTGCAAAATGGCTGCCGCAGAACAAACCCTGTAAACTAAAACTGAAAAAGGAAATATTCGGAAAATCATCATATTCTTCGCAAGAACTATCTGCGACGTCCTAGATCTCGGTCGCCGCCTGCGCTCCTGGCTGCAGCCGCAAGCTTGGGGGGTCGGCGTGGACGATCGCACACAGGGAAGAGCCAAACACGGGAGGAGCCGATTGGACTCGTAGGACCAGGCAGCGCGGCCGAACGCGGCCGCGTGATGCTGCTTCGCGTTGCTGCGCATGCAACCACACCACCGTGCCGCACGCCTGCTGCCAGCTGCTAGCTTGTGTGGAGCTAGGAGGTGCTAGCTGCTGTTCCGCCGCTGCTTCCCGCCACCGCCTCGCGCCATGGCTTGTCGTGCCCGTCTCAGGATGGGAATTGGTTAACCATTTATCTTTGGGGTTTGAACCTATTTAACCATTTTGTGTAAATGGTTAATAAGGTTAACCATTAGGTTATTAGGATAGAAATGGTTAACCATTGGTTATTAAGGTTCGAACCACTTTTAATAGTGTCAACAAAAGAATATCACAAATCGTTGGTAAATGGGAATATATTATACCAAATGTTAAATTCTCGCAAAAATCAACTTTATTGCTTGAAGACAAAACTTATAGCTACCTTTCATTGTAAGCTGACACACTGGCTAGGCAGCTAGCAGCAGCAATGTATTAGCTGATGAGCGCCGGGAGCAGCCTGCTGTTGGCAAACCTCTCGAGGGGCACAACGAGCCGTATATTCTGGATCCTAGTGAGCCTAGTGAGCTGCAACCTGCAAGCATCTGGGGATGATTAGTCCAGGACTGCTTCGATGGCTCAAGAAAACAATGGCGGGGTCGTTAACGTTTTGCACGGCAAGCACGATGGCGAGCCACATCGGCATATGGTGAACCGCGAGGGGAGCAAAGCTGTTCCGAGGAGAGTTGGGCGTCACAGAAAAGGCAGATGCAGACTATGGTGCGACGAGGAGCTGGTCCTTGGTCGAGGGAGGCGGCGAGGCAGGACCATGGGGCGGCAGAGCAGAGGTAGCGGTGACGACTGGTCGGGACTACGGCTGGGAGGCGTCGACGGCGGTCAGGCAGATACCTAGCGAGAGCGCCTCCTCTGCACGCGCAGGCGGCGCTCGGGAGCCATGGGCTGGTGGAATAGCGGTTAACCAAAGGTAGAAGAGGATCGAACCCAAAAAACCAATTGCAAATTACGGTTAACCCATAGGCCCATTGGGCTCTTTTTTAGGTTAGGTTAACCTAACCATTGGTTAAACGGGAACCAAGTCCCATCTATATGCCCGTCCACCGGGCGCCCGTCTGCAGCCGTGAGCTTAGCATGGTCGCTCAATTTTAGCAAAGTAGCTAGAAATCGGCGGCTGGAGCCGGTTGTACGGACGGCGGCGCTAGAGATTTTTGTTCAGTTTTGTGCCTGTAAACCGCCCTTCGATCTGTATTAATAGGGGTCAAGTGTGATGTTTTTCATGGCCCTGAGAAAAATTTCCGGGCCAGGTAGCGAGTTCAGTCTCTGTTCTGCGGCACTTTCGACCCGAAACCGTAAATCGGCCGGAAAAATACGGTTCCGGCGTAATTTAGGGGCTCTGTTTTTTTTAGCGGAATTTAGGGGCTCTGTTAGAGATGCTCTTAGTGCATCTCCAATGCTAAGACAGACTGAACTCGTAGGTCCGTCCGGATTGAGCCGTTTGGATGACCGCACGGACACATTGCGGATCTGACCGACAGTCAGTTTGGGTCGCGCACTGCGCCCAACAATCGGATGCACCGCAAAAGTCAAAGACAACAAAAAAAACGAAAACAGTTAAACCTAAAACATAGTTCATTAAGCATATGCCATATTTTGGACAAATTTAAACTAGTACAAAAGAAATCCCTCTATAGGGCTTGAAACTAAAAAAAAGAGATAAAACCCTAGCCTAGGGTTTGAGGTGAACGAGGTGGCCGCCGGTGCGCCGCCTAGTCCCTATGGACCTCGTCGCCGTGGGCGTCGATGATGTCCCCGGGCGGCGACGCGCTATTGTGGCTTGAGCGCGCCGGGGACTCCGGCCACGACGACCGACCGAGTGGGGGTCCGGAGGGCTGCCCGCCCACAGCTCCACCGCAACATCCTACAGCTCCGCCTCCTTCTCGAGGCGGAGGTGGCGCTCCTACTCCATCTGGCGTCTGGCCTCCTCGCACCGGAGCCTGGCCTCCTCCTCCCGGCGCGCCTGGCCGAGCAACGGCCAGACCTCGGCGTCCTCCACCGCCTGCCTGGCCACCTCCTCCATCGCGGAGGTGCGGATCACCGCCGCGAGCTGCGGCCACTTGGCCTCCTCCTCCGCAATGGACAACGCCAAAGCGGCGTGCATGTCCGGGTCGTCGTCCTCCTCGGGCTTCAGCACCGGCGGCGCGGGTTGCGCCAATGCCGAGGCGACGCGGCCCGCATCCTCGATGTAGAGCCTGCCGCGGTGGCGGGAAGCCCTCAGCACCGGTGCGATCCGTCGGCTGCTACCGGCCTCGTCGTCGTTGGCGCCGGGAGCGAAAGCTCACTTCGGGGCCATGGTGGCGGAGTGGGGCCCGTGGGGAGTTGGACTGCTAGTGGGGAAGTGGACTGGACAGGGACAGTCTCCTCTCGGTCCACATTTAATAAGACGCGCACTCTCCCACCGACAGCTGGACCCAGTGAGACGAGCAGCGGACGCGCGAGGACGCCGCGTGCTATCCGCGGCCAGGCAAACCTGGCCCAGATTTGGGCCGGGTTTCGGTCATCCCGGACACCGCGGTCATCCACATTTGGGATGCGTCGCAGCGTTGGGCCGCATTTTTGTCCGCCGCGACCCATCCGGACGCGCACACGAACAAGGAACACACCAAAAGAAAGATGAGCGGTGGTGGTGGTGATAGTGGTGGTGAGAAGGTCGACTTTGGTGGTGTCGGGCCGATGAAGACGTCGTCGGACTTCCCCAAGTTCATCAAGGCCCGCCCTGTAGTCACGAAGCTCAACTTCGGCGTCGAATACCGAGGTCACAACTACCATCCATGCTCTAGTATTTTTCTCCCACGGATAACCAAGGGGCTGTTTAGATTGCGCCCAATCTAGCCCCGCCAAAATATTGGCATGACCAAATATAGGGCATAGCCAAAATATTGGCAACTTGTGGCTGTTTGGATTGTAGGCCATGGTACCTGCCAAAATTTTGGCAAACTCATTGGCTTCCATTTGGTTTCAAGCTAAATGACTAGCTAAATATTTGACACGTTTGATTGCATTTGATTGCATTTTCGCAAAGCCTAAATTGTAAGAGAAATAAAAAAAACTGTAGAACCTATTCACCACTCCCCTCTAGGTTGTCATATCTATTCTTTCAGACTTCAACATGATGGCCAACTGTGCGGGACTTGGGAAGTTATCGAGGCTAAGCATGGACACCTGCGCCAGCATCACCCACGAGTTCATCACCACCTTCAAGGACAACATCTGCGAAGCCTCTGGTAATTGTTGGGTGAAATTCTCTATCGATGGGGAATACCAACCTACACCACTTCATGAGTTTTGTGATATCTTCGGCTTTCCTAGAGATGGGGAAGTCGGTTCAACTATTTCTAATGCATTGCTAGTAGACGCTGCTAGCACCTAGGAGAAAATCTCAGTCCACCAGGATGGGCAGTATATTCTAAACAAGATTTCTACTATCCAAAACCCTGTTATTCGCTATTTGGCATATTTTTTGAGCAACTCCATTTTTGGAAGGGGTGACATGGGTTGTGTCACTGGCCCTGACATTTGTGTTATTCACCAAGCATTGTTCGGGAATAACCAAGTGCCAAGACCAAACATTGGTTCTCTTTTGTGTGCACAGTTTCATCGTCAAAGGTCGGCTTCTTATGGTGATATCCATTGTGGTTGGCTAGTCACTCATATTGCCTACCTCGAGAACATCCAACTCCCCCAAATGACCGTTGTTGCAAGTGGTACAATTATGGATGAGAACTATATGATTATATGTCGGTTTTTGGGAGTTCATAGAGCTAACCGCCATGAACATGCCTTTCAATTTGTTTATGAGTCTAACCAAAAACCTAATGAGTAAGAAGTGCTCCCTTTTTTGCAAGCTTCTTCTTTGGCTGCCAGGATTACCTGGGTCTTAACCCCATAAGAGATGTGTGTCGCAAGGATTGCGGAGGGACGAGAGCTACCTCCCGCGAAAGAGGGGGAAGAAGATAATCCTTGGGAGGAAGCCACAGGGTAGCAGCATTCGGGGCATCAAAGATTGGGCGCAAGGTGGACAAGCGTGGGGTGATTGGCAACATCATCCAATACCACCACACTAACACGCCCCCAAACATCGCTCGGTTTGAGGCGTTGGCGCACCAAGAGAATGTGGAGGACACTTTGCACCAAGTGTTCATCAACGTCGACCTCCTCTCCCAGAAATTCTCCAACTTCATGGCCAACTTCAACCCCAACTTCTTGTACGCACCAAAACCACCACCTGAAGACGCAAGTTAGACCAAAATCCTAAGCTTGGGGGAGGTTAAAATCCTCCACCTTTCCATTCATATTTTTGTTCCTTCTTTCGATTTATTTTCTCTTTAGTTGCATGTTTATTTTCAGTTTTGCATTGATAAAAGAAAACACAAAAGTTGTACCCCTTTTGTTTTATTTTGTGAAGCTTTCTCTCGTTTTATCTTTGGATTTTCACTAGTTATTTGCTCCAAGAGAACTACAAATGGGAAGCACAACAATAATAGCAACCCAAGTGCAAAGCCAAACCAAAGCGAGAAGGTATAATATTCGCATCATCACCTTTCTCGTAAGTTTAAGCAAGATTATAAGATTATTTGTTTGGTTGCACTTAGTTCATCCCCACTAGCCCATTATCGATTGAATTTTGTTGCCATGCGGGCCTTCTTAAGTTAGGTTTGTCTTATGAACTAGACTTAAGTTTAAAAATCTGAAGAAGAAAAATTGAAAAATTCTGTGGGAAACTTTTAAGAAAACAATGTCTTGGGCATCTAGTAATTTTCTTGTAACATTTATTATTCGATAACTTGACCCCATAGAACCTAACGATAGACTTGATGGCACACTTGAAAATAATTGTTTAATGGAGCCTGTTTTGTGGTAGTTGAAATCCATGCCAAAAACCGTTTTGCTCAAACTAAATCTAGATGTTGTGTTGCTTTATGCGTGTCTTGCACCACTCGCGTAAACCATGGACATTGTTAACAACTCCGTTGGCCTCTAAACGATCTACCAAGATAGAAATCTCATATTTTGCAATGACTTGATTAAATATCTGTAACAACAATGTTATGACAGGTAATATTTTAAATCCTCCATGGGCATCGTTGCAAAAAAAAAAGTTGAGGCTCTCCTCTGACCACTATGATAATTTTTTAAACCATACAAAGTGCTTCAAAAGGCCATGGTTATTCAAGAGTGTTCCTTCTAAGTCTACTTAGTCTGGTTTTCAACTTTACACCTTTTGGCATGATTTAGATTAGTAATGAGCGCGAGTTCTTGAAAAACAAGGAAAATGAAGTGTGTTGGAGAGCCTAGATTTAATTATGCGGCAACAAACCAAGTTACTCTAATGTTCTATTCTACTTGTTATGCTCTCACACCATTGTAAGGGTACATTGTCCCTAAGTGTGTTTTGGTAATTAACGACAATCTTCTATGGACTAATGTTTTCATTGTGTTTATATGAAGAAATATTTCATAGGTATTTCTTGTAGTCCATGTGTTGGATTCAAGTGTGGATGTCATGAAGATATATATATATACCTTTGGTATTGGCATCAAGATCATCGATTTGAAGAGAAGAATATTAAATGATCAAGATCTTGAGAGTGTGACTTAGTTTCTTAATGTTCTTACACAAAAAATCTAAAACATTTTTGTTTACCTTTTTGTTCTTAGTTTGTTTCTTGTTTATTATTACCTAAAACCCCCTAAAAATTGGTAGAATGGCAACGAAAAAGTTTGGGGAGTTTGCAACTCCCAACGATGATTATTTGCACGCACCTATCACTCAGCCCGCAATATATGCAGATAATTATGAAATGAAACCTCATTTCTAAACTGGTATAGCAAAACCAATTTGGAGATTCAACTATTGAGAATGCGGACATGCATTTAAATACTTTTACTGAGATATGTGATATGCTTCACATTAAAGATGTTAATCATAACGCTGTTAAGTTGTGCCTTCTGTATTTTTCACCTAGAGGGAAGGCAAAAGAATGGTTATTGTCGCTTCCTACGATAACCATTCTTCTTGGGAAACCCGTTGCAACATGTTCATGACTAAGTTTTTTCTCATGCGAAAACCATGCAACTTCGTTCTAATATTACATGATTTAGACACGAAAAACGCGAGCCACTAGCGCTTGCATGGGAAAAGATGAAGGAGTCAGTGAGAAACTGTCCCAACCATGGGATGGAGGAATGGCTCATTTTACATATATTCTATAATGTTTTCAATCTTATGTCTAAGTCTATGTTAAATACAGCTGCAAGAGGAACCTTCATGTTAAAGATCCTTGGTGATATGCAAGATACCCACTCACAGTGGCAGGTGGAGCGATCCGCTTCAAGAAAGGTGAACTCAATCACCCAAGAGAGGAATGAAGTCTTGACCGCAAAGGCATATGAGCTCATTTGCATGATAAAAGGCAATAAAGGTAAATCCATCACTGATGCTAAGGTTGAGGAAGTAGATTTTATTGAATGCAATAACTCTTGCCCTGCATGGATGAACAAGGTTGCAGTTCCAACTTTCAAAATCCATATCCTAATCCTCCAAGAGCTTCTAATAATTATAATGGCAATGGTAATCATCAGCCACTAGAAGATTCTCTTAAATCTTTCATCCAAGCTCAAGCTCAAACTGAGCAAAATAATCTTATAATCAAAATGATGGAGAAGCATGAAACCGCAATAGACAACTATCCAAACAAGTAGTTGTCATGAAAACTGATATACATGAACTGCAAGAGAGAACTACAATTGTATAGGCTTAACTTGGTAAAATTGTTGAAAGCCAAACACTAATTATTGCCCATTTCCATCAGGGAATGGTGGAGCAATATGTCTTGCAAGACAATCCTGAACCGCAAGGCTATTGCTTCCCTCGCCATGCTTGTTAGTTGAACGCTGTGGAAAAAGAGAAATGCGAGGGCCATTCACAACAAATCCACCCTTCCTACGGCGCTTCTAGAGATTATAAACGGCGAGGCTAGACTTCAGGTCACCGCAGGCGACGGGCGCAAAGCATTTAAGCATTGTAATATTGGGAGAGTGATTTTTTTTTTGACCTATTTGTTGTCGCGTCCATTCAAGAAAAGAAAATGTTGCCGCGTATAATATACTCTCCAGATAGAGTCGATCATGTGGATGTGTGCGAAACATGTCGCTGCGACGAAGCCAGCTTTTGTTGAAAATCTGCGGATATCAGGGACATGGAGTAAGAAATGTGCTGATGAAGTCACCATTTCTCGATTTGTCAATTAAGCTGGCAAACGTACAGGCACGACTGCGACATTGTGAAATCGACGGATGCAAGCAAGCACCCGTGTGCACATTACTACTCTACAGAAGAAAATCATGAATGGTTGCCTGGTGCTGAACAGTATTTGCTGTCCTACACGGCAGATTAAGAACCCGATCCATGATTTGTTTGGCAATTATGTACCACCAACTACTTAATCGCTACTGTTTAGTTTGACAGGAATGAAGGATAGAGCCAAAAAATTCCTCGCGTTGGGGGTCCATGACAAGAAGGCATCTGTTCGATTTATCAATGCTTGGAGATGGGTCAGGCGGCCGGCCTACGCGTGATAGTTCCATCATTTAATTTTGTTGCAATGGAGTGATGGATAACCAATCAGTCGTGGTCACTACTTGAAATTGAGATGTTTATTTATTTTTCTCTGGAGTAGAATGTTCTGAATACAGAAATACAGATGCCTCTAGAGTAAGCCAGCTAGCTGAACGTTGAATAAACACTTCATTTTTTCTCATATATGAAGTTATGAACGCACGCAAAACGACTTAGAAAAAACACGCAACGAATCAGGTATGTCTAAAGAATAATCGTCCGATAAATAAAAAATAAAACTTACGTTCAACCCTGCTCCCAACTGGCCAATCTTCTTCAACGCTGCAATTTTCAAAAGGATCACGACTGGTTGGTGTTGCTATCGCGGAATTTGAACCTACGTTGCGCCTTTCTGCTCTGGTAGGGTTCTACTTTAAACAACCGAGACTGAACTTTCAGGCTGGCGGTATTTGAAATGGATTCTATAAGAGCAGGTTGGAAAAAGCACAAGGTACCGAGCGGTTGCTCAGGCGATCCAGTGTTGTTACTATGCCAAAACTGGTGGAGCTAATAACCCCCTCCCCAACCCCCTCCTCTCCCGACCCCTCCCCAACCCTAACCGCCGCCGCCGGGGCAAAGACCCACGGGGCGTGGCGGCGACCGGGGCCTTTCCTCGCCAGCGTGGGGAACGGCGAACGGGCTCTCCCTTCCTCGACGCCCGCGGCGGCGGCCAGCGCGGATGGTGATGGGGCGGCGACGGCTCGTGCGTTGCGGTCCCCCCTCCCCTCCCGTAAGCTTCCACCCGCAACACACCGGCAGGGGCTGGTGGTGGGCGGCGGCCAGGCCCTCGGTCTGCGCCATGCCCTCCCCCTACCTCTAGTCGGTGCGTGGAGACGATCTCGGGCTTCTTCCGCGTCACGAGGCGGGCAGCCTTGGGTTCGACGGAGGAGGTGGCTCTTCTCGGAGAGGGTCGGCCTGCGGTTGGTGATGGTGGATCTTTGATCTATCACCGCGATCCGGCGGCGAGATGGAGGAGCATGGAAGCCGGCGATGGTGTCGCCGGAGGGTTGGATTGGCCAGCCCGGATGGTCGCCGACGGGGTCCGACCTGTATAAAGGCGGCGGTCCTAGGGCCTCTCTTGCGTGAAGAGGAGGACCTACCGGAGGCCTGGACTCGTGATCGGCCGGAGGGTTGAGTTCCGAAGGCTCCGCCGCGAATGTAACGTGCTTTTCCGGAGTTTGTTGGATCGAGGTATTCGGTCGTGCGCACCCATGCTTTTATTCCGACCGATTGGTTCTGGAGGGAGCGGCGCGAAGCTCTTTTTCTGTGTTGACATCAAGTGACTATGGATCCATGATGAAAGTCGGAAGAAGAGAATTTCATGAAGGCCGGAGAGGAGGACTAGCTAAGGGAGTTCAAGTCTCCGCGCTGTTGAGAGACTTGCTTGGTTCCGGGCTTCACAGCGGTATGAAAGGGGCGACAACACATGTGAAGCGAGTCTTACCTTTCGGTGAAAACCCAAGGTCCGCCTTAATGGTTGTGCCGACAATGGCCTTGTGGAGGCATTGTTTTGAGAGCGGGACTATCTTCGGGTGAAAACCTAAGATCTTTGATCGGGCGACGATGGTGTTTGAGCACTGTTCCCTTCTTGGAGCCGTCGTTTTTTTGAGATTCTGTAATTCAGGTGTTGTCTTGGTGGTGGATGTATTGCTTGGCCCGGATACCGTAGCGGGACTTTTGTTTCTTAGTTTTCTTTTCCTTTTTGCTATGTGCATCTGTAGTGCCATTGGTGCGTTGCAGAGTGTAATTGGTATCTTCTTGATATTAATATATTCCCTTTATCGAAAAAAATACGAAAACCGGCGGATTATTAACAGTAGTACTAACTCCTTCGAGATAGCGTTGAGGGCTCAGTTGGAAGCATACTAGGTATCAGTACGTCGACTCAACATTGATGGCCTGTTTGATTCCTCACCACTTTTTTCAGCATTTTGGGAGATCTTCTTCTGTCATGATTTATCGGGCCAAGTCTAAATTCATGTTGTGTATATAGTTTAGTTGCTAACAAACATTTTGTTTGGCTAGCAACATAGTTATATTCCGGCCAGGGAATGAAAATTTTGGTAATTTGGGTGCATACATTGTGGTGTTGTGGTGGTGACATTACCACACACTACCAGCATATATAACTAACAATAAGCAGATTGAGCAAACATGCATCTCTAAATTAACGTAGTTTAGCCATCCTAACTACTTACGAGCTAATATAAAATAGGAGTTCAACATAAGTACTAGTTATACACATAAGTATTTGGTCATAGAACACAACGACATGGTGTTGCCTCATCAGTCTTTCTTGTTCGCTTCTGCAATTCTTCACTTCCTCCCCTTCAAATCCTAGTGTAGCCTCTATTAGCCCACACATCGCCATCTCACTCCTGCCTATTGTTCTTCTAAGTCTCATTATTAGTGGCACCAGCACCATGGCCATGATCATCCTAGTTCAGGTCTCACATCATTCTCTATGTGTGTGTGTGTGTGTGTGTGGGGGGGGGGGGGTACGAAATGGATTATGATCAGGGATCTTAAACCTGTTTTTGAGAGTAGTGAATACCCTCTTGATAGTCACTTTAAGGCTTCAGTATGTGAGATTGAAAAGTTCTGTTGCATTTTTTTGGGAAGAACTTTGCAGAGAACACATTGAGATGGTACCTTGTTTAAATGAAGGCTGGAAGAATTTCAGGGTGGCAAGCATATCCTGTCCAAGCTCTCAGCAAAAATCGTTGCATCATGAGCTGATCCTTCCTATCTAGTTAACACGTATGTGAACTTCATATAAAAATCAACAACGACAAACACATTTTTGGCTCGTGTAGTGCTTTTGCTCTCTGTATGCATAAGATTCGCTTCTTGGCACTCTAGCAGGGACATGCGTACCATCAAAGCGTCCCAACACAATCCTGCCATGAGCATCAACAAATTCTTAGGCCTCGGTGCAATACAACCGTGCAAACGACTACAATACAAAGTTTTCCACCTTGAAATATGAAAACCATCGGTAGATATCTTTGATTTGGGGGGGGGGGGGAGTGCAAGTAGATGGCGGCTTGATCATCTCTCATCTGAGTTCTCCAATAGCACACATGATTTTTCTGAAGTAATGAGATATTGTCTTAGTGGACCTCCTCCATGTGTTGTGAATTACTCGAAATGTCTGGTGTCCAAGAACATGAGGGAACATTGCCACTTGCTCTTCGATATAGATGTTGATGGTATCTTTAAGCAGTCCATACCCCTTAATGTGATCACAAGGTGGTTAAAAGGGGCTCTTTTCATCCTAAGCATGCCGGTAGCATCTACATCGTTATTGTTGTAGATGTAGTTCGAATTTGTCATCCTCTCTCTTTGGCGCTCAAACGTGGAAGCATATGTGACGGAGGACCCAGAGTTGCGATGAACGACTCTTTGGTGGATCAAAAGCACCTAGGCCCGAAGCACAGCTATGGGGGCAACCACGTGAATGAAAAGCCTCAACTACTTGGCCTGAATATTTTGATATCGCGTAAGTAATTAACAACTTAATCATGCTAGAAGTTGAAACAAACAAGCCATACAACTAATGGTAGAGGGAGGGAGTGGGTTATAGGTGCTTACAACCTTGGTAGAGAGACGTTTAATCTTTCAACCTCACCATTAATGCCAAGATAGAAATCTCGTCATCGAATGAATGCCTAAGATCGGGTATTGAAGATAGTGCCATCTCTGTTGGTCGTGGATGTCAACAAGAAAAGAGCTAGTACCAAGGCCTAACCTAATAATACATTAAAAACACTAGTTTTATCGAAACTTAACTCATAAATTTGAATTGTCACCCCTCTAGACATCGGTGAGGCCGGCGGAGGAAAGAGAAATCGAGTTATGGAGGAGGAGGCGGTTGAGTTTCTGTATTGTAGGGGAGCAACCGATGGGTTCCTCACCACGCAGGCTCTCCCCCGACTAGGGTTCCTCCCCTGCGCAGCTGCCGCCGCCAGGCCCTCCCCGCCTCCGTCCGCCCCTCCTCTCCCCCGACGTCCTCGGCCCTCGCTGTTGCTCCCCGCTGGGCAGCAGGAGGGCGACCAGAGCCTAGCTCCTCCCGATCCCCCTCCTTCGTCTCCCCCGACCGTCGGCGCATGCCGCCGGGCAAAGCCCCGTGCGGTGCCGGCGACGGCGGAGCTGCTCGTCCCCGTGCGTTTGGAGGGGTGATGCGGGGCCTTCTCCTTCGGCGACGGTGCGCCTCGGCCTAGGAGGTTCCGGCGGCGGCACGGTTCTTCGGACATCGCATCAACGGGTGGCGGGCTGGCGATGGCGCGGCTGCTTGGCGGCGGGGCAGCGAGGTGGTGCACGGCGGTGCTCTCCTGGCCCAAATCCGGGCCCTTTGGGGCTCATCTGGGGCTGGGCGGGCCGGGCGTGGGCGCTGCCGGACTGCTTCTGGCGGGCAGGGGAGGTGGCCGGACCGAATGTTGGATGAGGTGGAGGCGCGCGTCCAGCAGCATCCCGACGGGGGCTTCACTAGCATGGACTAGGTGGGTCTGTGCTCGGCCGGGCCAGGAGGGCCTGGTATGCCCCTTGCCGGCGTGTCCGGACGGGTGCCGCCATTGGTGGTGAAGGTGATCCCCTCCCGCGTGGCCACTACCTCGTTGCTCCTCGGTCTTGAGATCCTCCTTGGTTCCGCTGGCCTCGATTCGTTGGCCGCGGTAAGGCAGCGATGGTGGTTCTATAGCTGTGGTGGCACACGTTGGTGGGTGGTGAGCTTGATGGAGCACAATGGAGCGTCCGAGGCAAGGTTGCGAGGGTCGGGAGAAATATCTGTCGGGCTGGCCGACACCGACGTGGTGACGCCCGCGGGTGCCACCCTCCTTCCTGAAGGGCGTTGGGTGAAGCCCTCCTCCCTTGTCCCCGTGCTTAGCGGGGGAAACCCTAGGACCTGTCCGGGTAACAGCGTCATCGTCGTCGCATTCCTTCTTGAAGGTGCTGCTTGGTACGCGACGTTTCAGAGTGCTAGGAGCGTGGTTGGAATTCTCCGAAGGGCGCAACGGGTACAGAACAGCTTCGTTTTCGTCGATCCGACATTTTCTGCTTTCTTTCTCTTTTCTTTCTTTTATGTTTTCTCTTGGCCGTGACTGTGGCTGATGCCCCAACAATTGTATCGTGTGGTTGCTATATTAATATAGCGGCTAGCGGGGCGAAAGTCTATGTCGGTGTATTGTAGTTGAAATTTCATTTTTTTTCTTCTTCTAGAGATAGAGAGAGTGAACTTTTCCAGTTTGCAGCACCGAAAGCTACCGAGTTTCCTAATTTTTCTCTTGTATGGATCCACCTAATGACGACACGCTGCCTAACTGTCGGCCAGGTGGGCCAGCGCGGGGCCCTCCCGCCAATCCATCCACCGTCCTCCAGCCCGGCTGTCGCCCCCCCGCACATGTCATCCCGGAGCTGCCAAATCTTCCCCGTAACGACGCTTTCCCCTGCCAAATCGCGGGTTTACCCGCACAAATCCAATCCAATCCCGATTCCTCCATTCCATTCCATTTCCCCGGTCCAAATCCAGCGCCACCTTTCTCCCAATCCGTCGCTGTCAAAGCTCGTCTTTAATCCCCGTTCCTACCACCCGCCGCCACCTTCCCCCACCTTCGCCCGCCTTTTGGAGACGTCGCACGGTGGTGCGCTGGTGGTGCTGCTGCTGCCGCTGCTGACGACGACCCCGATCCGGCACGTTGTTGGCGAACGGAACAGAACAGTTCCCTCGCGCCGCGCACCCAGATTATTCGCCATTTCTTTTCTGGTTAATGAGAGTCGCGCCTGCCTGGCCTGCCTGCCTGTGCTCCCCCTGTCTCCTCTCGCGCTGTGCCTCTCTCTGCTCCCCTCCCCAACCCTCGTCGCGTCGCCCCCAACCACCGCCCTGCCACGCCGCCGCGCCTCGCTGCTGCAGCTTCTGCTGCCGCCCCCGACGCCCCCGCCGAGCCGGATCGCGCCGCCGCGAGGCGATCGGCGACCCAGGGCTCAGGGGAGGAGATCGCCCGTCGGCGCTGCCACCGCGCGCCGCCGAGCCGCGTCTCCTCCCGCCAGCCCGATCGTGGCCCGCTTCCCGCCTCCCGCGCGCCGATTCTCTTGAATACACGGGCTGGCGCGGCTGTACCCAGATGATACATGGTGCGTTGCCTGCCTGCTTCTGACTTGTCCGTGCTTCGCGTTTTCTGTTTCGTTTTGTTTTACTTCAGATGCAATGTGTCGGGGTGCGGTTTTGTCTACTTCTGCCGCTGTAATTTCTCCTTGTTTTTGGCTGGGTTTGGGGGGAGGATTTTGCGTGGTTTTGGAGCTGGTGCTCCGGGCTGACGGGGAAAGCGAAGTGGAACAGTTAACATCGTGCGGAATTTCGTTGAATTATATCCATTCTGCGAACGAATCGTTTGGATTTATCCGTGCGCTTGCTGGATCGCAAGAGTAGACAGTAGCGACAGGCAGTTGTTTGCTTCCACTTAGCTTCAACCGTCTCTGGCTCAACATTTAGGATACTCTTTCACCTGCTAACAACTCAGCTGAACCTGTTCTCTACATGACGAGAATGAAATAGAGCTCAGCGCTTTTAAAGGTTTAGCTGAATTGTGGAAGAAGGCCCTGTTAATCCTTATGGTCCAGTTTCAGCACAGATAAGCAAATTGCATGAATTAGCTACACATTCTATAAGATCGAGCTTGTTGATATTCCAGTTTATTGTAATTGGAAGGAACTGAAAAATATATTTGGCTGTCATGTTTGTAGTGCTGTTTATACTTCTCTTCTGAACGATTTTGGATTCTACACCGAGCCAAAATGTACTCATTCCACTGGAATCGTACTAAATACCATCATTCTCTTCCATATGATAATAAATTACTCTAGTGTACAATGTACATGTGTATGTTGTGTTCTCCAGTTTACGGGGTTTGATTATTTCAGCCCCATTTCGAAGCAAGTAGAACAACTGCACTGATCTCTGTGGAAGAGCTAGTTTCTTGAGTTTTCTTCTATAAATAAAATAATCTTAAGTTTGATGGATATTTGTTAATTGTAATGCAGTATCACCACGAGAAGCTGTAGGAATTCATAGATATTTTTTCATCATACATCTCATTCCTTGGTTTGCTTTACATATCTCTATTTCTTCTGTCACCCATACCTGATATAGGTTCTCCTCCTTGTCCAATTTTTCTGTTTGGTATAGCGAAATAAAAAGTTTAGATTCAGATGTATGATCCAGCATGTGATTTTGAGTCATCTGATAGGTTGAATCTGTCGCTTGTCGCATGTGCAGGCTCCCCTGTTAAACATTGTTATCGGCTCTCATGTATGGGTGGCAGACAAAGAATTATCTTGGATTGATGGGGAGGTCTTCAAAATTGATGGTCAAAATGCTCATGTCCGCACAACCAAGGGAAAGACGGTATGCGTCCATTAATTATGTTACATCTCTGTTACTTTTATACTCTTCACAGCTCCACATATATCTTTGCTTCGGAACAAAACCCTGCAATTCTTAGTTGAATCTCTGGCTTAGAGTGCAGTTCAATTTCAGTTTACTCTGTGTATTGTTGACTATCACTCTTCTAAGGTTTTGTCAATCAAGAATTGACTGATACAGTTAGTCAGGGGAAAATAGTCATTGTGGAACTATGCTCGTACTACCTCTGTTAGAGATTATAAGCCCCCCCCCCCCCCTCTGGAAATTTGAGCCCAACTTTAACTATAAATTTAACATACTAAATATAAATTATATGTAACACAAATTATATCGTTTCATCCATATTTGAATGAAGTTCCAACAGTATATATTTTGTGACAAATAAATTATATTTTATTAGTTAATTTTGTGGTTAAAGTTTAGCTCAAATTTCGAGGGGGCTTTATAATCCCTAACGGAGGTAGTACACTGTACACGCTAATGCACTAGCCCCTAAGCATTCTATGTAGAGCAGAAAAAGGAAAAGTTGAATCATCTAACTGCTACTGGTACCAGATGTGAGAGATATGGCACATGTTCTCTTTCTTCATTGGCACACTAGTCTTAGACTTGATTTATCGTATGCTATCATCAGTTCTTGGGACCACCCAGTTATATTTGCACACATACTAGTGATTCATGTTTCCACAAACAAAATTCATAACAGTACTGAGTGATACCATAACTTTTCAGTAATAAGGTTCAGAATTCCCTTATGGGAATGCTGGTTTATAAGGTTAGCATCTAAAATACACTGGAACAAACAGCTTAGATTCTTTAGTAATCTCATCTGTAGGAGATCCTACAGACATTCATGGGATTTCAAGGTTTAGCTTCTAAAATAACAGTTTTGGTCATCAGTAGGATCTCCTACATGCATTTGATCATTACATTTTCCTAATCATATATATATGTTCGCAAAAAGTTGTAAAAACATAATTTCATGACATACTTTTACACCAACATCATTTCCACATTACAAGTCACACATTTTTTAAGAGTATTTTTGTTAGTGGTCAAAGTTTTAATAATTAGTACAGTAATATTTGTGTATAGTTTTGAGAGAACCATTGACGTTGGCATCTAAATAATGATAATAGCAGTGGAATATTTATGCTTTAATGAATTCTTGACGATGAATAGAAGATCCCACTCGCCATATGTGCCTTATCATACCAGTATACCATCACATGCCCTATCAAGTTTTGTGTGTATTTTACCAAAACTCTATTGATGTGACCGATATGCCAAACAACCTTTTTATCATCTGCAGTAAATAGTATGCATAGAGCATAGCATGAAGTTTAGTTTTCTTTCATGACAACCACATGTTTACATTGTTGTTTGTACAACCAGGTTACTGCAAATGTATCAGATATACATCCTAAAGACACAGAAGCACCACCAGATGGAGTCGATGACATGACAAGGTTATCATACTTGCATGAGCCTGGTGTTTTGGATAATCTGGCTGTCAGATATGCGAAAAATGTTATATATGTGAGTGATCATTTCATTGTGATGTCAAGTACATGATCATTAAAACAACTGCCTTATTTTCCCCTAATGCTACTCTCTTTCCAGACCTATACGGGGAACATTCTGATTGCCATAAATCCATTCCAGAGGCTGCCTAATCTCGTTGATGTCCGCACGATGGAAAAATACAAAGGCGCAAATCTTGGCGATCTAGATCCTCATGTATTTGCAATAGCTGACGTCTCTTACAGGTGAATGCTTATACTAGAATTATTTGATGCCATTACTGATCTACATGATGAGGTCCCCTATAGGCCTATATTGATGGAACCGTTCTGCATTCATTTGAATAAGGAAACAGGCAAATGATGAATGAAGGAAAGAGCAATTCCATTTTGGTCAGTGGTGAAAGTGGTGCCGGAAAGACTGAGACTACAAAACTGCTGATGAGATATCTTGCATTTTTGGGTGGTCGGTCTGGTACAGGAGGAAGGACGGTTGAACAGCAGGTCTTAGAAGTAAGTTTGATTTCATAGTTGCAACATTTACACGCTGATAGCACATGTTCTCTACTGTTCAAACACTTAAGACATGAAATGCCCTTCAATGTAACGATTTCAGCTGTATTAATTCGTCATTACTTATCCTATGCATCCAGTCGAACCCAGTCCTTGAAGCTTTTGGGAATGCGAAAACTGTTCGGAACAATAATTCAAGGTACACACATCTTACTATGGAATCAGAAGATATTTTTTATGTTTCATTGGCATCATCAAAGTAACATGGAGCTGGTAGTCGTACTGCATGTGTTTCACAAACTACAACCAAAAGTATCATGCATAGCACAGTCTTGGTAACCAAAAGTATGGGCAAATGTATGGAAGCTCTTTAGTTGAAGGAAACAAATCCTTTTGTTGAGAACAGTGGAGGAGACCTTAATGAAATATATTCATAGATAGAAAAAAATTACAAGGATTCATAAGAACCGTGTCACAGCCCAAAGGTATATCTTTGCGGGACTACCTCTCGCCATCTTTTCTTTTAACGCTCCAGGTCGTTACAGCTTCGGGCTTATTCGGGTGCTACTTTGGCTAGTGATCCTTTGGATTGTTAGTCGGTTTGTTCTTCTTGGTGGTTCTTCCATTGCCTAGAAGATGAAGGAATAGACTGCACTTTCCTGTCGAGACTGAGTTGCGAGCTATGGTTCTTTTGATAATAGAGGTGACTTGGCTATGGTAGTTCCTTGAGGATTTTGGTGTTGCTGTCACTACACCGGCTCCTCTTTTGTCAAACTGTATAGGTGCTATAAGTATTGCGCATGAACCAAATGAAGCATGTGCTCACAAAGCATATTGGTGTCGATGCTTCCTTCATGCGCTCCTGTGCAGGATCAAGTGGTTGCTCTATAGTATCTGTCTTCCGAGTTACCGTTAGTGGACTTCTTCAGGAAGGCCAGGGCTACACCACAACACCACTTCTACCTCTCCAAACTCACTGTTGGTGATCCACCATGTATTACTGTCCCGCCATGAGATGAGCATTCAAAATGAAACATGCGAGGAAATATGCAGCTTGTATTTCCTAGAAGATGGACAGTACAACAGAAATATTTACAGCATTTAGTAATTTATCTTCTCATTCTTGCTCACACTATTTTACTTACATACCTCTTAATGTTTTTTATCGACATGGTGCAGTCGATTTGGCAAGTTTGTAGAGCTCCAGTTCGACAAAAGTGGGAAGATATCTGGTGCTGCTATTAGAACTTACTTGCTCGAGCGATCTCGGGTCTGCCAAACTAGTAGCCCAGAGAGAAACTACCATTGCTTTTACTTCCTTTGTTCAGCTCCTTCAGAGGTAAAGAAAAATTCCGTTACTGGTGTCGGCTTTACTACGTAAAATATCTTGTTCAAGCTGTTACATATGCTACTTTTTATGTCGAATCTGCTGTTGCAGGATATCAAAAAATATAAGCTGGGGGATCCATCTTCATTTCACTACCTCAACCAGTCATCTTGCATTAGAGTTGATGGAATCAATGATGCTGAGGAGTATCTTGCAACAAGAAATGCTATGGATATGGTTGGCATCACTGAGCAAGAACAGGTTTTGAATTCAGCCCTTTTCAGCAGGGATTTGCTCAGCTGTAGATATCACATTTTTTTACGAATGTGACGTTTTTACAGGAAGCTATATTCCGTGTTGTTGCTGCTGTGCTTCATCTTGGTAATATTAATTTCGCGAAAGGAAGCGAGGCAGATTCATCTGTAATAAAGGATGAGAAATCAAGATTCCATCTTGATACAGCAGGAGAGCTCTTGATGTAGGCTGATGTTTTAGTTCACCACTTCTATTTGTAATTTCATTACTATACATGGTTAATATTTGTAATGTACGATACATTGGAATGCTTGTTACAGGTGTGACTGCGAGAAGTTGGAGAATGCCTTGATAAAGAGGGAAATAAATACGCCAGAAGGAGTGATTACAACTACAGTTGGCCCTAATTCTGCTACCATTAGCAGGGATGGCTTCGCAAAACAAATATATTCTCGCTTATTTGACTGGTAAAAAGACTTGACCACATTTTATGTACTGTAATTAGTCGTCTGTCCTTTCTAAGTTTATATATAATTCTACTATTGCAGGCTTGTCAATAGAATAAATGCATCGATTGGGCAAGATCCAAGCTCGGACAAATTGATTGGGGTACTTGATATATATGGTTTTGAAAGTTTTAAGACTAATAGGTGAGTAAGCACTAAGTTATTTTTAGAAAGTATAGTTACTAAGGAGTATCTTTATATGTGGTTGCTGAATACTCTTCGGTCTGCAACTAAACAGTTTTGAGCAATTATGCATCAATTTCACAAATGAAAAACTCCAGCAACATTTTAACCAGGTATGTGTAAAACTCATCTTGTTGCAATTTTCTTCTCCTCCTTCCTGTGCCAAGCAACCAGCGGTGTGTGTTTTCGCAGAATGTCTTCAAAATGGAGCAGGAGGAGTACACAAGGGAGCAGATCAACTGGAGTTACATAGAGTTTGTTGACAACCAAGATGTTCTTGATTTGATTGAAAAGGTATGAGTTGGTCATGGTTACATGCATTGACTCACTTTTGTAAATTTCATTAACCCCCCATCATAAAACTCTTCGTATTATTCACCCTTATAAATGTTCTGTAATCTGCCTCCTAGGAGGATTGTAACAAACTCTTATCTTTCTAAAGAAATGAAACGCAGAAGTCTTTTGCGTTTTCTCGAAAAATAAATGTTCTGGAAACTTCAAGATTTATTTGGCTCAATTTCTCAAGCTTCTCTGATCTGTACACGAGTTCGATGCTAAGCTTAGCTTCCTTTGATCAGTCAGGCTGAATATGAAAAATTAAGCTCATTGTAACACATTGGTCTGTCTGACTTGCGACCAGCGTAGTTCAATCTTTGATGCAGTAAATAAGTCAGCTGCATTGTCCAATATGAATGATACCAATCATCAATATACTTGTTTATTCTGTACATCACTAGAAATTTCCTCCTACTTTTTTTTATGTTCGCATATTTAATTACCACCTTTTTGTGTCCAGAAACCAGGTGGCATTATTGCACTTCTTGATGAAGCTTGGTAAGTTTCAGTGCCTTCTTTGTTGCCACTGCCAGGTTATTCTAGGATGTGCATGTTCAAATAAATAAGTAATTGGATCACTGTGCATTGCTGTGCTTATGCCTGCCTGATGGATAGAGCTGAAATTTCTGATTAAGTGTGTTGGTAGGAATAGTTTATGGCATGCATGCCCAGATTTTTCTTCATAGTCTATCAGACTGGGTACCTGGTGTAAGCATCCAAGCAACACTTGCTATCTAATTTTTCTTTTCTCAGCTGTTCCCAGATTTTTTTCCCATAGTCTTCTGGACAGAACAAGTTGTGTAATGTCCAAGAAACACTTGTTCGTTCATTTTTCTTGCCTTAGCCAGGGATATGCATTTTTTACATGACATGATTTTGTGGGTACATGTTTCTGACAAGACTTCTTTCTTTCGGCGTCCTATATTTTGCAGCATGTTTCCAAAGTCGACACACGAAACGTTATCACAGAAGCTGTATGAGAAGTTCAAAACTCACAAAAGATTTGCCAAACCAAAACTTTCTCGTACTGCATTTACAATCCAACATTACGCTGGAGATGTAAGTATTTTTCACATTATAACACTTCCTTTCTTCATGCATTTGCCTAAGTAAATCCATTTATCTTAATTATCTCCAGGTGACATATCAATCTGATCATTTCCTGGATAAAAACAAAGATTATGTGGTAGCAGAACATCAGGAATTACTTAATGCTTCAAGGTGCTCTTTTGTATCAGTGTTATTCCCACCAGCACTAGAAGAGAACACAAAATCATCAAAGTCGTCCTCAATTGCAACTCGCTTCAAGGTGACATTCTGCTATAGTTAAAAACTTGTGTTAAGCTACAAATTGCTACTCCTTCTGTTTTGCTATAACTTACCATGGCTTCAGGGGTCTTGGTGCAAAATGTTTTGTCCACTGAGGGAACCAAGAGCGAATTTATTTCAGTGTTTCCACTTTCTAAACCTAATTAAATGCTTTGGAAGAGATTAAATGGTTGCACTAGCTCACTTGATAGGGACATGCATGATCATTGCCATTTACTTATTTACTTAGTGCTTCCTTGATGTTGTTGCTAGTTTTTGTGGAAAACAGTAAGAGGGAACCTTTCAGCCACATGATACTAGATTGGGGAAACAGTACATTGCTAACGTGGATTTCCATGCCCGTAAATTGATAACAGGATTTAGCAGGGAGGACGTAGTTGACAGATTAGAAGAATAGGGATTCAGTTGAAATTTTAGTAAATAATAAGGATCTGTCCTGACATTTACTTCTCATTTTCTATATAGCGCTTTCATGGCATATGTATCTGATAATTCATTGTATTTTCCAGATGCAACTTCATGAGCTCATGGAGACTTTGAGCTCTACGGAACCTCATTACATTAGATGTGTAAAACCAAATAGTGTTCTTAAGCCTGCTATTTTTGAGAACACCAATGTTCTACAGCAACTTCGATGTTCGGTAATAAGATACTTCATGTTTCTTGTAATTTAGAGAAATTTAATGTCATCGTGTCCGTGATAATGGTTTTTTTTTGTATCATCTTAGGGTGTTCTAGAAGCAATCAGAATCAGCTGCGCTGGATATCCCACAAGAAAACTGTTTCGTGATTTTTTACATCGTTTTCGCATTCTTGCTCCTGAACTTTTAAAAGAAAAGTTAGTGTCACTGTTCAATCATGAATTTCATTTCTATATTTGTTTCTTTAATCTCTAGCATGTCTACATAAGAATTCACACGCTCCTTTTCTGGTAGAAATGATGAAAAAGTGACTTGTCAAAAGGTTTTGGACAAAATCGGACTGCAGGGTTATCAGGTGAGCATACTTTTTATGTACTAAACCAAGAAGTTAACAACTTCCTAGTTTAGGTTCAACAAATTGGGCTGCCGCATAAGTACGATATAAACAACCAGATGTGTATGATCGTGGGGTAGTTAGGGCTAGATTTAATGAGGGTGGGCTGAATAGGTTGGTTTATACCTGAGTTCATTGTGGTTGGGTTGGGGTCAGCTATTTATTTGTGTAAATATGCTAGGGATGAGTTTAGGTTCAGATATTGGCTCATTGCCAAATCTTTATGAGTTCTAAGTTCCATTTGTTTTAACTTCCTTTTCCTTCTTGAGATGGTTTTATAACGCATTCCGCAGCATACTCTAGAGATTCTTAATCAACTCCTTGCTTGCAACTGGTTAATAGTGGAATTTGTCGTTTGGACTGCTTTGTTTTCGTGCCTGGGTTTTTCTTTATTTTCTAAGAGTTTCTTCACTCAGTCCTGTAACATTTGGACCATATTTCTGATCAACAGATAGGACGAACTAAGGTATTCCTCAGAGCTGGCCAGATGGCTGAATTGGACGCTATAAGAACAGAATCACGAAATACTGCAGCAAGAGGTGTTCAGGGTCAATTCCGTACGCATGTTGCTCGTGAGCAGTTCCTAATACTGCGCAATGCATCTGTTTGTTTGCAATCTTTTGTCAGAGGTAAATTCATTTTCGAATGGCATCTGAATTGGAAATATGTGGTCATAGTAGTGATGGAGCCATATGCATATTTTAAGAGTTCCTTTGATTATTGCAGCAAGATTGGCTTGTAAACTTCATGGATTCCTGAGACAACAAGCTGCAGCCCTGAAAATACAGAAAAATATACGCTGTTATTTTGCACGCAGAACATATTCTCAGCTATGCCTGTCAGCCATTACATTGCAGACAGGGTTAAGGACCATGGCTGCTCGCAATGAATTTAATGCTAGAAATCAAAACAAAGCTTCTATCCAGATCCAGGTAGGTCAACTATTCTGGTATGTACTGCAGTGCTGCTTTCATTGGACTGCTGCAGGCAAACTTCTACCTCCTGCCATTTTTATATGATTCGTCTTCAGTTGCTTATATCTGGGCCATAACTACGATGTTGCAGTCTCGGTGGCGTCGCCACAGAGATAACTTAAGTTACATAAAACTAAAGAGAGCAGCATTGACTTACCAATGTGCTTGGAGAGGAAGGGTTGCAAGGAGGGAGCTGCGACAGCTTAAAATGGTACTTAAGCACCTGTTGTGGTGTTTTTTTTTTCTGGTAGGTTCCCTGGTAATTGCTTTTGTATAAAGCTTACTTTTTGGTGCAAACTTTCTAGGCTGCAAGAGATACTCAAGCTCTAAAGGTGGCAAAGGAGAAACTGGAGGAACGTGTGGAAGAGCTAACAAGCCGCTTAAGCCTGGAAAAGAAACTAAGGGTTAATACTTGTTCTTGAAAATTGAATTTCTGAATATTAGTCTTATAGAAATTGCTGAGTATATGGTAAAACTGCAGTTTTTATCCATATATTGACATACCAGCTAATGGTCATACTTGTGTATACAATTTGCAGACTGATTTGGAGAAGTCCAAAGCAATAGAAGTTTCTAAACTGCAGTCTGCTCTTCATGACATGGAGCAGCGGGTGGAAGAAGTTATAGCAATACAGGAAAACGAATCAGCTAAAAAAGCTGTTGAAGAAGCTTTAGCTGAAGAAAGAGAAAAGATCAGTTCATTGACTTCTGAAATTGAGGGCCTGAAGGTATGCTCTTCAACCTTTTAACTAATGGAAATTCAATCGAACCGCATTAGAAAATACTTAAGCTATGGGTTGGTGTTATAGTTTTATACTTTTATACTACGGCTCGCATTACAGTATCTGCTCTAGTTTTCTGAAATGTAGCCTAAATTTAACTTATTTGGGCATGGTGTGAAATAGTATGACAATAGAGACATTTACTATGTCAGGTGCTACTAGTAGCAGAGCGAGAGGAAAACAATGTATCAAAGAAAGCACACGCTAATGCCCAGGAAAGAAATGAGGAGTTGAATAAGAAACTCGAGGATGCAGATGAAATGAGCAAGCAGCTTAATGATATTGTGAAGAGGTTTGCAGTTGTTTTCAATTGTCTGAGTTTCTCTATAATATATCTTGTTGACACCGTTTTCTTCTGCCCAGAGCTGGCCGAAATATCTCCACTATTCTGATTTCGAAAGTCGTGACTATTGCAAAATATATTTTATGGTGCCCCTAACAAAAAAAAAACTATAGCATGGTCCTTTTAAAAAATTCATAGTTCTTGTGAGGTCCTACCTAAAGATTTTATGGAGTTACTTGAACTTGCATCTAAGTTTCTAAAGGTAGTTGTCTATTCTGTAAGCGTTCAGACTCCCATGTACTTGTGGTTCTCCTCCTGTCGAAAAATAAAACAACCAGTCACTTCCAGGGAGAAACGAGGTCTGAAATTGGTACTGCTACCATAATATGCGAGAACACTTAACTGAATTATATTAGGGGCGTCTGTCCCTTCATCATTATTCTTCCAGGAGATAATGATCTCTACTCATTGTTTTCTAAGGGAAGTTGTACTTGGAAAACTGTTAGCACAAGCCTCCTGCGTAACTTTGCACACTAATGCTGGCATGCAACAAAGACATGCGTGTGCACACATAAGATGGTGCACACTCTACGTTTCTTATGCTGTTTAGGGTAAACCTGAGCCTTTTTGGTTAGAGAACACTCGAATTCTCAGGTCTTAGATCCTTGATCCCTCAGCGTATCTCATTGCTTCTCGTCCTTTCCCTATCATCTCCCCCTCCCTTGAAAGCATTCGATTGTTGAATATAATTTTACTGACATAAGGTACTCCAGTTCTTGGCAAATCGAAAATTTGCTCATCTGCTAGTTGGGATTTGGACCTGCGTAACTTTTGGAATTTATCTCAGTGGTGCTGTATCCAGAAAGTATTATTGCATGGGCGTTCTGTAATATCTTTTTGAAAACTTGGATGCCTTCTTACAATTTGAGGGATATTTATGTAAAGTGAGATATCCATTATTTCTGTTGTCCAATGCTTCCAGCAGTTATTGGAACAGGCCCCTTTTTTGGACTACGAATGATTTCTGACTTTGCTGGGTGCTGGTTGTATTAGAATCTAGTCCCCTAATTTTCTTGGCATTACTCTGAAAATGTCACATTTCGTTTTCTGTATGAACAGACTAGAAGAGACTGTAAAAGAAGGAGAGGTCCTTTTGCTAGCAGAAAGGCAACAAAAGGAAGAAGCTAATGCTGCACTAGCTGAATCTCACCTAAGAGATCAAGCTTTTGCAATCAAGATTGAAGATGCCGAGAAACAAATCGCTCTTCTCCAGGAAACTGTTAAAAGGTCTGTCCCAGAAGTACATTTGAGCAGAGATTCTATTGAGTAATCAGCCATCAGCCCATCAATACTCTTTAGTTTGTACCTTTTATGAGTTCATAGTTATTTGAAAACCATTCTTTTGGCGGGTGGGTGCGTACCCTTGTATATCATGGTTTCTGATAACTTGCACTCTGCTGTGGAATGCAGATTTGAATATAGCATAACAAATCTGGAGTCTTCACTGGAAATTGAAAAGCAACAGCATGAGGCAAGTGTGATAGAACTAGCTGATGCACAAGGTAAAATTGAGGAACTTCTGAGAGAAGTTGGGAACACTGATGAAAAGTCTACTCTGCTTCAGAGTACTATAAAAAGGTTTTTTTTTTGTTCCTCTTAACAAGTTACATAGGTATCCTTCGTATGAACCATAGTGTTACGAATTTTGTTGACATAATCCAGTAATATTTGTTCCTTCTTTTCATGGACATAGACTTGAAGAAAGATTGACCGAGAAGGATGCTCTATCAACTACAGAAAGACAAGAAAGTGAAGCTACTAAGAAATTACTCAATGAACTCCAGGGAAAAAATGAGGAATTACTCAAGAAATTTGAAGACAGTGAAAAAAATATTGTTCATTATCAAGAAACCACCCAAAGGTGTGTTGCTTGATGTTTACCTGACCTTATTTCTAGACCTGGAGACATTTTATTCTTATTTTATGTAGTTATCCATATTTTAGCTACTAACTTCCTAGTACTCTAGTGATCTTGCTGCTAGAGAACTGTGTCTATTATCATTTCATTGTCACAGCTGATCACTTGTTCCATTTTGATTTAGACTTGAGGAAAATATTGCGGCAGTGGAGATTTCCTTGAAAGCTGAAAGACAACACAATGATGCAATCATGAAACAACTAGCAGACGCCCAGGTAGAAATTGTAGAACTACAGAGGAACCTTGAAGATGCTGATAGGAGAAACAGTGTGCTTCAGGATTCTTTAGAGAGGTTCTTTTCTTACCTTAAATTTATTACTCAGTATGATATCATCTCAAAACAATTCCCAGTATTCTGCCAAATAACACTTCTGGTTAACAATCACTGACATTAATAATCACTCTTTCCTCATATCAGTAAGAGGGTGTACTCTGTTTTGGCTAGAATGATTCCGCCTTCCAAAATTAACAGCATTTTTTTCTAGAATAAGAATGACAATATTTTGCTGACCAGGGAAAAGAATGCATAGGCAATGAATTTATGTAAATACGATGAAAAAGAAAGGAGAAACAAATGACGAATATCTGAAGAAGTCAGAGGTTCTTGACAGGTCTAAGATATTGTACATCTTAGTTCTTACATGCTCGAATAGAGGGTCATACAAAGTACCGAGTATGATGACCCTAGCATGTGAGTAACAACTTATCATGTTTAACTGCTAACATATAGTTGAGAAAAACCACCAATGCTTTAAGAAGGGGTTCAGCACTTGCTTTGTCAATCTTCATGTAGACTTAATCAAGTATAAGCTTCTGTCTTAGAGGTCAATGCAAAAATCAAATGAAGCGAAACTGGACAGCTGCTAGTTGGAAAGAGATTGTTTGTACAATCAGAGAAGTGCTTTCTCTTCAGTTGATGTGATATTGAGAGGATAGATACCAACCGACTGCTCTCTTTTAACTGCCATTTATGAAAAAAGTGTACCCTCTCCTGAATGTGGGCATGCAACAAATAACAAGGGATTACCCTCACTAACTAGCATTCTCTTAAAGTATGACCTGAAGCCTGATGCACAAAGGCATTGAGAAAGTAACAAAGATTATTTTTCTTTGAGAATATGCAATAAGCATTGCACCACGTTGCATTTATAGAAAAAAGGTTATGTGCAAGCCCCAACCCCAGCTTCTTAGCCCATGTTGACCCAGGATTTAGCCTTCGTCCTATCCAGTAGGCTAAGCACTGTGGTAGTCTCACCACCGCAAATATGACCATTATTCTGTTATTTTAGTGAAGATGCAAACGAACATCTGCAAAAAAAAATCATTAGGAGAGAAATTAGCTAGGAGAGTTGAACATTTGGGCAGCCTAGTGCCATGATCAAAAATCAAAACGAAGACCAAAGATCAAGTAGCACTCACAACACAAGGATCACCCCGGAAAACTGTTGGGTGGCTCCGGCAGTAAAATTTATTTAAAAAAAGAAGAAGATATATACAAGCAGTTATTTACATGAGGGAGTGTACACCAGAGGGAGGGAGGGACAGAGGAGGCCAACGCCTATACAACTTGATCAAGGCAGGCCTTAAGAGACATGCCCTCTTGGTCGGCTATGAGGTTGGAATGGTCCAGAAAGTAAGATTCTCATGTAGGGCAGAAATCCTATTTCCAAATCTACCATGCCGTTAGCATGATGACGTCATTCTCATGCGCAGCCTGGTAGGAGAGACCGCGAGAGTCACTTCCCACCAGTTGACGAGTTCTTCGCTGACCTCTGGGCCATACGCCCTTGATCGGATCCATGAAAGTGTCAGGCCTGCATCCATGGAAGTGCCAGGCCTTCCGTGCGAAGACACGATCTATGACCAGATGTCACATTGTCCTTCTCTTGGTGACAGCGGTGTGTGTGTGGCACAAATCATGCCACACAAGCCGGTCTGCTGTTCAGCGGTGATCAAGGCAAGTCAACCAAACATAGAACTTGACCTTGCCAGGTTGCCTACATCTTCCAGTTATGCTTCCAGGAAACGGCAATCATGCCATGGAAGAGCACCTTGCAGCATCCAGTATCAAAGAACTTTCAATGTTCTAACTGAACTGAATTGTTTGATATCATACTAAATTCCTTCATAACATAGAAAAGTTATATTGAGTTATAAAAATGTTGCATAATTATCAGTTCCAGTTGTTTTCATTTGTCTTTCCCTGTGGGTAAAAGTTAGTTTATACATCTGCATTTTTATTGCTTCTAGCTTGACCCTGCTCGGCCAGGGATACAAAAAGCGCCCACCAGGGTAAAATTTCTTGTTTATTCCAGCCTGCCTATTATTTAGAGAATAGAATAACCATGTTCCTGCACTTATGGATGTCTGCAAAGGGTTTTGAATCACGCAACTGTGCAATAAAACTACCCAAAAATCCATATATTTGTGGCATGCTAGAATATTTGCATCTGCGGAACAGTTGTGCAAAGATGATCATATGTGCGCTAAACTGCAACAACAACAACAACAACAAAGCCTTTATTCCCAAACAAGTTGGGGTAGGCTAGAGGTGAAACCCATAAGATCTCGTAACCAACTCATGGTTCTGACACATGGATAGCAAGCTTCCACGTGGCTCTTTCCATGACTAGTTCTTTGGTGATACTCCAGTCCTTCAGATCTCTCTTTACGGACTCCTCCCATGTCAAGTTTGGTCTACCCTGTCCTCCCTTGACATTATCAGCACGCTTTAGCCGTCCACTATGCATCGGAGCTTCTGGAGGTAGGCCTGCGCTGAATATGCCCAAACCATCTTAGACGATGTTGAACAAGCTTCTCTGCAATCGGTGCTACCCCAACTCTATCTCATATATCATCATTCCGGACTCGGTCCTTCCTCGTGTGGCCACACATCCATCTCAACATGCGCATCCCCGCCACACCTAACTGTTGAACATGCTGCCTTTTAGTCGGCCAACACTCAGCGCCATACAACATTGCGGGTCGAACTGCCGTCCTATAGAACTTGCCTTTTAGCTTTTGTGGCACTATCTTATCACAAAGAATGCAAGAAGCTTGGTGCCACTTCATCCATCCAGCTTTGATCCGGTGGTTCACATCTTCATCAATATCCCCATCCTTGTGCAGGATTGACCCCAAGTATCGAAAGGTGTACTTCTGAGGCACCACCTGCCCATCCAGGCTAACCTCGTCCTCCTCGTGCCTAGTAGTACTAAAACCGCACATCATGTGCGCTAAACTGCAATGTCAAAAAAAGTACCCCCCCTCCGTTCGGAAATAAGTGACTCAGCTTTACATATTTCAGTGTGTACATACATCCGTATCTAGATAAAGTTGAGTCACCTATTTCTAAACGGTGTTTGTACATTATTTTGTCTTTTTTGTATAGTGCACATATAATCATTTTTTGCCCAACTTTTTCCAGGTGCACATGCTAGCATATAGCACATATATACGTTTTTTATTCACAAGTATGACTTGTGGAAACCCTTTGCACTCACCCATACAGACACATATGCCGTTCCCAACGACAAGACCATGAAAGCACTTAATGCTGCTGAAGTAAGAACTAAGTGATGCACAATTGAGTATGCAATCCATGGTGCTAATTAAAAAGATGTTTTAGCTACTTGGTGCCATACAAGTGCAATATCATGAGATGTGTTGGTAATTGGAAGATAGAAAATTAAGAGGCTGTAAAATGAACTAGCTGACCAGCAGTAAAATTGTGATTGAACAAACAAAATATGATTTATAATGGGAAATTAATCTGCTTGAGGATAAGGCGTGCATGTTAGTTCTTTGTGAGAATTATGGTAAGCTTGTCCTGCACTCTGACTTGCATTACTCATTCTTGTCTTCTTTTGAATTCTATTAGCCTTTCATATAGGAAAGTTCAGTGTCTACTATAAATCCCATTGATGTTTTTTTTGTTTATTTTGCATAAACCTAGACTTGACGAAGAATCTACCGCAAGAGAGGCCTTATTGGTAGCTGAAAAGCAAGAAACCGAGGTGACCAAAAAAACACTAACTGAAGCTCTGGATCAAATCGAGGAACTAGTTAAGGAAATTGAGTGTGCTAACAACAATATGCATAAGCTTCAAGATAGTATACAAAGGTCTGAATACTCCAAGAAAGCAGTCATTCATGAAACCTCTACGTGAACCTGTTTTTTACTGTTTTCTGTCCATGAATGTAGACTTGAGGAAAGTGCATCTGCAACAGAGGCAGTCTTACTAACAGAGCACCAGGAAAAGGATGCGACATCAAAAGCACTAGCAGAGGCAGAAGTGAGGATTGAGGGTTTACTGGATGAAATTTCTTCTGCTAACAGAAATATTGATCTACTTCAAAATACTGTAAAAAGGTTTGTGTTTCTCATGAAGGAGACTTATTTGAGTAAACTTTACTACTGGATAATTACTTGCACATCACGCATTTACCTCCACATGCAAACATTATGCTGAATAGGCTTTTAAAGCAGTACTCTGGTGGTATTTCCTTTCACTCGAGTACTTCACAACCATGCGCTTCAGTTTCACTAATGTTTTTCTCTTCTCATAAACTTCCTCTGGTGTGAGTTGTGATAATTAGTGTTTTGACACATCATACCTAAATGTAATTGATAAATTTGGTTGGCTATCATCCCATTACCGCCGTAGTTGGAGTGAAAGAAAATAATGATAATTCTTTCCAACATTAGAGTAAATATAGAGTAGGTAACATGATTCATTTGTTCTGAGACTGGGCGAGAGATAAACTCAACTTGGAAAAGAAGAGATCCAATGTCACAATTTTGTAAAACAGGTTGACCAGGAAGTAAGCACCAGATTTTTGATTCAGCTGTGCTGAAGGTCATGTAGGATATGTTCCTTTGAAGGCAATATGCGGGGGTAATTTGGATCTTGAGGCACAATGTAGTAGTTGGCTAGTTGCTAAGTAATCTGTCATCTCATGTGATCAGATAGTTTCTCCCTCGCCAAATTTATGGATCACGGTTTATTATTTAATCCTGAACATAGGTTAGAAGAGGGTGCAACAGCAACGGATACGCTTTATTTAGCAGAAAGGCAAGCGCATGATCAAACCAAGAAAGCATTCTCAGAAGCTCAAGAAGTAAACCAAGAATTGCTTGGGAGAGCTGAAGAAGCTAATAAAAAAATTGAGCATCTTCTGGAGGATATGGAAAGGTCTGTTTATTGATCGAAGTTAGCTGCTAGCTACCAATAAAAGAGCTAGCAGCTAACTTCAATCATCGTGCACTAACTGGTACTACAGAGTCCGACTCCTATGTTTTCAACTTTGTGAACTAACACGTATTTCCTTCATGTCAATAAATATAGACTTGAAAAAGATGCAACGACCAGAGAGTCCCTGCTTCTTAAAACAAAGCAAAGTTATGATGATACCATAACTGAGCTACTTGAAGCTCAGGAGGAAAATCAACGGTTAACGAGCAGAGTAGAGCATTCGGATAAAAAAATTGATCTGCTTGAAGTTTCACTAAAAAGGTTTAATCTCTTTGCTTTTAACAAGTATCTTGAAGATCAAAACCTGCGCTTTTTGGTATAGGTAGTTAGTGTAAATTTTTTCTTCTTTGCACATAGACTTGAAGAAAGTACAGCAGTCCTAGATTCTCAATTGGCAATTGAAAGACGTGAAAACAGCAAAATAAGGAGCGAACTATCTGATGCTTGGCAACGGATTGAGGAATTACGAAATGAAGCGCAAGATAACCATGCAAGTCTAGCAGAACTTGACAACACAATAAGGAGGTCTGTCATTTCTCCTATAGAATTAATCAGGCTTCTCCTCTGACCTGACAGTACTAACATTATCTTCTATCTTCAATTGCATTATGCAACGTGTTACCATCATCACGTGCATAGACTTGAAGAAAATGTCAGTGCAAACGAGACTTTGTTACTAACTGAACGAGAACAGAATGCTTCAAGCTCAAAATTGGTTGCAGAAGCACAGTTGAAAATTGCTGAACTAATAAAGAATGTTGAAGACTCGCATAGGAATTCTGACAGCCTTCAGGCTACCATAGAAAGGTCAGATTGCTGTACTTATTTTGAAAGGTGTGGTGTGTCTGCACAGGTTTTGGTGTGTGTGTGTGTGTGGGGGGGGGGTCACTCACTACATGCAGTGTTGGTTGGTACCATCCTACATATTTCAGATTAGAGTTGCAATCATGCACCTACTTCTCTTTGTCAATGTTACATGTTAAGTAATAGTACCAAACTTTTTCCCTCTTCACATTGACAGGCTTGAAGAAGATGGCACTGCTAAAGATGTCTTGCTGCTAACAGAAAAGCAAGCACATGAGGCAACTCGAAAGATTCTAGTTGAAGCTCAGGAAAAAAATGAAGATTTGCTTATGAAAATTCACGACAATGATAAAAATATTCTTCAGCTTCAGTTTACTATACAAAGGTACATGATAGTTCCTTAAGGCTCGACATTTTGTTATAGATCCCATGTCATCTCTCAAATACTTAGGTATTTCGACCTTTTTTCCATGTACGAACACAGGCTTGAAGAAAATACAGCTACAAAGGAGAATTTGTTGTTGCGAGAAAGAGAGCAAAATGATGCAACAACTAAGGCACAATTTGAGAGCCAAGAAAGAAGTGAACAATTACTAAAGAAATTTTTGGATGTTGACAGGAAGATTGATCTTCTTCAAGATACCATAGAAAGGCACTTCATCTTTCTAGTCTTTAATATATATATCTGTATGCTTGGTAGTCCTTTTTTCTCTTTTTATGAGATGTTAGTGTTTGATACCCACTTCTTCAACATAATTCAGGCTTGGAGAAAATTCAACAACAAAGGATACTTTGTTGCTATCAGAGAGGCAAGAGAAGGATGCAATTAAGAAAGCACTTACTGAAGCTGGAGAGAGAAATGAAGAATTACTAATGAAAATCGAAGATACTAATGAAAAAATTGAAGATCTTCAGAATACCATAATTAAGTCCGTACCTTCACCAATACTTCTTGATGTTTCATTATTCTATTCTCACCCATCCACATATGCACACACTCTTTCACCCACTTCCGCTTATGAAGTCCAATGTTTATTTGGAATACTGTTGATATTTCCATTTCTCAGATTATGACGTTATAGTTTTGTGTTTGCAAATAAAACAGGCTTGAAGAAAATATAGCAGCAAAAGATGTTTCTTTAGAAGCTGCACGGCAAGAAAATGACTCAATGAGGAAATCTCTTACTGAAGCTCAACAGAAAAATGAGGAATTACTCAGAAAAATTAGTGATAATGAGTACAGGATCCACTTACTTCAAGACACAGTGCAGAAGTTAGTATATTTATTCTGCATTCAGTCTTCTGCCACTGAGTTTCTAACAAGAAAAACATCATTACATGATTATCAGTATTGCATGTTCCTGACATAAATCGCTGATGTTATCCTTTTGAAGTCTAATTTATTTTCCTGAAACCAGGATTCAAGTAGATGCAATATCAAGATTGTCTTCATTTGTGATGGAAAAACAAGATACTGATGTCGCCAAGAGAGCTCTTACTGAAGCTCATGAAAGAAATGAAGATTTATTGAAGAGAAATGAAGACCTACTCAAGAGGAATGATGATTTGATTAAAAAAATTGAGGAGTCTGGGAAAATTGTAACTCACCTTCAGGAGTCCTTACAAAGGTGCATTTGCATTTTTTTTATATGCTTCATCGTCTCAAAATACTGATTGGGTTCTGTTCCCTATCTTCTGAACTTCAATTAAACAATTATTGTCGATCCTTCCATAAACAGACTTGAAGGAAAAGCAGCCAACTTAGAAGCCGAGAATCATGTTCTCCGTCAACAAGCAACTGCTACTCCACCTTCTACTACCAAATCTCCAGCCTTACGGTCAAAGACCATGAGGATCCATGTAATGCAGCTTTAATGGGCCTGATCTATACATATATGATAATGATTATTTGGTTCTCATAACTGATACTGTGGGTATATGCTGCAGAGAAGCCAAGAGAATGGCCATGTTTTGAACGGTGAACTAAGACAGACTGAGATGAGGCCGTCAGAAGCAACACCCCCAGTGGTGAGTTATATCAAGTTCATATTTGTACATAATTTATGTGACATGTTTTTAATCTAGTAGAACCATTAAACTTATTATAGGGCAATGCTCCTGACTTGAGTAATCAAAAAGACGTTGAACATGGGGAGAAACTGCAAAGAGTGCTTAATCAGAAATATCAGGTATTTTGCTAATATGATTGCTAATTCTCCATGTTCAATTCAATCATTAACCTAGTTTGGAGATGATTATTTTGTTACTTTTTGGAAGTCTCCGCAGCCCCAGCAGCCCCAAGATGATCAGCAGTGGTTGCTAACTTGTATTTCCCAATATCTTGGATTTTCTGGGAGCAAGCCTGTTGCCACTCTTCTTATATACCAATGTCTTCTTCGCTGGAGATCATTTGAAGCCATGAAGACTGGTGTCTTTGACAGCATTCTACATGCTATGAACTCTGCAATAGAGGTTCCTCACACTTTCTTAGTTTCTTTGGATTTGTAGTGACTCTTCCATCATTTTTATGCAGCATCGATGACATAGGGTACAACTTCTGCTTGTTGCAACAGAATTATAGAAGAATGTCATTTACCCAATATCTCATTGCAATAGAACTCGAATGGATCTTGTTTATCCAAATTTCTACTCCCTCCGTTGCATATTAGTTGTCACTGATTTGGTACAAAGTTGTACCAAATCAGCGACAACTAATATGGAACGGAGGGAGTATTATACAACATGTACAGAACATCATAATTGGTAAGATTAGGATCCATGTTTCCCGGAATGTCTGATAAAACATGGAAATGTTGAAATTACCTATAGTAACAACTTATGTACCATACTTTTCAGTTTTTCAAATTGCTTGCAAAACTACATCATGCAATTGCTATAGAGTTGGCTACTTGTCCTGATGTTGGGTTTCCCTTTTTTGAAGGCTCAAAATGATGTAAAAACATTGGCCTATTGGTTGTCCAATTTATCTGCATTGACAGTTCTCCTTCAACGATCATTCAAAACTACTCGAACCGCACTCTCAACCCCGCAAAGGCGGAGATTTTCGTCCGAGAGAATATTTCATACAAGTCAAACTTCAAATGCCGGTCTTGCTTCTCTTGGCCAGTCAGTTGGAGCTACCGGGTTACCCCAAGTTGAAGCAAAATATCCAGCTTTGCTCTTTAAACAGCAACTTGTGGATCTAATTGAGAAGGTCTATGGTATGATAAGTGACAGCGTGAAGAAGGAGCTAAACCCTTTACTTGAATTGTGCATCCAGGTGCTGCTACCTGCTCTTTTTTGGGAACAAAAAATACTTCATGCTGCAATGTTAAGATGGCTAAATATGGAATCTCTTTCAGGATCCACGAACTTCTCACTCAAACCTAGCAAAAAGCCATACAAATGGCTTGGGCCAACAGAAGCAACTAGCACATTGGTTAAGCATCGTGGAAGTCCTCTCCAACTATTTGGATATATTAAAGGAGAACCATGTAGGTGCAAAATCATCATGAGTTAATGGCATCTGTTCATAAATGTGTCTTAATCAATTGTATTCACAGGTTCCATCAATTTTGGTGAATAAACTGTTTGTACAGATATTTTCGCTGATTGATGTTCAGCTATTCAACCGGTAAACATTTTGTCCTTGTCTCATGTATTGATATATGTATAAGCTTCTCTAAGATCTTACCCTTGGAAACAGGCTCATTTTGCGTCGTGAGTGCTGTTCGTTTAGCAATGGGGAATATGTCAAAGCTGGACTAGCTGAACTAAAACATTGGTCTGAAAATGCTACTCGAGAGGTATTCATTTCCCTGTTTTCAATTTTTTTTTCCAAAGCTATTGGCTTATGTGTTATATTTGACACAGTTTGCAGGTTCAGCCTGGGAGGCACTGAAGCATATCAGACAGGCTGTTGATTTCTTGGTGCGCATTTTTTCGCTTATTATGAAATTGCAGTGCCCAATAATGTTTTAATCACAAACACATTTTGTCTCTACTGTTCTAGGTGATTTCTCTAAAACCAATGAGGACATTAAGAGAGATACGTACTGACGTGTGCGAAGTAAGTATTTGATTTGACATGGACTAATTTTCTTAATAAGAGACCGAGATACGTCCACTGCCAGTCCTTTACCTTCATAAGTTGTACTCCTAATATTTGTATGAATTCTTCAGGCCCTCAGCATACAGCAGCTAGAGCGAATAGTTAGTATGTACTTGGATGATGTCAATGGTACAAACACTATTTCAGCGGAGGTGAGATGATGTACCTTAAGTTAATATTTTGTCAGATGCGATCTACCATTACTAAAGCACCGAATCTCATCAGAATTCTGAACTTAAGAATGCAACTCTGAAGTTTGAGTGCACTTTGTTGAGTAGTACTAGGAAGGATGGCCTCCTAGGAAATCCTCATGTGGCACCCTCATTTTACTTCCACTTAAAAAGCATATTATTTGGGTTTGCTAGAATAGTGGTTTGTTTTTTATTTACAAATGATCTGTTGAATGATATATGCTTTCACTATATCTATTTACAGTTCGCATCAAGCTTGAAAGCTGCTGCGCGTGAGGAAGCAAATACCGTCACAACTTTCTCTATACTGCTAGATGATGATTCTAGGTTTGTTGCATTTATTAAATTATTTCTTTCAGCATAGGGCCTCCTAATGTCGATGGCTCATGGTTTCACCTTTTCATTCCTCATTTGCAGCATACCCTTTTCACTTGATGATATCACGAAGACAATGCCGGTCATTGAGATGGCTGTTGATGACTTGCTACCATTTTTCCGTGAGAACCCAAGCTTTGCGTTTTTATTGCAAAGAGGGGAATAGGTATTCTTTCTCACAGCAGAGCCTCAGTTGTGGATAAATCAGGGGTTCCTGTGGTAGGGTGTACAGTATGTGTGATTCTTTTTATACCAGGTAGCAGGCCATTGAAGTGTAGTTACTAGGAGAGCTTAGGCGTCTGATTTTGATTGATTGGTTCGATGATTGTAAATTTGCATCCAGTTTTCCATGCCGTGTTTTTTTAATCACTGTAGCCTTGTATACCGGGGGATAAGGGCAAGAGGCCCTTGGTTAAGCATAGTAATACAAAGTTTTGCTGTAACTAGTCAAGGTGTACATGTGTTGTAAATTGGTACAGAATAAATCTAGTTTCTCTGGTGGTATAGAATAATTGGTTTGGTGTTGAGTGGTTTGTGCCTTCTATTCTTTATCGTTTGTTCAGTTAGTTCTATGTTGTTTTGTCGGTGGTGGTTGTGTTCGGACTAGCCGGTGTGAGTTGTTGCCATGCTCGTTGCTTGTAGCGAGTGGTATTGTTCTTGTACTCAAACCTCTTGACTTCTATAAAATTACCATGTTGTTTTGTCGGTGGTGGCTATGTTCGGACTAGCCGGTGTGAATTGTTGCTATGCTCGTTGCTTGTAGCGAGTGGTATTGTTCTTGTACTCAAACCTCTTGACTTCTATAAAATTATGGTAGGCCTTGGCTTACTCTCGAAAAAAGTTCCGCGTGGACTAGACTTGCACGTTGAGGATCCATTTTGTGGTGTCCATCTAAACGGCAGACAAAAATATTTTGTCGCCATTCAAAAATATTTTTATAATACCGTTGTATTCAACTATTAGTGGGTGTCGACACGGGTTGCCGATGATTCCGTTTTGAAACCGCGCCGGCGCTTTACTAGGCTTACCGGTATGAGCTCAATTTTGACGCCAGTCCCTAAATGGCTATCATAGGTGCTATTAAACTTACGTCATGTGGAATCGTTTGCCCTAAAACCAGGTGGCCTAAAATTAGCTTTTGCGTGCTCTATTTTGCATCATCTTTTTGAGATGGTTTGTTCCCGGTCGTTTCTCAGGTCTCTTCGATCTGGGCCAAAAGCCTACTTTCCTTCAAATAAGGAACTAAATACAATCTCTGTAAGAGTGTCAACTTAGAGCATCTCTACCGGTGCCCCCCGATAGGGGGCCGGCAACGAAAATAGGCTTATACTGACGGGTCTTAAATAGCGTTGGCGCTTTTTCGAGTCCCAATAGAAGCGCCGGCAATCCCGTGCAGGCCCCTTTGCGAAGGGCACGAATCGGATGCGCCGGCGCCTCGTGGGGCGAAGCGTGGGAGCCGCCTGTCAGTGAGCGCGGGACGAAGGGCGCCGCGCGGAAGATCTCCCGCCACGACGCCAGGCGGGAAACTCTCCCGCCACGACGCCGCGCGGGAGGTTTCCCGCCTCGTCGTCGGTCTATATTATCCCTTCTTCCCCGCCTCTCACTTCAGTATTGAAAAACTCTAAATCACCAATGTTCGATGTGTGGGAGGAGGCGGCGCTAGAGGCGGCCGTAGAAGTCGTGGAGGACCCGCAGCTCGCGGAGTATGAGGCGTGGGAGGAGGCGTCGCTAGTGGCGACCGTAGAAGCATTTTCCGCGGATGAGCGGCAAATGCTGGAGGCGGAGTGGCGTCAGCAGGAGGCAGAGCGGCAACGCCGGTGGGAGGTGCGCCGGCAGTAGGGGTGGGAGCAGCTTGCGTTGCGGCGGGAGATGCGTGAGCAGCAGCAGCGTGAGGATGAAGTCTACGAGCGGCGACGCTTGGCGGAGATGCAGCTGCGGCTACAGAGGCAGGAGGTGGAGCACCATCGACGGCGGGAAGAGCTGGAGCAGCAGCTGCATCAGGAGACGAGCTGCATCAGGAGACGGTGGCCGCGAATAGAGCGGCCTACTTGACGTTCGTGGCGGAGAGAGCAGCGGAGGATCGACGATGGCGGAGCAGCAAAGAGAGCGTCGGAGAGAGCAGCGGTCGATCGTCCACCTCCATAGAGCCAGGTGGCTAGTAGGTAGTAGGCTAGAGATGAAGTAAGTTTCACATGTTATTGAGGAGTGAATAATGTTTTACTCCGACTTGCCCTAAAATATTATTCATTCCTCAATGTTTAGCTTGTCTTTAAAAAAATCCTATCGAGGCAGCCTGTTCGGGGGCGCCAGTGTGGGAACAACACCCCTAAATATCCCAAATAGAGGATGCAGTGCCGGCGCCCTCCATACGGCAGTATCGCCCCTATTTAGGGGGCACCGGTGGAGATGCTCTTAGAGCATCTCTAGCAGAGCCCGTAAAAACGCGAACCGAAAAAGTGGAGTTCAGTTCACCAAACTCGCGTATTCGGGTCGTAAAATGGTTGGCGCAGAACAGAGCCCGTAAACCAAAACTGTAAAACAGAAGCGGCATCCGAACCCGTAAAAATAGGGTTTATGAAATTTTTGTGCATATGATCAATCAAACGTCACAATAAAATGCAAACAATTCATGCATAGTTCATAGTGCAGACATCAAATGACACAATAAAATGACATAGTTCATATTTTCCCACCACCTCTCACCGCCGGCATCAAACCGAGGTTGGCCCGCCATCAGCACCATCGCCACCACCACCTGGAGTCACATGGTCAGCAGTTGTTGCCTCTTGACGAGCTGCTCTTCGTCTTGTCGTGATCTCCGTCGAGGCCTCCTTCCACCACTCTAGTTGAACCTCATTCATGCCGGTGGTGTTCATCATCATGATCTCCCTCTCTTCGGCCAATAGTTGCTTCATTGCTTTGGCCTTCTTCACATTGATCCTCATCTCCTCCAACTTGGCTTTGTTCCTTGCTTCCTCTCGGCTGGCTTCAAGCTTTGCAAGGCTCACCTCCTTCTTCGTCTCGATGAGGACACGCTTGGTCTCCAAAGTCTTGGACGCTATCACCTCCTTCGACTTCATCATTTGATCAAACTTGTCCCTCAACAATGCAGCCTCCCCCTCGAGCTTGAGCCTTTCCTTCGCCTTCTTGTTCCCCTCCGGCTATTTAAAATACCCATATGGAGATATATAATACCGGATATTTAAAATAACACACCATATCGTAAACCTTGGTCTCAACATATAGAATTCCGAAATCCTTAACACAATGTCTCACAACCACACATATAACATAGTTTTGAACGAACAAACCAAGCCAAATAGTTCAAACAAATGATAAGAAAGAGGACACAAGCGATAAAGGAATGGTAAACGCATATGCTTGTGCCCTACCCATGCAAAGCCCGTAGATATCCCTAAATAGAACCTTCTCCCCCTTTGGTATCGAAACGCCAAAAAGGGAAAAAACGCGATGCTACTCGCCCCATGGAGATCACTCGGAGCCCGACTCGGAGACATACTCATCGTCACTGTCAGCAGCTGGAGGAGAGTCGCGAGCGATGTTGGCCCTCTGAATACTGAGCTCAAGGTCAGACCACGGAACTTGGGAAAGCGTGCCACCCACTGTAGGCGGGGTGAACTGGAGGCTGAGGAGGAGGCCCTTGCTCACCACTGAGCCGTGTAGAATGGCCGCCTGAGTATGTTGTATCTCTGCGCGCTGACGGCTGGCCTTAAAGTTTTCCTTGTGAATCTCAATGTTCATGCACAGAATATTGCGCTGGAACCAGCTGAGCTTCTTTACATGCTTCTGCATAAGAGGGGTAGCAACAGGACGACCGGGTGCAAAGCCACTAGAGCGGGCATCTCCCATAAATGAGCCATAGGCTGGTGCAGCACGGGCAGCTGGCTTCTTCTTATATGCCTTCTTGAAAGTGACTCTCTGTGGGAAATTGGTTCAAGTCTTCTGCCAAGGCAATGTTGTTGATGAGAAGCTGAATGTATGGAGCATAAGGCATAGTCGTTCGGGAAACCATGGCATCATGAATCTCGTGGAAGATATAGTCCATGACATCAATAGTGAAGTTTGATTCCTCATCACCATCCTGAGCACACTCAAAGGCGTGATGCATAAGGTCCACCAGAGTACCTCGGAGAGCATCATTGTTCCCACCACTAGGAGCAATGGTGGCTCTAAAGAAACGAAGCAGCTGACCATAGATAGGCAGAAGTCCAGCGGTAGTGCCAACTGCCCCGGACTTGTCACAGAGATCATAGAGCACATCCTTAACAGTCTTCTGAGGGCCATGGAGACGGTGACCACCCTCAAATGGATAACCAAGAATGGCAGCAAACCTATGGAAGGAAGCCTAACATGGAGAGGAGCCAGACATCCACTGCATGGTGCGCTCTTCGTCCTTCTTGAAGGCCATAGTAGCATAGAATTGCTTGATCAAATCAAGACTGTAGTAACACCGGACCTTCATAAGATTCTGCAAGCCCATCCTTCCGGTGACCCAAATAGCATCCTCAAAGTGATTGTTCTGAGAGAGAAGATCCACATCAATGGCCTCTATAGGTCTCACCTTCTTCATAGGTTCGTAGATGTCCTTGAATATATAGATCTGTTCCATGCACCAGAACCGCTGATCCTCAATATAAATTTCCCTCTCAACATCCTCATACTAGTTCTTGTGTTGGATTGCAGCATATGAGATAATATCCATAGTCTTGTAGTTCTCCCTTGTTGCCTTGCCTTTCTGCCTCAGAGTTGCGGACTTCCTTGGAGCATCTTGAGCAAACTCATCACTAGACCTTTGAGTCCGAGCACGCCTCCGAGTACCACTACCTGTGATAGACAAAGATGGATAACATGGGGAAAAGAATGCTCATAAGCCATGTATTGATACAGTAATATACTCTATATGCATACTAGGAGTCGACAAATGATTTAGACATGATAGATTGACGAAACTGCAGCAGCAACAAAGTTCCAGGCCGGATAATCCGGTATCCCCGTGGGGCGGATAATCCGGCCCGGCCGGATATTCCGGCCTTCGCGAGGGCCGGATAATCCAGCCCTGCGAATCTGTAGGAATCTCAAGCAAAAACTTGTCTAACACCAGATCGGCCTCATAGCATGCAAATGTAGTACACTACACACGATTTGGAGCAACTAGACAACATCTTTCACCAAGAAAATAGCACATATAAATCACAACACCTAGGGTTAGGGATTGTGAGTCATACCCTCTTCCATTGGAGGAGCCGCTTGGAGGAGATGAAAGCTAGGGAGGAGGAGCACCCGATCCACCCAAAAACTCCGAGAGGGAGCGGACGGGGCGGCTCCGGCGAGGAGGATTTGCTCCGGCGAGTTTGAGGGAGAGAGAAGGAGAGGCGCGTGGGGGAACTGGTTCTAGAACCGTTCACCCCGCGGCCTCCCCTCAAATCCCGTCGCACCCTGCCCAGGCCGGATATTCCGGCCCTAAGTTAGGGTGGATAATCCGGCCGGGCTGGATTTTCCGGGGTGTCCTAGGGCCGGATTATCCGGTTTTCTGGAAAATTCAGAACACCGGAAATCCTGCCTATCTTTGGTTGGTTATTTGCCTATGCCCATATGTGATGCAATAAGATATCACGTCACATATAAGATGCAAATTGACCAATAAGATGAGACAACTGAGATCATCCGACCAAAACAACTCAAACTCCATGTTTTTACCAAAACATGACATATGAGCAAGATGGAAATGGCTTATAGATGAGTGTAGGCTTGGGTTTAGAACGTTCGAACTATTAATGGTACATTATCACTCAAGTTTGCAAGATATGAGAAAATAAGGTCAAACTAGAGTGATTTCCCATAAGAACATGTAGATGTCAAATAAAATCCATTTAAGATCCAAATAACCTCAACGCTTCACGAAGAAGAGTGTGGTGGCCTAGGCCACCATATATGAGTGTTATGGTATGGCACCGTGAAGATATATCTTGGGCCCAAAACCATTACTCGTCATTGAAGCTCACATATCAACACATGATATAAAGAGAATGATTTCTTACTATTGGCATTATGGGGGGAGGGTGTCAACACCCGGATTTTTAAGTCCAGATGCCTATTATGCCATTCATCGCAATCCCAGGAATATTGTTTTTGCGAGACATAATAGATTGATATCACAACACATCATTCATTACAACACATAATTGTCTTACATAGAGGGATCACATGATCCAGTCTTAATACAACATAGTGGATCTAGAGATCCTATTACAAAACACATAGCGGAAGCGAAGTAACGGTTGCGGTCCATCTATTCCACAGGCAACTGTTGATGTCAGGAGTGATCCTAGTTGTCGTAGACGTCCTGCTGTCCATCTTCCTCGTACTGCTGTTCCTCTTCATAGTCTGGCCATTTGAATAGCCAGGGACAAAGCCATGAGTACTTTAAAGTACTCGCAAACTAATACTAATGTAAGCACTATCAACTATAGTAGGGGGATGCTAAGCTCTAGGTTTATTTGCATAAAGCCAAGTTTAGTTCATAAACATTTAGTAAAGATGCTTGAGTCGCTAGACTAACTCAAGTGGGAACATTAGTGTCATTCCCACAACTCTGTTGTGATTCAAGTCAAAGTCACCATTTCAAGTTCAAATCACCAGTCACCCTTCACATGTCACATTTTTTTTGAAAATGGTCTGATGACGGAACAGTATGGCCTTTCCAATCGTCCGTAACCGTGGACACGGCTATTCGAATAGTTCTACACTCTGCAGAGGTCGTACACTTGTGCCACAATATTTGCAATAATCCGTCGGGGTTAACTGGCCCTGATTTATCACACTCCGTGTGCGGACTACCAACCATAACCTTTCACTTACATACCCTAGTATAGGCACCTCTCCCCATGAGCTTGGCCTCCCGGTGAAGAACAGCCTGGGAACTGCACAGGGCTTGGGCCGGACATTCACCTCATTTCACGTCATTTCACATCATCTCATATTTCTTTGGAGGCAGCCCTTGGCATAACCCCGATGACGCTTGTTTAGAGGGAACCCATACTAAGATACATAAACTTCTAGTTAAGCCCTACCCATATCGGGTATTGTGGGGGTACTTGCAAAATTGGAATGGTATCGCATCCGAACCCAACCATCAGTTTTTGTAAAATTCACCATGTCATTCACAAGTCATATTCACCTTCAAAATCTTTCAATAGAATGACTCATCATTCCAAGGTTTTCAAAGTCATTTCATTTCACATGTTCCCATCTAGAGTAGTCAATTTTATTTGTTAGCACTAGCAACTAATCATGAGGGGTGCTATCTAGCTTTCATTGTTCTAGGCTAAATTTGATGATCTTGTTCTACTCTAGACCAAGTGAATCATGAATCAAAAAGTAATTTTGATAAACCAAAAGCAATAAAGCTTGTAGAGTAAAACTTGGGATGGGATCATTAAGCATAAAGTAAAAAGTGGTGGTGCCTTGCTCTGGTAGAGCTTTGCACTTAGGTAACTTGCAAGAATATTAGCTTGCCTTGAGTGGTGTACTGATCAAAGTGGTCTTCTCCTTCCTGGAAGTAGACCTCCTCCTCCTCGGTGTACTCCTCGGTACTAGCGTCTAAATACGAATATAATACACACAATTACCACACAAAGCCTAAGTACTAGACTAAGCACACACATAAATTACTCTTACTAAGCTATCAATCAACATGCTTATTAGGTGGGTTGATTTAATTTTATTCTTAAGAAAAATAATTTCCTCTCATTATAAATATTAAGATTTAATTTCCTTCATAAATAAGATGTGACCTAGGTTGACTAAAGTCAACCTCTTCACAAGTATCAGTTGGGAAATGATTTAAATGAGGTACACCACCTCATGCCTTTTTAATACTCATGATTAATGATTTAATATCATCAACTAATTTAATAGGAGTTTAAAATTGACCATAGTCTATACCCCATATTAACTTAGTTGAGACAAGATTTAAATGAGACCAAAACATCTCATAAGATTTAATAAGTAGCCTTGAATAATTTAAATACTACTATGAAAATGATTGAATGTTTTTAAATAAGAACCTATGGATTATTAATACATGTGTCATCAATTCTCATTGAATCTCTTGGAGTAAGCATTTAAATGAGAGGCTACACCTCATATAGTTTAATACCACATACTAATGATTTAAATGAGGTGTAGCACCTCATACCATTTAATTCTAACATGGTAAGGATTTAATATTATCAAAAATTCATATGAGACTTAAATGACCAGAGTCTCTAGCTCATGTTCCTGACAAGATTTAAATAAGAGATAAGCTCTCATAGGATTTATTTATAGTTTTGGACAATGTCTTTGACTAAAAGTAGTCATATAGTCCTTTATTTAAACATGCCATGATCATTCAAAGTAAGCATAGCATATTTTTGCATAAACAATTAGTGCAAGTGAAATATGATTTATAGGAGTTGGAATCAACTAAAAAGCATTTGTGGTCGATTTTAAATAATTATTTGAAGTTGAAAAAGGCCCTGCCTTGTTATTTTTATCACATTATTTCTACAAACAATTTAAGGGTGAGACCAGTGTAGTTGTTTAGATAATTTCATAAGCTTTCCAATTATATAAAATTTATCAAAATTGACCGAGTAGATTTGTAGCTATTAGTTATTTAGTAAAGCATCTGAGAGCAATTAACTGAAAAAGAAAATAAACGAAATTTGAATTCAAACGCGGCGGGAAACGAAATGGGCCGGCCCAGCGGCGGCCTGGGCCACGCGTGCATGGGGCATGCACGTCGGGCTCGCGTGGGGCGCGCGGATCGTCGGATCGGGATCTGACGGCACTGAGCCGTCGTCTCCCTCCCGACGCCGGCGAACTTCCGACGGCTCCCCTGCTCACCTCCGGGCACGGTTTGCGGCGAGGTTTGTTGCGTTGGACAGAGCTTTCCCAGGGCTTCAAGATGGTATAGGGGTTGGAGGCTATGGCGACAAACTTTTGGGCGGTTTTGCGGGTGGCCGCCGGTGAGCTTCAGGCGTCGGTGAGCGGCGAGAAGAGGAGAGGAGCTGCGCTAGGAGGGAGAGGAGGACGTTGGGGAGTGGTGTGGTGCTGTGCCAAGCGAGGGGGGGTTTATATAGGGTCCAGGCGAGGGAGGCGCGGCATGGCCGGCATGGCCACGACGTCACGGTGCACGGCGGGCACGGGCGTCGCCGGCACTGCTGCTGCGTCAGGAGGGGGCTCATTGGTAGGTGATGACGCGTGCGTAGTGGCGCGGTGGATGGCGTCGTGTGCAGGGCGCCCAGGGTCAATGCCGACATCGGCGTCCTTCAAGGGCGTCGCGTCGCGTCGTTGTCTTGGCGCGCACGCGGGCCAACGGCCGTGTCTGGCAGTTGTGCAGGACCGAGAGGGAGCTGGTGGCGCAGGGTGACGTGCTAGAACGCGGCGTGCATGCGAGGAGAGGGAGGTGTCCACGGGCTGGTGACCAAGTACTTGGCATGGATGGTTTTAGTCCACTATTTGCTCTCCTCGGCCAAAAGTCATGTCTGGTAGGTGTAGAGGGTCGAGGGACAGGTGGGTGACAAGGTGAGAGAGAGGAAAAAGGGGCCAGGGCAGGGGTGACATGGGGGTGACCATGTGAGTGGCATGGTGAGGGCATTGGGTGTGTGTGGTGTTTTGTCTCTGGTCCTTGGTGCTTGGCCTGGTTAAGTGAGGTGGGGGCATGGTACTAGACATGGTGAGCATGGTTGGAGTTGACCAGAGGAAGAATGAGCATGTGTAAGTGTCATGCATGCACGGCATGCCCTTGTTCTACAATATTTTGCACAAAACCAAGTGTCTCTGGTACTGCAATGATGCAAGGAGTTGCTAGAGGTACTCAACATGACCTAGGTTTGATAGTTGGGGCAAAAACCTGATGGTTAATAGCATGTAGGGAGTTGGTAGAACTATGCACACAAGGTGTTTGTGTTAATGGCCGAAAGAGAAAAGTTTTTGAATTTTTCAAAAATATTTGGTGGAGTTGATTTCAATAATGTTTAGAGCACAATGGTGGTGGTGGTGTTCAAAATGAAGTTGATTTGTGAAATTTCAAAATGGGGGTGATCTTCTCTTTGTTTCAACATCACCACTTGTCACATTCCTACTGGTCAACCTAGTCAACTCTGACCTTGGTGGTCAACATGAAAGTTACTCACCTTGACATGGTCTTGGATGACATGGCTTTGGTTTACCAAGTTTAGTTTAAGAATAGAGCAAACCAGAGGGGTAAAGTAGTGAAGAAAATATTTTGGTGACATATGACCCTTATCATATGTGTGAAGATTTTGAGATTTCCTTTGGTTTGATTTTGGTTTCATTGATGCAATTGTGTTAGTTTATCATATTTAGGTATTCTACAAGCAAGAGAGCAAGCAATTATGGCCTAGAGTGAAGATTTGGAATTTGGCATAATGTGTATGTGAGTGAAATTGGGATTTTCTCCCTATTTAATTTCTCTCCATTTAATTTGACTTTTGTTGACTCTAAGGTGATTCTTATTAGTTTAGAAACCTTTCCAAACCATTGAGTCCATTTAAAAAGGTCTTGTGTAAAGATTTGCAAAAATGGCCATATCCACATATGTGTATTGGAAAATCTTCTTATTTCCAATTTGATTTGGTTTTTCTTGATCTCATTGATGTGGTTGAGGTTTAATATGATGTAAGAAAACAATCCAAGCAAAGGAAACAAGTTTGGTGGTCTTTGGCTCAAATGTGTATTTTTGGCCATATGCACATATGTGCATTTCATATATTTATTTCCATTTCTTTATTTATGATCAAAGGTCATGGTTTAGGGTTTATTCAATGTTAGATTGGGTTTGGTAAAGTTTTCAAACCATTTGTGCAAGGTAGGGGTGTTTAGGTCAAGTTTTGGAAAAATGGCCATGTGCCACATATGCTCCTATGCATAGGTTTAATTTCTTGTTATTTCTTTTTATTTCACCTTGGTTTTGGTTGGGGAAGTACTTGATTTAGTTTGGTTGAGGTTTTCAAAGCATCTAATCAAGTAGAAAGGTCTAGGTAGGATTCTTACCAAAATAGTCATAGGCACATAGGTCCTTTTCTTATTTAATTTCATTTCTTTTTATTTGGTGTATAAAGGGTGGTGAGAAGGGGGTGAGGTTTAGGGTTTGGTGGAGTATATCAATGGTTCACCACTATTTTGAAAAGTAAGAATGGTATTAGTCAATATTTGCATACTAGGGTTATATGCCCACATGTGCCTTTTTATTTTAGTTCTCTCTTATTTGATAATTTTTAGTTTTGAGAAGATTAGGGTTCATGATTTTGGGAATTAGGTTCAATGCAATAAATAAACAATCATGGCAATATCACAACATATAAGCATGCTCACTATGTACCAAACTTAATTCAATAAAAGTTTTTGTTGGTTCTCATTTTTGGAAAAAGGGAATTCATTTTCTCTTTGTTTTAAATTTTGGGATGTTACAAACCCTTCCCCTTAAACAAATCTCGTCCCGAGATTTTAAGAAAAGTTAGGTTCCTAAGAAAGATTGAGCAATTTGATTAACAGAAAAACATACTTGGTATGGCCTGAGGTGCTTACTGTGCTTCTGCTGCATTCATGTGGTAGAGGCGGCCATTATTGTTGTTCTGGTTCTTTCTACCAAGCGGCGTTGTTCTGGCGGTGCAGCGGTGTTGGCGGCAATCTGGCAAGCTTCTTGGGGCACTCATTGGAGTAGTGACCCACAACTCCACACTCATAGCAGTTGACGGTGGACTTGTCCTTTGGGGTGACGGGGATGGCATTGCTTCCAGTCTTCGGGCAGTATTGGGGTTGTTGTTGTTACCATGGGGGTGGTTGTTGTTGTTGTTGTTGTTGTTGTTGCTGTGGTGGTTGTGGTTGCCTCCGGGCTTCGGGGGTCCTCCGTTATTGTTGGGGTAGTTGGGGCGATAATTCTGAGCAGGGGGCTTGTTGTGTCTCGGGGTGAATCCTCCCGAGGAGTTGTTGCGGTACTTCTGGGTATGGTGGGGTCCATTCTGGTTCATCATCCTGCGCTTGCGGTTCTCATTGGCCTGATGCAGCTTTCCTTCCATCGTATGGCTGAGTCCACTAGGGCTTCGAGGTCAGCGAACGGAATGTTCACTAACACAGTTTGCATCTCGTCATGCAGTCCATTCAGAAATCTTTCCTTCCTCTTCTCATTGGTGTCTGTCTCATCCGGGGCGTACCTTGACAGTGTAAGAAACTTGTCGCGGTATTCCACCACGGACATCCTTCCTTGTTTGAGTTCGCGGAACTCGTCTCTCATCTTCTTGATCAGTCCTTGGGGCACATGATATTTGCTAAACTTCAGCTTGAAGTCTTCCCAGTTCATCATTTGTCCAGCATTCATTGCGCGGGCACTTGTCCACCAGGCTCGCAGGTCCTGACAGATAGTGGGTGGCAAACACTTTCTCTGCGGCTTCTACTCCCGCAACTTCTAGGTTGTTCTCCATTGTCTGGAGCCAGTCATCTGCGTCAAGTGGCTCTTCGGTCTTGCTAAACATCGGAGGGTTGGTGTTCTGAAAGTTCTTCAGCTTTGATCCTGGGTGATCATGGTTTCCATGGCCTTGATTGTTCTGAGCTATCTGTTGTAGTGCAGCAAGGTTGGCTTGGCGTTCAGCTCTTTGATCTTCCCTATCGGTCATCAGGGTCTGTAGTAGTTGCATCATGGCATCCTGGTTGGCGTTGCGGTTTGGTGGGGCCATCTGAAGATTGAGATAGATGATAAGATAAGAGGGAAATTTCTATGGTTTGTTTGAGTTAAATTCAAAAAGTTTCAAAACTTGAGTAGTGTTGAGGGGGTAAAAACCAACAACACTTTTTCATTCATACCAAGCATCACACATTACAAATCCAACACACCGTTGGTTTTAAGAACCATTCATTTGCTCTACGATACAAAGGGACCGATACAACTCACACCTACGATAGTGCTTTAATAATACTACTCTTCAGGGGGAAATTCTTCGTCTTTACGGTTGAGGTGCTTGGCGAAGTGCGAGGGCGTTGTCCAAATCCCTGCGGGTTTTGTACTGCCTGAAGTCCTGGTGTGCTACATAGGGGTTCATCTCCGTGTGTGGTGGCATGGTCATCGATCTTCCCATGGAGTCATGTCTTGGGTAGTAGATGAAACGAGTGTTCCGGATCTTGTTCTCATTTTGTCCACACAGACGGGCGATTGCTTCTTGCATAGCTTTGACTAGTCCTTCCTTCCAGGTGTTTCCCGTTACAGAAAACCATATGGTTTCCCATACCGGGGCTCCAAGCTTTCTTCCTAGATCAGCGAAACTTCCCACCGGGGTGATCCTCCCAACTGATTATTGAAGGATGTTCCGAAGAACTCGGGGTACGGGTGTCCTAGATATTCCACTAGTTGCTTCAAATCCTTTTCGAACTTCAGTTCTCCTCCATGACCAAGCTGATAGCACTCCCATTGGAATTCCATCTGTGAGCAATTAGGATAAGTAAGTGAGATAAGTGATTAAGTGTGCAAAATTTTATGTAATATTTACAAGGAAAAGTGGAGTATGGATCTCTTATTTTGGGAAAAGATCTCAAGGATAAGAGTGAGAATAATTTTTCATAAATATTCACTTCATTTGTTTTTGAAACTAAATTTTTCAGGACGTCCATTCTAACTAGGGTCTCCTAAGGTCAACAATGGCTCTGATACCAACTTGTCAACACCGGATTTTTAAGTCCAGATGCCTATTATGCCATTCATCGCAATCCCAGGAATATTGTTTTTGCGAGACATAATAGATTGATATCACAACACATCATTCATTACAACACATAATTGTCTTACATAGAGGGATCACATGACCCAGTCTTAATACAACATAGTGGATCTAGAGATCCTATTACAAAACACATAGCGGAAGCGAAGTAACGGTTGCGGTCCATCTATTCCACAGGCAACTGTTGACGTCAGGAGTGATCCTAGTTGTCGTAGACGTCCTGCTGTCCATCTTCCTTCTGTTCCTCTTCATAGTCTGGCCATTTGAATAGCCAGGGACAAAGCCATGAGTACTTTAAAGTACTCGCAAACTAATACTAATGTAAGCACTATCAACTATAGTAAGGGGATGCTAAGCTCTAGGTTTATTTGCATAAAGCCAAGTTTAGTTCATAAACATTTAGTAAAGATGCTTGAGTCGCTAGACTAACTCAAGTGGGAACATTAGTGTCATTCCCACAACTCTGTTGTGATTCAAGTCAAAGTCACCATTTCAAGTTCAAATCACCAGTCACCCTTCACATGTCACTTTTTTTGAAAATGGTCTGATGACGGAACAGTATGGCCTTTCCAATCGTCTGTAACCATGGACACGGCTATTCGAATAGTTCTACACTCTGCAGAGGTCGTACACTTGTGCCACAATATTTGCAATAATCCGTCAGGGTTAACTGGCCCTGATTTATCACACTCCGTGTGCGGACTACCAACCATAACCTTTCACTTACATACCCTAGTATAGGCACCTCTCCCCATGAGCTTGGCCTCCCAGTGAAGACAGAGCCTGGGAACTGCACAGGGCTTGGGCCGGACATTCACCTCATTTCACGTCATTTCACATCATCTCATATTTCTTTGGAGGCAGCCCTTGGCATAACCCCGATGACGCTTGTTTAGAGGGAACCCATACTAAGATACATAAACTTCTAGTTAAGCCCTACCCATATCAGGTATTGTGGGGGTACTTGCAAAATTGGAATGGTATCGCATCCGAACCCAACCATCAGTTTTGTAAAATTCACCATGTCATTCACAAGTCATATTCACCTTCAAAATCTTTCAATAGAATGACTCATCATTCCAAGGTTTTCAAAGTCATTTCATTTCACCTGTTCCCCTCTAGAGCAGTCAATTTTATTTGTTAGCACTAGCAACTAATCATGAGGGGTGCTATCTAGCTTTCATTGTTCTAGGCTAAATTTGATGATCTTGTTCTACTCTAGACCAAGTGAATCATGAATCAAAAAGTAATTTTGATAAACCAAAAGCAATAAAGCTTGTAGAGTAAAACTTGGGATGGGATCATTAAGCATAAAGTAAAAAGTGGTGGTGCCTTGCTCTGGTAGAGCTTTGCACTTAGGTAACTTGCAAGAATATTAGCTTGCCTTGAGTGGTGTACTGATCAAAGTGGTCTTCTCCTTCCTGGAAGTAGACCTCCTCCTCCTCGGTGTACTCCTCGGTACTAGCGTCTAAATACGAATATAATACACACAATTACCACACAAAGCCTAAGTACTAGACTAAGCACACACATAAATTACTCTTACTAAGCTATCAATCAACATGCTTATTAGGTGGGTTGATTTAATTTTATTCTTAAGAAAAATAATTTCCTCTCATTATAAATATTAAGATTTAATTTCCTTCATAAATAAGATGTGACCTAGGTTGACTAAAGTCAACCTCTTCACAAGTATCAGTTGGGAAATGATTTAAATGAGGTACACCACCTCATGCCTTTTTAATACTCATGATTAATGATTTAATATCATCAACTAATTTAATAGGAGTTTAAAATTGACCATAGTCTATACCCCATATTAACTTAGTTGAGACAAGATTTAAATGAGACCAAAACATCTCATAAGATTTAATAAGTAGCCTTGAATAATTTAAATACTACTATGAAAATGATTGAATGTTTTTAAATAAGAACCTATGGATTATTAATACATGTGTCATCAATTCTCATTGAATCTCTTGGAGTAAGCATTTAAATGAGAGGCTACACCTCATATAGTTTAATACCACATACTAATGATTTAAATGAGGTGTAGCACCTCATACCATTTAATTCTAACATGGTAAGGATTTAATATTATCAAAAATTCATATGAGACTTAAATGACCAGAGTCTCTAGCTCATGTTCCTGACAAGATTTAAATAAGAGATAAGCTCTCATAGGATTTATTTATAGTTTTGGACAATGTCTTTGACTAAAAGTAGTCATATAGTCCTTTATTTAAACATGCCATGATCATTCAAAGTAAGCATAGCATATTTTTGCATAAACAATTAGTGCAAGTGAAATATGATTTATAGGAGTTGGAATCAACTAAAAAGCATTTGTGGTCGATTTTAAATAATTATTTGAAGTTGAAAAAGGCCCTGCCTTGTTATTTTTATCACATTATTTCTACAAACAATTTAAGGGTGAGACCAGTGTAGTTGTTTAGATAATTTCATAAGCTTTCCAATTATATAAAATTTATCAAAATTGACCGAGTAGATTTGTAGCTATTAGTTATTTAGTAAAGCATCTGAGAGCAATTAACTGAAAAAGAAAATAAACGAAATTTGAATTCAAACGCGGCGGGAAACGAAATGGGCCGGCCCAGCGGCGGCCTGGGCCACGCGTGCATGGGGCATGCACGTCGGGCTCGCGTGGGGCGCGCGGATCGTCGGATCGGGATCTGACGGCACTGAGCCGTCGTCTCCCTCCCGACGCCGGCGAACTTCCGACGGCTCCCCTGCTCACCTCCGGGCACGGTTTGCGGCGAGGTTTGTTGCGTTGGACAGAGCTTTCCCAGGGCTTCAAGATGGTATAGGGGTTGGAGGCTATGGCGACAAACTTTTGGGCGGTTTTGCGGGTGGCCGCCGGTGAGCTTCAGGCGTCGGTGAGCGGCGAGAAGAGGAGAGGAGCTGCGCTAGGAGGGAGAGGAGGACGTTGGGGAGTGGTGTGGTGCTGTGCCAAGCGAGGGGGGGTTTATATAGGGTCCAGGCGAGGGAGGCGCGGCATGGCCGGCATGGCCACGACGTCACGGTGCACGGCGGGCACGGGCGTCGCCGGCACTGCTGCTGCGTCAGGAGGGGGCTCATTGGTAGGTGATGACGCGTGCGTAGTGGCGCGGTGGATGGCGTCGTGTGCAGGGCGCCCAGGGTCAATGCCGACGTCGGCGTCCTTCAAGGGCGTCGCGTCGCGTCGTTGTCTTGGCGCGCACGCGGGCCAACGGCCGTGTCTGGCAGTTGTGCGGGACCGAGAGGGAGCTGGTGGCGCAGGGTGACGTGCTGGAACGCGGCGTGCATGCGAGGAGAGGGAGGTGTCCACGGGCTGGTGACCAAGTACTTGGCATGGATGGTTTTAGTCCACTATTTGCTCTCCTCGGCCAAAAGTCATGTCTGGTAGGTGTAGAGGGTCGAGGGACATGTGGGTGACAAGGTGAGAGAGAGGAAAAAGGGGCCAGGGCAGGGGTGACATGGGGGTGACCATGTGAGTGGCATGGTGAGGGCATTGGGTGTGTGTGGTGTTTTGTCTCTGGTCCTTGGTGCTTGGCCTGGTTAAGTGAGGTGGGGGCATGGTACTAGACATGGTGAGCATGGTTGGAGTTGACCAGAGGAAGAATGAGCATGTGTAAGTGTCATGCATGCACGGCATGCCCTTGTTCTACAATATTTTGCACAAAACCAAGTGTCTCTGGTACTGCAATGATGCAAGGAGTTGCTAGAGGTACTCAACATGACCTAGGTTTGATAGTTGGGGCAAAAACCTGATGGTTAATAGCATGTAGGGAGTTGGTAGAACTATGCACACAAGGTGTTTGTGTTAATGGCCGAAAGAGAAAAGTTTTTGAATTTTTCAAAAATATTTGGTGGAGTTGATTTCAATAATGTTTAGAGCACAATGGTGGTGGTGGTGTTCAAAATGAAGTTGATTTGTGAAATTTCAAAATGGGGGTGATCTTCTCTTTGTTTCAACATCACCACTTGTCACATTCCTACTGGTCAACCTAGTCAACTCTGACCTTGGTGGTCAACATGAAAGTTACTCACCTTGACATGGTCTTGGATGACATGGCTTTGGTTTACCAAGTTTAGTTTAAGAATAGAGCAAACCAGAGGGGTAAAGTAGTGAAGAAAATATTTTGGTGACATATGACCCTTATCATATGTGTGAAGATTTTGAGATTTCCTTTGGTTTGATTTTGGTTTCATTGATGCAATTGTGTTAGTTTATCATATTTAGGTATTCTACAAGCAAGAGAGCAAGCAATTATGGCCTAGAGTGAAGATTTGGAATTTGGCATAATGTGTATGTGAGTGAAATTGGGATTTTCTCCCTATTTAATTTCTCTCCATTTAATTTGACTTTTGTTGACTCTAAGGTGATTCTTATTAGTTTAGAAACCTTTCCAAACCATTGAGTCCATTTAAAAAGGTCTTGTGTAAAGATTTGCAAAAATGGCCATATCCACATATGTGTATTGGAAAATCTTCTTATTTCCAATTTGATTTGGTTTTTCTTGATCTCATTGATGTGGTTGAGGTTTAATATGATGTAAGAAAACAATCCAAGCAAAGGAAACAAGTTTGGTGGTCTTTGGCTCAAATGTGTATTTTTGGCCATATGCACATATGTGCATTTCATATATTTATTTCCATTTCTTTATTTATGATCAAAGGTCATGGTTTAGGGTTTATTCAATGTTAGATTGGGTTTGGTAAAGTTTTCAAACCATTTGTGCAAGGTAGGGGTGTTTAGGTCAAGTTTTGGAAAAATGGCCATGTGCCACATATGCTCCTATGCATAGGTTTAATTTCTTTTTATTTCTTTTTATTTCACCTTGGTTTTGGTTGGGGAAGTACTTGATTTAGTTTGGTTGAGGTTTTCAAAGCATCTAATCAAGTAGAAAGGTCTAGGTAGGATTCTTACCAAAATAGTCATAGGCACATAGGTCCTTTTCTTATTTAATTTCATTTCTTTTTATTTGGTGTATAAAGGGTGGTGAGAAGGGGGTGAGGTTTAGGGTTTGGTGGAGTATATCAATGGTTCACCACTATTTTGAAAAGTAAGAATGGTATTAGTCAATATTTGCATACTAGGGTTATATGCCCACATGTGCCTTTTTATTTTAGTTCTCTCTTATTTGATAATTTTTAGTTTTGAGAAGATTAGGGTTCATGATTTTGGGAATTAGGTTCAATGCAATAAATAAACAATCATGGCAATATCACAACATATAAGCATGCTCACTATGTACCAAACTTAATTCAATAAAAGTTTTTGTTGGTTCTCATTTTTGGAAAAAGGGAATTCATTTTCTCTTTGTTTTAAATTTTGGGATGTGGAGGGATAGCTCAATCGTTTAAACCGCACTCCCCCTATTTCCATGCCCACATCTAAACCAAATAAAGTTTTGAGAGGAAGGTGTGTTTGCAAGATGGTCAAGCTATACTCCTTGAATCAATGATATTTAGCTCATTCCTCAAATAGCAAAACCTTGCTTCATCAAGAGGCTTCGTGAATATATCGGCAAGTTGATATTTGGTAGGAACATAGCATAGCTCAATATCACCACGGGTAACATGATCCCTAATAAAATGATTCCGGATCTCAATATGCTTCGTTCTTGAATGTTGCACCGGATTATAAGCAATCTTGATGGCACTCTAATTGTCACATAGAAGAGGCACTTTGTCAAAAGTGACACTGTATTCCTTTAAAGTTTGCCTCATCCATAACAATTGAGTGCATCCACTTGCGGCGGCAACATATTCGGCTTCGGCGGTGGAGAGAGATATACAATTTTGCTTCTTAGAAGACCAACACATCAAGGACCTACCAAGGAATTGGCAAGCCCCGGAGGTTGATTTCCTATCATCCTTGTCTCCCGCCCAATCCGCATCGGTGTACCCATTGAGAAAGAAACTTGAGCCTTTAGGATACCAAAGACCATATCTTGGGGTATCAACCAAATATCGAAAGATTCTTTTGAGAGCCATCAAGTGGCTCTCCTTAGGAGAAGCTTGATACCTTGCACACACACCAACACTCAACACTATGTCCGGTCTAGATGCGCAAAGGTAAAGCAAGGATCCAATCATGGAGGGATATACCTTTTGATCCACCTCTTTACCATTGGGATCAAGTGCAAGATGACATTTAGTAACCATTGGAGTGTCTACACCCTTCATTTCCGCCATCTTGATCCTCTTGAGCATGTCTTGGAGATACTTTGCTTGATTGATGAAAGTCCCAATTGCTTGATCTCAAAACCAAGAAAGAACCTCATCTCTCCCATCATAGACATCTCAAACCTATCGGTCATAAGCTTTGAGAATTCATCATTGAAAGCTTTGTTAGTAGATCCAAATATAATATCATCAACATATAATTGGCAAAGGAAAAGCTCCCCATTGACCCTCTTAGTAAAAAGAGTGGCATCGATTAGCCCAACATCAAACCCACGGTCTATCAAAAATTCTTTAAGGTGCTCGTACCAAGCTCTAGGAGCTTGTTTGAGACCATAAAGTGCTTTATCAAGCTTATAGACATGGTTAGGAAAGTCGGGATCCTAAAACCCCGGGGGTTGATTAACATAAACCTCTTCATGCAAAGGACCATTAAGAAATGCACTTTTCACATCCATTTGTTGTAAATTAAAATTATGATGTGATGCATAAGCAAGAAGGATACAAATGGACTCAAGGCGAGCCACGGGAGCGTAAGTTTCTCCAAAGTCAATTCCTTCAATTTGGGAGAAACCTTGAGCCACCAATCTTGCCTTGTTCCTCACAACATTTCCAAATTCATCTTGCTTGTTCTTGAATATCCATGTAGTGCCTATAACATTGTGGCACTCCTTTGGCTTCTCTACTAAAGACCACACTTTGTTGCGCTTGAAGTTGTTGAGTTCATCGTGCAGAGCTTCCAACCAATCCGGATCTTCAAGAGCTTCAAATACTTTCTTGGGTTCCACTAAGGATATATAAGCATGCTGATTGCTAAAATTAGACAATTGCCTTCTTGTGGAAACTCTTCCTCTAACATCACTTAGGACCTTTTCATGAGTGTGTTAAAGAATTTCAAGGTTCCTATCTCTTCTTGCAAGACGACGGGCCTCGATCTCCTCCTTGGTTCTTCTAGGCCTTGGAGCTTTCACTTGATCAACTTGATCGTTTGGATCCCCGTCTTGACCTTCAACTTGAGCTTCCTCAATTTCTTGAGAATGCTCAACATCATGCGCTTGATCTTGGACATTATTTGGTGAGAGGAGAATATTGAATGGATACTCATCGGATCCATCATGAATCCTAGATTGATCTTGTCCTTGATCTTGCACACTAGAGGGAGGGTCTTGTTCTTGTTCTTGGGTTGGTGCATCATTAGCTTCAAGAGATGGAGTTTGTTGATGTTGAGAAGATGAGGGCTCCACCATGGTATATCATAGTCCTTCCCGAGACGCCACACCGTGTCCCTCAATGGGGCGGAAAAATCCCACACCCATTCTTACTATGGCATCTTGAGGTATTTCATCACCTGCACAAACATCAACTTGCCCCACTTGGGAGCCATCATTTTCTTCGAACTTCACACTACAAGATTCGATGATAATCTTGGAAGATATATCAAAGACTCTATAAGTGTGAGATTCGGCATCGTAACCAACAAATATACCCTCCAAAGCTTTAGGACCAAATTTAGATAAACGAACTCCTTTGATTTTATAGAAACACTTACACCCGAATACCTTGAAGTATGAGATATTAGGTTTGTTGCCGGTGAGTATTTCATATGGGGTCTTGTTCAAGCCCTTACGGAGATAGAGCCGGTTAGAAGAGTGGCAAGCGGTGGATATGGCTTCGGCCCAAAAATTATAGCGGGATTTATATTCCGCCATCATAGATCTTGCCATATCCATAAGAGTTCGGTTCTTCCTCTCCGCAACACCATTTTGTTGAGGGGTGTATGCAGCAGAATATTGATGTCTTATCCCCTCATCAATAAGAAAATCATTGAGTGTGTAGTTCTTGAACTCGGAGCCGTTGTCACTTCTTATTGCCATTATGAGGAGGTTGTGTTGTCGTTGCACCTCGGTAGAAAAGTCAATGAAGATTTGTTGAGTCTCATCTTTCTTCTTGAGAAAGTAGACCCAAGTGTATCTTGAATAGTCATCAACAATCACCAAGCAATATTTCTTTGCACCAAGACTTGCATGAGTGGTAGGACCAAATAGATCCACATGAAGGAGCTCCAAGATCCTCTTGGAAGAGATAATAGTCTTGCTTGGGTGCGGTGAGTCATGCATTTTGCCTTCAACACAAGCCCTACAAACATGATATTTGGCAAAAGAAACATTTTCCATTAGTCCCACAACATGGTTCCCCTTGTGAAGACTTTGCAAAGTTCTCATGTTGACATGGGCCAAGCGGCGATGCCACAACCAACCCACATCCGCCTTTCCGAATAGGCACATCGTACTTGAAGTGGTGGCCCCCAAAAAGTCCACCACATACAAGTTGTGTTCACGATACCCAACGAAAGCGACTTTTAGAGTCTTGCTCCACAAGAGGACCACAATATCATTATCAATAAAGACGGCGAAACCCATCTTGCCAAGGGCGGAAACGGATAATAAATTGTAACCAAGGGTTTTGACAAGCATGACATCCACAAGAGTAATGTTGTGTGCAACCATAACCTTGCCAAAACCCAATACGTCGGATGTTGAATTATCACCAAAGGAGATGGTGATATCATGAGAGTTAGGCCTCAACTCCTTGACGAGATTCTTGCCGCCTGTCATATGACTTGTGCATCCACTATCAAGCACCCATTTTGAACCTCCGGCGGCATAGTCCTACATGAGATAAATTCTTGGATTTAGGTACCCATTTTTCAATGGGTCCTCTTTTGTTAGCAACAAGGGTCTTTGGTACCCAAATAGACCAAGCAATATAACCATCATATGGGCCAACATATTTTGCATAGACATCACCATAATAATCTTTGACTAAAACATAGTGAGGGTTAGCAATTCCCGCATTATCATCATTAATAGTTTTGCCTTGGGGGCATCACCATTAGTGATAACTTTCTTCTTTTCTTGTGTGGGCTTGGCCTTCTTCTTGTTTGCCTTCTTTGCCTTGGCATTAAAACCAATGCCCTCCTTCCCATTGTTTGACCTTTGCTTACTCAAAAGGTCATCCAAAGAAAGTTTACTTTGGGGAGAGGAGGCCTTAGAAAGTTCATCCTTCAACCTAGCATTTTCCTCAACAAGTATTTGCATGATCACAAGAAGGGGTAAAGGAGCTAGGCACATAATATGAAGCTAGCCTAATTTTAAGTTTCTCATTAGACTTGGAGAGGAGAGAGTATTCACTCTTCAAAGCTTTGTGAGCCTTGTCTAGTTCATCTAGATCATTCACAAGTTTCTCATGATCAACACCAAATTTGGCCTTTTCCTTTTTAAGCACTTTTGCTTTAGCCCTAGCAAGATCTCTTGCCTTAGTAATGTCGTATTGGCGAGCAGATGCCATGGGATGGCTTAAGTTGGGGCCGAATGGGCGCTAGAGGATTCGGGGGAGGGTTTTTGATCAGATAGGATGAACTTCCGGATGCTTTCCTCAAGAACTTGGCCAAAGCCAGAGGTAGAAGAAGAAAGACACAAGGAAGAACTATGTTCTAGATCTCTCTATTCCATGATCAAGCAAGGTTATAGGTTTCTCAATGTCTCTCTATTGCTCTCCTACGTGCCCGCGAAGGAGCATGCCCCCTCTCCTTATATAGGGGAGAGGATGGCTTACAGGGGAAGAAACCCTAATGGCATCTTTGAACAGACAAACTACTTTACAAAGCTACTTTAATCATAGGTGACGCCGGTATCTTCTTTAATCAGGGAGGCTGACGTCCTCCGGTTGCTTTTGGCGTCACCTCCGTCTTTTACGTCATGGCTTCGTTTAAAGCTACTTTGCTTAGTTCATCTTTGTCTTCTAGCTCCTGAGAGGATCTTTGACCAGTCTTGCCGATGTGCTACAATGTAGCTTATAACGGTAATCCGGTATCTTCTTAGCTCATTCCGGCATATCCCTTATGGGCATACCGGTATAGGTTTCCTTAGCCAAATGCTTAAGTTCACAGTCCGGATTAAACTTTTAACCGGTATCTTGATAGCCCAAACCATCCGGTTTGGCATGCCTTTGGCATACCGGGGTCATCCCCAACATTAGTCCCCGAAGCTGGTATTGTCCGGATCTTATCCGACGGGCCATGCCAGGTTCCTATCTTACAAGGTACCGGTTTAATCTCTCCGGCACCCGGATAGAACTTTCCGGCATCATCGCCGAACTTCCTCTTTTTCTCCAGACTATTTCGGTATCTTCAACATTTAAACCTTCCTCGGTGAAGTCGAGGATTTCTCGGGTACAACACCTGTCGGAGACATGCCTTTGTTGGGCGCGGGTCAGCGATACGCGTAGATGCACACGTCCGTTGGGAACCCCAAGTGGAAGGTATGATGCGTATAGAAGCAAGTTTCCCTCAGTATGAAACCAAGGTTTAATCGAACCAGGAGGAAGCACGTTGAAGGTTGATGGTCGCGAAATGTGATGCGGCGCAACACCAGGGATTCCGGCGCCAATGAACCTGCACAACACAACCCAAGTACTTTGTCCCAACGAAGCAGTGAGGTTGTCAATCTCACCGGCTTGCTGTAACAAAGGATTAAACGTATCGAGTGGAAGATGTTTGCAAAGAAAACAGTAAACACAATTGCAGTTGTATGCTATGTAAAGAATAGGACCGGGGTCCACAGTTCACTAGAGGTGTCTCTCCCATAAGATAAAAGCATGTTGGGTGAACAAATTACAGTCGGGCAATTGACAAATAGAGAAAAGCATAACAATGCATATACATGATATGATAAATATAGTGAGATTTAATTGGGCATTACGACAAAGTACATAGACCGCCATCCAATGCATCTATGCCTAAAAAGTCCACCTTCAGGTTATCATCCGAACCCCATTCAGTATTAAGTTGCTAAGCAACAGACAATTGCATTAAGTATGGTGCGTAATGTAATCGACAACTACATCCTTAGACATAGAATCAATGTTTTATCCCTAGTGGCAACATCATCACAACCTTAGAACTTTCTGTCACTGTCCCGGTGTCAATGAAGGCATGAACCCACTATCGAGCATAAATACTCCCTCTTGGAGTTAAGAGTAAAAACTTGGCCAGAGCCTCTACTAATAACGGAGAGCATGCAAGATCATAAACAACACATAAACAATAGATTGATAATCACCATAATCATAGTACTCTCTATCCATCGGATCCCGACAAACACAACATATAGAATTACATATAGGTGATCTTGATCATGTTAGGCAGCTCACAAGATCCAACAATGAAGCACAACAAGGAGAAGACGACCATCTAGCTACTGCTATGGACCCATGGTCCGGGGTGAACTACTCACTCATCACTCGGAGGCGATCATGGCGATGAAGAGTCCTCGGGAGATGAATCCCCTCTCCGGCAGGGTGCCGGAGGCGATCTCTGAATCCCCGAGATGGGATTCGCGGCGGCGGCGTCTCGGAAGGTTTTCCGTATCGTGGCTCTCGTGCTGGGGTTTCGCGACGGAGGCTTTAAGTAGGCGGAAGGGCAACGGGGGGCCACACGAGGGCCCCACACCCTAGGTCGGCGCGGCCGGGGCCCGGGCCGCGCCGGCCTATGGTGTGGCGCCTCGTGGCCCCACTTCCTTCCTCTTCGGTCTTGGAAGCTTCGTGCAAAAATAGGACCCTGGGCGAAGATTTCGTCCAATTCGAGAATATTTCCTTACTAGGATTTCTGAAACCAAAAACAACAACTGGCTCTTCGGCATCTTGTTAATAGGTTAGTTCCGGAAAATGCATAAATATGACATATAATGTGCATAAAACATGTAGGTATCATCAATAAAGTAGCATGGAACATAAGAAATTATCGATACGTTGGAGACGTATCAGCATCCCCAAGCTTAGTTCTGCTCGTCCCGAGCAGGTAAAACGATAACAAAGATAATTTCTGAAGTGACATGCCATCATAATCTTGATCATACTATTTGTAAACATATGTAATGAATGCAGCGATCAAAACAAAGGTAATGCCATGAGTAAACAAGTGAATCATATGACAAAGACTTTTCATGAATAGTACTTAAAGACAAGCATCAATAAGTCTTGCATAAGAGTTAACTCATAAAGCAATAAATCAAAGTAAAGGTGTTGACGCAACACATAGGAAGATTAAGTTTCAGCGGTTGCTTTCAACTTATAACATGTATATCTCATGGATATTGTCAACATAAAGTAGTATAACAAGTGCAATATGCAAGTATGTAGGAATCAATGCACAGTTCACACAAGTGTTTGCTTCTTAAGGTGGAAGGAGATAGGTAAACTGACTCAACAATAAAAGTAAAAGAAAGGTCCTTCAAAGAGGAAAGCATCGATTGCTGTATTTGTGCTAGAGCTTTTATTTTGAAAACATGAAACAATTTTGTCAACGGTAGTAATAAAGCATATGAGTTATGTAAATTATATCTTACAAGTTGCAAGCCTCATGCATAGTATACTAATAGTGTCCGCACCTCGTCCTACTTAGCTTGGACTACCGGATCTTCGCATGCCATGTTTCAACCAAGTGTCACAAAGGGTACCTCCATGCCGCTTTGTACAAAGGTCTAAGGAGAAAGCTCGCATTTTGGATTTCTCGCTTTTGATTATTCTCAACTTAGACATCCATACCGGGACAACATGGACAACAGATAATGGACTCCTCTTAAATGCATAAGCATGTAGCAATGATTATTATTCTCATATGAGATTGAGGATATATGTCCAAAACTGAAACTTCAACCATGATTCATGGCTTTAGTTAGCGGCCCAATGTTCTTCTCTAACAATTTTGCATGCTCCAACCACTAAAATGATAGATCCTTGAGACAAGACGGACATGCATAGCAACTCACATGATATTCAACAATAGTTGATGGCGTTCCCAGAAGCATGGTTATCGCACAACAAGCAACTTAATAAAAGATAAAGTGCAAAAGTACATATTCAATACTACGATAGTTTTTAAGGCTATTTTGTCCCATGAGCTATATATTGCAAAGGTGAATGATGGAATTTTAAAGGTAGCACTCAAGCAATTTACTTTGGAATGGCGGAGAAATACCATGTAGTAGGTAGGTATGGTGGACACAAATGGCATAGTAGTTGGCTCAAGGATTTTGGATGCATGAGAAGTATTCCCTCTCGATACAAGGTTTAGGCTAGCAAGGTTATTTGAAGCAAACTCAAGGATGAACAGGTGCAGCAAAACTCACATAAAAGACATATTGTAAACATTATAAGACTCTACACCTTCTTCCTTGTTGTTCAAAACTCAATACTAGATATTATCTAGACCTTAGAGAGACCAAATATGCAAATCAAATTTTAGCAAGCTCTATGTATTTCTTCATTAATGGGTGCAAAGCATATGATGCAAGAGCTTAAACATGAGCACAACAATTGCCAAGTATCACATTATCCAAGACATTTTAGAATTACTACATGTAGCATTTTCCAATTCCAACCATATAACAATTTAACGAAGAAGAAACTTCGCCTTGAACATTATGAGTAAAGCCTAAGGACATATTTGTCCATATGCAACAGCGGAGCGTGTCTCTCTCCCACAAAGTGAATGCTAGGATCCATTTTATTCAAACAAAAACAAAAACAAAAACAAACCGACGCTCCAAGTAAAGAACACAAGATGTGACTGAATAAAAATATAGTTTCGGGGAGGAACCCGATGATGTTGTCGATGAAGAAGGGGATGCCTTGGGCATCCCCAAGCTTAGATTGAGTCTTCTTGAAATATGCAGGGGTGAACCACGGGGCATCCCCAAGCTTAGAGCTTTGCACTCCTCTTGATCATAGTATATCATACTCCTCTCTTGACCCTTGAAAACTTCCTTCACACCAAACTTCAAGCAAACTCATTAGAGGGTTAGTGCACAATTAATAATTCACACATTCAGAGGTGACACAAACATTCTTTTCACTTCTGGACATTGCATAAAGCTACTGGACATTAATGGATCAAAGAAATGAATCCAACATAGCAAAAGAGGCAATGCGAAATAAAAGGCAGAATCTGTCAAAAACAGAACAGTCCGTAAAGACGAATTTAAAGCTGGCACCAGACTTGCTCAAATGGAAAAACTCAAAACTAATGAAAGTTGCGTACATATCTGAGGATCACGCTCGTAAATTGGCAGATTTTTCGAATTTTCTACAGAGACCTATGCCCAGATTCGTGACAGACAGCAATACTGTTTCTGCGCAGCGATCCCAAATATAACATCAACTTTGACATAGAAACTTTACTTGGCACAAAAACATGATAAGGAGAGGTTGCTACAGTAGTAAACAACTTCCAAGACTCAACAAAACAAAAAAATTGCTGTAGTAAAAACATGGGTTGTCTCCCATAAGCGCTTTTCTTTAACGCCTTTCAGCTAGGCGCAGAAAGTGCAAATCAAGTATTATCGAGAGTAGAAGCATCAACATCATAACTTGTTATAATAATAGAATCGAAAGGCAACTTCATTCTCTTTCTAGGGAAGTGTTCCATACCTTTCTTGAGAGGAAATTGATATTTAATATTACCTTCCCTCATATCAATAACAGCACCAACAGTTCGAAGAAAAGGTCTTCCCAACACAATAGGACAAGATGCATTGCATTCGATATCCAAGACAACAAAATCAACGGGGACAAGGTTATTGTTAACCGTAATATGCACATTATCAATCCTCCCCAAAGGTTTCTTTTTAACATTATCGGCAAGATTAACATCCAAATAACAATTCTTCAATGGTGGCAAGTCAAGCATATCATAAATCTTTTTAGGCATAACAGAAATACTTGCACCAAGATCACATAAAGCATTACATTCAAAGTCATTGAATTTCATTTTAATGATGGGCTCCCAACCATCTTCTAACTTTCTAGGAATAGAAGTTTCAAGTTTTAGTTTCTCTTCTCTAGCTTTTATGAGAGCATTTGTAATATGTTTTGTAAAGGCTAAATTTATAGCACTAGCATTAGGACTTTTAGCAAGTTTTTGTAAGAACTTTATAACTTCAGAGATGTGGCAATCATCAAAATCTAAATCATTATGAGCTACAGCAATGGGATCATTGTCCCCAAGGTTGGAAAAAATTTCAGCAGTTTTATCACAAGCAGTTTCAGCAGTTTTAGCAATTTCAGGCAGTTTTGTTCGCTTTGCACTAGGAGTAGAAACATTGCCAACACCAATTATTTTACCATTGATAGTAGGAGGTGCAGCAACATGTGAATAATTAGCATTACTAGTGGTGGTAATAGTCCAAACTTTAGCTACATTATTCTCTTTAGCTAGTTTTTCATTTTCTTCTCTATCCCACCTAGCACGCAGTTTAGCCATTAATCTTATATTCTCATTAATTCTAACTTGGATGGCATTTGCTGTAGTAGTAATCTTATTATCAATATCATTATTAGGCATAACTTTCAATTTTAAAAGATTAACATCAGAGGCAAGTCTATCAACTCTAGAAGCAATAGTATCAATTTTATCAAGCTTTTCCTCAACAGATTTGTTAAAAGCAGTTTGTGTACTAATAAATTCTTTAAGCATAGCTTCAAGACCAGAGGGTACATTCCTATTATTGTTGTAAGAATTCCCATAAGAATTACCATAACCATTACCATTAGCAGAAGGATATGGCCTATAATTATTACCAGAGTTGTTCCTATAAGCATTGTTGTTGAAATTATTATTTTTAATGAAATTCACATCAACATTTTCTTCTTGAGCAACCAATGAAGCTAAAGGAAAATTATTTGGATCAACATTAGATCTACCATTCACAAGCATAGACATAATCACATCAATCTTATCACTCAAGGAAGAGGTTTCTTCAACAGAATTTACCTTCTTACCTTGTGGAGCTCTTTCCGTGTGCCATTCAGAGTAATTTATCATCATATCATCAAGAAGCTTTGTAGCCGCCCCCAAAGTGATGGACATAAAGGTACCTCCAGCAGCTGAATCCAATAAATTCCGCGATGAAAAATTTAGTCCTGCATAGAAGGTTTGGATGATCATCCAAGTAGTCAGTCCATGGGTTGGGCAATTCTTTACCAAAGTTTTCATTCTCTCCCATGCTTGAGCAACATGTTCAGTATCTAATTGCTTAAAATTCATTATGATACTTCTCAAAGATATAATTTTAGCGGGAGGATAATATCTACCAATAAAAGCATCCTTGCATTTAGTCCATGAATCAATACTATTCTTAGGCAAAGATAGCAACCAATCTTTAGCTCTTCCTCTTAATGAGAAAGGAAACACTTTCAATTTAATAATATCACCATCTACATCCTTATACTTTTGCATTTCACAAAGTTCAACAAAATTATTGAGATGGGCAGCAGCATCATCAGAACTAACACCAGAAAATTGATCTCTCATAACCAAGTTCAAAAGCAGGTTTAATTTCAAAGAATTCTGCTGTAGTAGCAGGTGGAGCAATAGGTGTGCATAGGAAATCATTATTATTTGCATTTGTGAAGTCACACAACTTAGTATTTTTAGGGGTATTCATTTTAGTGATAAATAAAACAAACTAGATAAAGTAAATGCAAGTAACTAATTTTTTTGTGTTTTCGATATAGAGAGCAAGACAGTAAATAAAGTAAAACTAGCAACTAATTTTTTTGTGTTTTGTTTAGGTGCAGCAAACAAAGTAGTAAATAAAATAAAGCAAGACAAAAACAAAGTAAAGAGATTGAGAAGTGGAGACTCCCCTTGCAGCGTGTCTTGATCTCCCCGGCAACGGCGCCAGAAATTTAGCTTGATACGCGTAGATGCACACGTCCGTTGGGAACCCCAAGTGGAAGGTATGATGCGTATAGAAGCAAGTTTCCCTCAGTATGAAACCAAGGTTTAATCGAACCAGTAGGAGCCAAGAAGCACGTTGAAGGTTGATGGTCGCGAAATGTGATGCGGCGCAACACCAGGGATTCCGGCGCCAACGCGGAACCTGCACAACACAACCCAAGTACTTTGTCCCAACGAAACAGTGAGGTTGTCAATCTCACCGGCTTGCTGTAACAAAGGATTAAACATATCGAGTGGAAGATGTTTGCAAAAAAACAGTAAACACAATTGCAGATTGTATGCTATGTAAAGAATAGGACCGGGGTCCACAGTTCACTAGAGGTGTCTCTCCCATAAGATAAAAGCATGTTGGGTGAACAAATTACGGTCGGGCAATTGACAAATAGAGAAAAGCATAACAATGCATATACATGATATGATAAATATAGTGAGATTTAATTGGGCATTACGACAAAGTACATAGACCGCCATCCAACTGCATCTATGCCTAAAAAGTCCACCTTCAGGTTATCATCCGAACCCCATTCAGTATTAAGTTGCTAAGCAACAGAAATTGCATTAAGTATGGTGCGTAATGTAATCGACAACTACATCCTTAGACATAGAATCAATGTTTTATCCCTAGTGGCAACAGCACATCACAACCTTAGAACTTTTGTCACTGTCCCAGGTGTCAATGAAGGCATGAACCCACTATCGAGCATAAATACTCCCTCTTGGAGTTAAGAGTAAAAACTTGGCCAGAGCCTCTACTAATAACGGAGAGCATGCAAGATCATAAACAACACATAAACAATAGATTGATAATCACCATAATCATAGTACTCACTATCCATCGGATCCCGACAAACACAACATATAGAATTACATATAGGTGATCTTGATCATGTTAGGCAGCTCACAAGATCCAACAATGAAGCACAACAAGGAGAAGACGACCATCTAGCTACTGCTATGGACCCATGGTCCAGGGGTGAACTACTCACTCATCACTCGGAGGCGATCATGGCGATGAAGAGTCCTCCGGGAGATGATCTCTCCCGGTGGGGAGGCGATCTCCGAATCCCCGAGATGGGATTCGCGGCGGCGTCTCCTGGAAGGTTTTCCGTATCGTGGCTCTCGGTCGGGGTTTCGCGACGGAGGCTTTAAGTAGGCGGAAGGTAACGCGGGGCCACACGAGGGCCCCACACCCTAGGTCGGCGCGGCCAGGGCCGGGCCGCGCCGGCCTATGGTGCTGGCGCCTCGTGGCCCCACTTCCTTCCCTCTTCGGTCTTCGGAAGCTTCGTGCAAAAATAGGACCCGGGCGAAGATTTCGTCCAATTAGAGAATATTTCCTTACTAAGATTTCTGAAACCAAAAACAACAGAAAACAAAACTGGCTCTTCGGCATCTTGTTAATAGGTTAGTTCCAAAATGCATAAATATGACATATAATGTGCATAAAACATGTAGGTATCATCAATAAAGTAGCATGGAACATAAGAAATTATCGATCGTTGGAGACGTATCGGTCACTTCCTTCGACTTCTACGCCGCATTAAATGTGCCACACCGGATCCCTCGGCCATTCCGGATCCATGCGGCGACCCTGTGGCATTTTGATTTACGCGCGTGTATCCGTGCGCCACGTGGCGGCCCACGAGGCGAACCGCCGCGGCCCGGCGGTTTCCGGCCCATTTCTCCTTCTTCCTATATAAGGGCGGAGCGGTTCCTCCCCTCTTCTTCTCCGCATTTACCATCTTCCTAGCGCACTTAGAGCTCTTGCCCTCTGCGCTTCCGCCGTCGCCGTTCTTCGCCAGAGAAACTTCCGCGGGTGAAGCTCTGCAGCAACACCGTTGAACTCCACCGCGCAGTGAACTCCCTCGACTCCTTCGTCGTTGCTGCTTCCAGCGGTCTCCGGCGACCTTTGTTCTTCGCCTTCCTCATCTGCGACCCTACCTTCTAACCGGCGACCGCCGCCGCCAGCGTTCTCTGCCGCTCCAGGTTTGTTCCAATGCTTCTTTACTCTCTACCTTTCTGCCTTCTTGTTCTTTGCCAGTTGGGGATTTACTTTCTCTTTTTCTTTACGTTTTTATCTTATTCGTAGATCTTCGCGCAAGGCTAGATCTTGGGAAAATAGTTTTTGGGTAGAGTCCTGCATCTTTTAGACTTGTATGTCTAGTGAGGAGTACCTTTCCGAATCATCCTCCAATAGCCACCAAAGCAAAGCTTCCGACGGTCTTTCTGCGACACTTTCCCAGATGGAATCTGATACCGGAAAAGGTCAAGAGGCCAGCAGCTCCGGCCAAGGCTCCGGAGTAGATCTATCCGGTGTCACCCGTGGAGCCTGGAAGGGCTCCGACGTGACGCAGCATGAAATCGATTGGTTGTACCACTCCCGGAGGATACCGGCTGAAGTATCCTGCCGGCTTCTGGGCGACGAGATTGAACCGGTGCTTGAACCCGGTGAGTTTGTCGTTTTTCTTGCTCATTTCGAGCGCGGCTTCGGCCTTCCTTGACTTCTTCCGCCAATTCTTGGATTTTTACCAACTCCAGCCTCACCACCTTCCTGGCAATGCCGTCTTCTACCTTTCTTGTTATGTTTCTTTAATGGAGGGCTACATAGGCCTTCGCCCTACTCGCGAGACTTTTGCTCGCTTCTTCTCCCTTCGGATTAATTCTGTCCAGGGCAAGGAAATTCCTAAGCCCAAACCCCCCGTTCAGTGCGGGTCTTGCATCATCGGCTCCCGACAAGGGAGCCCCTTTTTTAAATTCTCCGGTCTCGAGTCATGGGCATGGCAAGAGACCTTTTTCTATGTGAAGAACACCGGCGCCACATATCTCATCAATCTGCCGGCTTTTAATCCGGAGGTGCCCACGAAGGCCAATTGGAGCTACAATCCAGGGAACAGGCCGGCATATCGAGACCAACCGGATTGTTCGCTTCATGGGACAGATGATGAGGGAGTCAGACATTTGTTCTGAAGACATCATCCGCACCTTCATTTCACGCCGGGTACTTCCCCTCCAGCGCCGGGCTCATAAGATAAGTGAAATGTATGGTCCTCGTGACCCCACCAAGATCACCGGCCTCCCTCTCAGCAAGGAGGACATAGTCCTTAAGGCTAGGCAGATCTGCCAAACCTCTATGCCGATGGACTGGGAATGGGGCAAGGTTCCTCTTAGCACCACCAATCCTCCAAGTGACGAAGTAAGAGATTATGTAATCCGGGTTGTTTTACCGATAGCTTTTATGTTGTGGCTAACTGTTTTTCCATTCTTTTTCAGGCGAAGGAGCGTTTTCCTCTCATTGCTGCGGAGAAACGAGGCCCTCGCCAGAAGCGGGATCTGGACACGGAGGAACCGGATCCTTACGTGCACTGGACCGACCTCAAGATGGGCCGCACGCACACCCCGCGCCCCGGTAACTTCTCATCCGAAGCTTCCGGTTCCGATGATGATGTTACTATACTGGAGGTATTTAGCCTTTTCGTTTCCTCATTGGTTATCTTTTTGTAGATGCTCCCTCAGCCAGCACCAACCCGCAGGTCCTGGAATGCGTGGTTCCGCTGCAGGCCGAGGTCGGCCATTAGTTTATCGACAAACTCACCGGCCGCGGCCAAAAGCACAAGGCACCGGAGCCGGAGGCCGGCTCGAGCCAAGCGCCGCCCGCCAAACGCCCGAAGAAGCCCTCTATGAGGCACTATAAGAAGCGCGAGATGCCGGTCGCTGACGGGTAAGCTTCCATTCTTTCTTTCGTTTTGTTATACAGACTTCTTTTTCCGGCTGGTATTTCCAACTTTCTTTTTTCTATCTCTTTCAGCCTAGCGCTCAAGGTCTCCAAGAGCGTTTCCGGCATCCCTACGGAAAGCTCTGAAGAAGCCGCAAGGCTTTCACCTCCTCCTCAACAAAGTTCGGTACCATCTGGTGCCGGCAACTCTTCTGCCTCCCCTCTGGGGGGCACAATAGTGCGGGGCGCGCGGCCCCTGAACTTCCAGATCACCGCGCGGAGGAGGACATCATCTCCCCTCCAGAGAACCCAGACACCGGCGCCAGCAACACCGGCGCCGATACCGAAGCTGCCGGGAAGGCGGAACCTTTGGTTTCCACCGTCCCGAAGAAGAAGAAGAAAGCTTCCGCTTCCTCCCCCTCCAAGACCGTGCCGGAATCTTCCGCGCCGGCAAGCTCCACTCCAGCGCAGGGCGCGCCTGACGCCTCCGCGCCGCCCAAGACCACATCCATGCCTCCTCCGGCAAGTTCAGCCGGAGGATCTGCTGCGGCCAAGCCGCCAACTCCGCTGCCAAGCCAAGAGCCCGCTGCGGCCAGAACCAAGCCTGCGTCAGCGGTGGGCTTCTCTACCGGCTCCCTCGCCTCCGGCGCGCAGTCCATCGTACTGCACGCCGGCCACGCCGCCATCGTTGCCGGGGAAACGGCTCCAGCTCCGTTGGGCCGGATTACCGAACTCACTCGCGGAGGAGCCAACCTGGGGCATCTCCTTGATTACGCTGAGAAGTGGAATCAAGCGGATGTTTCCGCGGCTACGCGCGGGCTGGGGAAGGACAAGATGCCGGCAGTCGACCCCGTTGGCTCCCGGAACACCGCTCAGCACCTTAGCCGGCTGCGGCGCGCAGTCAAAGAATTTGACAACGCGTGGCACGACGCTACAAACAATGTGGTGGTAAGCTTTACCAAACCTCAAATCTCTTCTTACAAACATGCCGGTTTTTCACTCTTTCATCATTATGTATATCTTCCCAGTCCCCGAGTTTCGGGTTGAGAGCGCAGCTCTGAGCGCGAAACTTCCTTAAAGATACCGAAAACCGGCATCTTCACACTTTCTTTTTTACTTAAACAGAGCACGGCGGACGCCCGGAAGCGCCTCTTCGAGGAGCTTCTGTGGGAGCACCGGGATCTTGCCGAGGCCCACAGCCACTGCCAAGGTTTGTTTTCTTTGTGCACCCGGCTTCTCTCTTACGTATTGATTTTCCCTCTCAACACTTATGAATTTTTTGCATAACAGCCATTCCGGAAGCCTCCATGGAGGCCCTCAAGACCCAGCTCAGCAATCTTCAAGGTACCGCTCTTTCTCCGGTTGGTTTGCCTTTCTATGTTTTACCGGTTACATTTTTGTTAACGCTTTCGTCTCCGGATTCCAGCTGAAAAGGACCAGCTTATCCAGGACCACCGCAAGGCTCTGGACGCCCAGGAGCTTGTCTCCAGGGGGCACAAGGACCAGGTCATCCAAGCTGGGCTCCAGCATGATAAGGAGCTGAAGGATGCCAAAGCAGCAGCCGAGGCCAAGCTGTCGGAGGTCTTGGAGGACTCTACCAACTCCAGCGCGGTGCTGAGGGCGGAGCTGGAGGAGACGAGCAAGGCGCGGAAGGCAGCCGAAGATCGGGTCGCCCTTCTAACCGCGGAGCAGAAGGAGTATGACCAGCTGGTCATGCAAACCGATGCGCTCGCCCTTCGTAAGCTTCTTTTCTGTCTTTTCCGGTTTTTGCTTATAAGCTTATATCTTCCGGTATCATGTCCTTAACTTTTCTTCTTTGTCTTGCAGGGCTCTTTCCGGATTCGCAGGTGCAAGCGCAGAAGAAGGTGGCAGACCGCCGGGTTGCCCAGGCGTTCAAGAATCTGGCTGCGCCCTGGGATCCTTATGATCATCTGGTCGCGCTCTCCGCCCGGGTCCAGCACATGCGCGCGGTGGACCGGCATCTTGCCGATCTGCCCGACGTGGCGCTCCAGCTCTTCAAGGTGTTGTGGCCTGAGGAAGCGGTGCCGGCCAACCTGACACTCGCCTCCGAACGCCTGAAAGGTGCCGGACGGAGGATCCGCGAGTGGCAGTGCTCAGCGGCTCGTGCCGGAGCAGATCATGCGCTGCGCATCGCCTGCTCCTGGTATGAAGACCTGGATCTGGACTCCTTCCACAGCCTCCGCCGCGACGCTCCCACTGACAAGGATCCGGTCCTCACCGCGAAGTGGAAGGACCGTGCCTACCAGATAGCGGAGCATGCCCCGATCCGCACCTTCATCCCTGCTCCTCCCAACGTCCAAGACTACCTCAGCGATTACGAGGAGGAAGAGGAGGAGGAAGATGAGGATGCCGGAGAAGGCGACGCTCTCCCGGAAGCTGGTGATGCGCCCCCGGAATCTCCAGAAGCCGGTGATGCTCCTCCTGAAGCCCCCGCTGCCTAAATGCTTTTGCTCTATCGTTGTTGTGCCTGATGCTTAAGAAAACAATGTCTGTTAAATTCTACCCCGGTATGCCGGGGTTTATGATGTAAGATAAAACTTAGCCTTTTGGTTGTGGTACAACTTTTATGCCGGTGTCTTTTTAACCGGTAGCTTATCAAGTTAAGTTGGTTTGTTAACTTAGCATGTTGCCTTTGTTGTTTGCCTTTATCTTGTACTGTGAAGATTCCGGAATCATTTCCGCATCCAATTTGATGCACACTTGGTTCTTTCTCTTTGCCTCTGCCTACCTCTTTGGGTGTTTTGGCGTACGAGTTACAAAGTTCTTTTGCCAAGCGAACACTTTCTTGAACTTAGGAATAATTCGAAATTTTCACAAAAAACCGGTAGAACCGGGGTTAGTTAAACTTTTCCGGATTGTCCGTTCCCACTCTCTCTTTTCGTAGTTCACGTGCTTAATTCCTACCGGTTTATCTTACTTGCCATGAAGCCGGGTTGCGGAGCAGCAGTCGAAGACTCCGATAGGTTTAGCACGTCACTAAACCGGAAAGAAAAAATGTTCAACAAGCAACCGATAAACTGAAAAAATAAATATATTTCATGCAACTTTGATAGAGGCAGTCCCCGAGAAACATTCGAGGTGCCGGAGTCTTTTATTCATAGCATAAGGTATAAAAAGGAACTTCTTACAGTACAACTTCAGGAGTAGAAAGGACGCAACCACGCTATGTTCCACGGACGCTTGGTCTCATCTCCGGATTTGTCCGCCTTCTTTCCATTCCTGTGCATCAATCAAGTAATAGGCATCATTGTGTAGAGCCTTGCTCACAATGAATGGCCCTTCCCAAGGAGGTAAAATTTTATGCCGGCCTTCAGTACGTTGCACTAGGCGTAACACCAAATCTCCTTCCCGAAAAACTCTCGGGTTAACCTTCCGGCTATGATAGCGTCTGAGGTTCTGCTGGTAAATGGCTGTTCTTGCCAACGCTAGATCTCTTGCTTCTTCTAGCAAGTCCACATCGTTTTCTCGGGCCTCTTTTACCTCTTGTTCGGTATAGAGTTGCACCCTTGGTGAATCATGGAGAATGTCGGTTGGTATAACCGCTTCTGCTCCGTAAACCATGAAGAATGGAGTGTATCCGGTAGACCGGTTCGGAGTCGTTCTTATGCTCCACAACACTGATGGTAGCTCATCGAGCCAACACCCCGGTGACTTTTCAAGTGGTTCAATGAGCCTTGGTTTTATGCCGGAAAGCACCAGCGCATTGATTCTTTCAACTTGGCCATTGCCCTGTGGGTGTGCCACTGAGCACAAATCCAACCGGATGTTGTTATCCTCATAGATCGCTTGAACTCTCCTTGGGCAAAGTTTGAGCCATTGTCGTAATGATGCTGTGTGGGTATCCATACCGGAGAATGACATCTTTCAAGAACTTCACTGCGGTATGCCCATCACATTTTGCGATAGGTTTTACCTCCAACCACTTGGTGAATTTATCCACCATGACCAAAATGTGGGTCATGTTTCCCCTTGCAGTTTTGAATGGGCCAACCATGTCAAGGCACCATACAACAAATGGCCAAGTTAACGGTATAGTTTTAATCCGGATGCTGGGGTATGGTTTTGCTTGGCGTACCTCTGGCACCCATTGCATTTTCTCACCAAATCCTCAGCATTTTCCAGAGCAGTTGGCCAATAGAAACCGCGCCGGAATACTTTTGCCACCAGCGCCCTTGATGACGCATGATGCCCACACTCTCCTTGGTGAATTTCCACAAGCATCTCTTTTCCCTCTTCCGGTTCCACACATCTTTGCAGGACACCGGTAACACTCCTCTTGTACACCTCGCCATTGATGAAAGTGTATGCTTTTGACCTCCGCTGGATTCTTCTTGATTCGTTTTCGTCAACCGGCAAGGTGCCGTTGATCAGGAATTCCTTAATAGGTTTAACCCACGACGGTGTTTCTCGAACCAGGAATACCGGTTCGTCTATCTCCATGCTATCCACAAGCATTTCTTGTTCCGGTATGGACGCCGCAGTCCCCGGGTTTGCCGAAGCAGTCCCCGAGTTTGCCGGAGCAGTCCCCGGGTTTCCTTCGTCAATATCCATTGGCACAACATGCGACTCCGGTACAAAAATTGATTCCGATTCCGGACTTGGTTTGATCGATGGTGTTCTTAAATGAGCCAAGGCTATTCCGGGAGGAATTTCTTGCCTTGATGAGCCCAGCTTGGATAAAGCATCTGCGGCTTCATTTTCAGCCCGTGGCACATGGTGAAACTCACACCCTTCAAAGAAGCCGGCAATCTTTTGCACGTGGGTATGAAGCCATGTTGGCATCTTTTGCGTCCAATCTCCGGAACACTGTTGCACCACAAGATTCGAATCTCCGTAGCAAATGATCCGGTGTGCACCGATTTCTTTGCGACCTTAAGCCCATGGATAAGAGCCTCGTATTCAGCGACATTGTTCGATGCCCTGAAATGTACTTGCAAAACATACCGGAGGTGATCTCCCTTAGGTGAGGTGAGTACCACACCGGCACCTAGACCCTCTTTGAGTTTGGATCAATCAAAGTGCATCTTCCAGTATTCCAATCTCTGTTCTGGTGGCTTATATTGCATTTCCGCCCAATCGACTAGGAAATCAGCCAAAGCTTGTGATTTTATAGCATCTCTTTTTTCGTATACCGGCACATAAGGTGACAGCTGAATTGCCCATTTTGCAATCGGCCGCTGGCATCTTTGTTGCACATGATGTCTGAAATTGGTGCTTCACTCACCACTTTCATCGGATGCTCTTCGAAGTAATGTTTCAGCTTAGTGGCGGCCATGAACACGCCGTAAGTCATTTTCTGGAAGTGCGGGTAATTTTGCTTTGAAGAGGAGAGCACCTCGCTCAGGTAGTATACCGGCCTCTGCACGGTTTTTCCTTCCTTATCTCGTTCTACCACAACCACAACACTTACCACCCGGTTTGTTGCCGCTATATAAAGCAACATGGGTTCTCTTTCCAAAGGTGAGGCCAAGATAGGGGCCGTTGCAAGCATAGTTTTCAGCTCTTTAAACCCCGCGTCTGCCTGAGGGGTCCAGACGAAGGTATCGGATTTTTTCATCAATGCATATAGCGGTAGAGCTTTTTCCCCTAACCTTCTTATGAACCGGCTTAGCGATGCCAAGCTTCCGGTAAACTTCTGCACATCTTTGAGTTCCTGCGGTATAGCCATTCTTTCTATTGCCCGTATTTTTACCGGATTAACCTCAATGCCCCGGCTTGATACAAGGAAACCAAGCAATTTGCCGGCTGGGACGCCGAAAGTGCATTTTGCCGGATTGAGTTTCATCCGGAACCTTCTTAGGTTGTCAAACGTTTGCCGAGATCATCGATCAAGGTTTCTTTTACCTTAGTTTTTATCACGACATCGTCTACATTGCACGTTTTTCCGATTTGATCAAACAAGCATTTTTGCATACAGCGCTGGTACGTTGCACCGCGTTGCGCAAACCGAAAGGCATAGTGACATAACAATAAGCCCCGTGGGTAATGAACGCAGTCTTTATTTGATCTTCCTTTTTCAGGGGAATTTGGTGGAATCCGGAATAGGCATCCAGGAAAGACAACAACTCACAACCGGCAGTGGAATCAATCACTTGATCGATCCGGGGTAGAGGGAAAGGATCTTTTGGGCAAGCCTTGTTCAGGTTGGTGTAGTCGATGCACATGCGCCATGCCTTTGGAGCTTTTGCTTCCATGTTCTCTTCTTTCTTCTTTTCGACCAGCACCGGATTGGGTAGCCACTCGTATGCGTGACCTCCACGATGAAACCGGCAACCAACTTGGTAACTTCTTCTTCAATGATTTTTCTCTGTCTTCAGCGAACCGGCGTAAAGGTTGCCGCACCGGCTTAGCATCCTTCCGGACGTTTAGAGAGTGCTCAGCCAGCTCCTCGGAACACCCACCAAGTCATCGGTGGACCAGGCAAAGATATTCCGATTCTCACGGGAGGAATCGAACGGTGCCTCCGGTAAGCGGGTCCAGCACGATGTCCTTTGTTTCTTTTGTCGGCTTGAATGCCGGTGTGCCCAAGTTTCCACTCATGGCCGCTAAGCTCAGCTGCGAGGATTGAGCCAGCGCCACAGCAGTTTGCATCCTTTTCTTTTCCTCCGCTATCAGCAGCCATTCAGCCAGATTTGATCCGGAAGCGGTTTCCATTGAGACTTTATAGTTTCCCACCACAGTTAAGGGTCCACGAGGTGCCGGCATCTTCATCTTGAGATAAGCCGTATGAGTTGAGGCCATGAATGCCGCCAATGCCGGTCTCCCCAGCAGTGCATGGTAAGGACTCTCTAGGTCCACCACCTCAAACAGAACATTTTCAACCCGGCAATTGTCACGTCCTCCAAATGACACATCCACCCGGACTTTTCCCACAGGCGCACATGACAGGCCTAGAACAATTCCGTGGAATGTTGTGTGAGTTGGCTGTAGCATGTTTTCTGTTATGCCCAGTGTAAGCATTGTATGCTTGTACATGATGTTTATGCTGCTTCCATTGTCTATCAGCACCTTGCTGAACTTGACTCGAGTTTGCGGCCCATGCATGATTGGATCCAAAACAAGAGCATAACCACCCGGGTTAGGCATGATCTTGGGGTGATCCTTGAATGACCAACTGATTTCTTGCTCTGACCACAACATGTATCTCGGGACTGCCGGCATCACCGCGTTCACTTCCATGGAACGGCGATGCACGCTCTGCCTGTCGGTTGGCTCAGTAACGCACACAACGCAGCACAAGTGCGGATCCTTGTAAACATTCCGGCCCAAAGGTTCCGGCGGTGGCGGTTGCCCATTGCCATCTTCCACCTGATGAACTTGCTGGTTCTGCTGAATTTGTACCGGTAGAGCGTTTGCCCCGGTAAGCGGTGGTGGTGGTGGTAACAGATGCTGGTGCAACATGTCATGCGAGGGTGGCAGTATTGTGGAACAGCCCTATGCTTGCGCATCTTTTGCCGCACCTCTCAACATCAAGTGCTTGATCCAGGAACAATCTTTTGTCAAATGGTTCGCCGGCTTCGATGGATTTGGAGTGTGAAACCGGCATGGTTGCTCCATTGCCGCTTCCATGGTGTATCTCATATGCTCCTGCCAATCTTTTTTCTCTCCCCACTTTTTCTTTTCAACCCATTGTTTTTTAGGACCCGCCCACGGCTGCGATCCGGTTTTTTGCCTCTGGCTTCCGCTAGGGCCGGAATTTTCCTGCACCGCGGCTACCTGCTGCGGACCATACCTTCGATCTGGAAAGTCTTCCCTTCTTTTGTTGTGCCGGTTATCCGGTATTGATCTTGCCGGGTTGGCTTGTTTGCACCGGCTCAGCTTGCATTGCCGGTTGCATTGGGTCTCCCAACGCATAGTTTTCAGCCACCGCATCATTTCAGCCAGTGTGCTTGGCATGTTCCTTTGTAGCCTTTGCCACAGGGTGATCCTCTCCGGCATCCTGACTGAACCAAGCAATCGCTTGTGCTTCTATCACTCCTTCACACGTGTTTCTCATTGAGTTCCACCGGGTAGATAGTAGATGTGTTCATTCGCGCGCTGGCACAAAGCAAGCCGTTGCGGCCTGTTTGGCCTCTTGTAAGTACTGCTGAAGTTGCTCACAAAGGCTTCCTCAAAGTCCAACCATCCGTTTATGCTTCCTGGCGGCAAGCTGTTAAGCCAAATACGTGCAGGTCCCACTAGGAAGGACGGTATGATTCTTACGGCCCAACGCCGGTTTACCCCGCCACAGCGACATAAACAGTTGTGACATAGTCTGCCAGCCAATCTTCCGGCTTAGTTGTGCCATCATATGCTTTTGTGTCCCGGGGCAATTGAAAATTGCGTACCGGTGGCTCTTCTCTCATGATTCGCGGGCCAAAGCACTTTGGGCCAGGAGGACCCTCAGCTTCGATTATCTCGGAAAGATACATTCTGTCCGCCTGTGCCTCACATCCTGGCCTAGCAAGCATCTTTCCCCCACACGTTCCCCCAAAGGGTTCCGGTAGGCTCTGGTTCGTTCCACTTCGAATCTCCTTCTTCATATCTTACCGGTTCCGCGGCTCTTACCTGCCGGTACCTTGGTGGTGGTACTTCCTCTTCAACATATGCTGCCCTTGCAGCTCGATAATTTTGCCCGGTTTCGTATCATAGCCATGACCTGCCCCATAGCTCTCTCCTCCGGCTTCGTGTGGCCCGGCTTTTTGTTTTCCGGCAAGAACCGGATCATACACGGTCATCTGCCGCACATTCATTTCTTTTTCCTTTCTTTTATCCGGATGGGGGGACGATGCCTGCCCCTGGGACTTGCTTTCGGCAACTTTTGTCGACCGGACTGATTTTGACTCGAGCGATGCTTTGTTGATTCTAGCAAGCTCATCATTTTGTGCTGTATTGTATCAAGCAGCTCTCTAACTCTATCCTGCTGTTTTGCTAATGCATCTCGGATAACGACTCACACATCTCCATAGCGGCCTTAGCAGCTTTTATAGTTTTATTCGGACTACTGTACTTGGGTTTCTCTACGATGCTCACAGATGCAGGACTTTTGCCGGCAAGAACTTCCTTACGCAGATCTGATCTAGATTGCGAGCCTTAAGCCGGTTCTCCGGTATCCTAGCAGCATGAGCACTAAGAAGCAAAGCCATGGGCATCGTTGTACTCACGTAAAGTTAGGTTCAGCTCGCGCGAGCCCGGATGATGTTCGCGCCCCCGGAAAGCAGCTTCTTGCGCGTTGCCTCCAGCTCCGCTTGCGTCTGCTGGGTCGATGTGATGTGCGATGGGCGTCGCGCGCACGCTCATCGCCGCTGGAGAGGAGTTTCCGGTGGTGCGGTGGATGTTCAGCGCCCTCGTCGCGCTCGGTAGCGCTGCCTGCGGCGCGTAGCGCGCGCGCCCAGCTCCTTCTTCCACGGCCTCCTTGCCGGCACCGCCGCGCCAGCCATCATCACCTCCACGCTGCCGGCGACGAGGCCAGCACATAGCCACCTTGGCGGATCCGGTGCCTCCAGCACCGCGAGAGTACTGGGGCACGGGGACGGTGCGAAGTAGACGCGGTGGCTGCCGAACTCGATGACGCGACCGTTGCGGGGAACTTGCCGCCGTTGGCGAAGCAGCCCGCGTTGTCGTTGATGAAGTCCATGGAGTAGATGCGCTGCACGACGCTGACACCATTCGCTCGCCGGCGACGTCGAGGATGCTCGCCCGAATGTGAACTCCAGCGCGCGCTTCATGCCCCATGGTGGGTGCCAACGTCGTCGTGGCGAGCAGACGGATGCCATCGGATGGCTTAAGTTGGGGCCTAATGGGCGCTAGAGGATTCGGGGGAGGGTTTTTGATCAGATAGGATGAACTTCGGATGCTTTCCTCGAGAACTTGGCCAAAGCCAGAGGTAGAAGAAGAAAGACACAAGGAAGAACTCTGTTCTAGATCTCTCTATTCCATGATCAAGCAAGGTTACAGGTTTCTCAATGTCTCTCTATTCCTCGTACCTACGTGCCCGCGAAGGAGCATGCCCCCTCTCCTTATATAGGGGAGAGGGTGGCTTACAGGGGAAGAAACCCTAATGGCATCTTTGAACAGACAAACTACTTTACAAAGCTACTTTAATCATAGGTGACGCCGGTATCTTCTTTAATCGGGGAGGCTGACGTCCTCCGGTTGCTTTTGGCGTCACCTTCGTCTTTTACGTCATGGCTTCGTTTAAAGCTACTTTGGTTAGCTCATCTTTGTCTTCTAGCTCCTGAGAGGATCTTTGACTAGTCTTGCCGACGTGCTACAGTGTAGCTTATACCGGTAATCCGGTATCTTCTTAGCTCATTCCGGCATATCCCTTCTGGGCATACCGGTATAGGTTTCCTTAGCCAAATGCTTAAGTTCACAGTCCGGATTAAACTTTTAACCGGTATCTTGATAGCCCAAACCATCCGGTTTGGCATGCCTTTGGCATACCGGATCTCATCAAGTAAGCTTATTAATTTCATCTTGAGGCTCTTCAAGAATTTCTAGCCTCTCTTCAAGAGAGGCTATAGTTTCTTGTCCTTCCTCAAGGGCATTTTTAAGATGTATTTCAAGAGAGTCCTGTCTCTATTTGACATTTTTTTTATCAAGAGTATGATCTAATTGTGCTAGACAAATCATGAGATGTGAAACATGCTTTTTAGTGTCACCTGATACGTCTCCAACGTATCGATAATTTCTTATGTTCCATGCTACTTTATTGATGATACCTACATGTTTTATGCACATTATATGTCGTATTTACACATTTTCGGAACTAACCTATTAACAAGATGCGAAGAGCGAGTTCTTTGTTTCTGTATTTTGGTTTCAGAAATCCTAGTAACGAAATATTCTCGGAATTGGACGAAATCGCCCTGGGTCCTATTTTTGCACGGAGCTTCCAGAAGACCGAAGGAGAGTCGAAGTGGGGCCACGAGGTGGCGACACCACGGGCGGCGCGGCCCTGGCCTGGCCGCGCCGACCTATGGTGTGGGCCCTCGTGCCGCCTCTTGACCTGCCCTTCCGCCTACAAATAGCCTCCGTCGCAGTACCGAGAGCCACGATACGGAAAACCTTCCAGAGACGCCGCCGCGAATCCCATCTCTGGGGATTCAGGAGATCGCCTCCGGCACCCTGCCGGAGAGGGGATTCATCTCCGGAGGACTCTACACCGCCATGGTCGCCTCAGGAGTGATGAGTGAGTAGTTCACCCCTGGACTATGGGTCCATAGCAGTAGCTAGATGGTCGTCTTCTCCTAATTGTGCTTCATTGTTGGATCTTGTGAGCTGCCTAACATGATCAAGATCATCTATCGTAATACTATATGTTGTGTTTGTCGGGATCCGATGGATAGAGAATACTATGTTATGGTGATTATCAATCTATTGTTTATGTGTTGTTTATGATCTTGCATGCTCTCCGTTATTAGTAGAGGCTCTGGCCAAGTTTTGCTCTTAACTCCAAGAGGAGTATTTATGCTCGATAGTGGGTTCATGCCTTCATTGACACTGGGACAGTGAGAAAGTTCTAAGGTTGTGATGTGATGTTGCCACTAGGGATAAAACATTGATTCTATGTCTAAGGATGTAGTTGTCGATTACATTACGCACCATACTTAATGCAATTGTCTGTTGCTTTGCAACTTAATACCGAATGGGGTTCGGATGATAACCTGAAGGTGGACTTTTTAGGCATAGATGCAGTTGGATGGCGGTCTATGTACTTTGTCGTAATGCCCAATTAAATCTCACTATATTTATCATATCATGTATATGCATTGTTATGCCCTTCTCTATTTGTCAATTGCCGTGTAATTTGTTCACCCAACATGCTTTTATCTTATGGGAGAGACACCTCTAGTGAACTGTGGACCCCGGTCCTATTCTTTACATCGCATACAATCTACTGCAATACTTGTTTTACTGTTTTCTTGCAAACAATCATCTTCCACACAATACGGTTAATCCTTTGTTACAGCAAGCCGGTGAGATTGACAACCTCACTTCGTTGGGGCAAAGTACTTTGGTTGTGTTGTGCAGGTTCCACGTTGGCGCGGAATCTGTTGTTGCGCCGCATCATATTTCGCCACCATCAACCTTCAACGTGCTTCTTGGCTCCTCCTGGTTCGATTAAACCTTGGTTTCTTTTGAGGGAAAACTTGCCACTGTGCGCATCATACCTTCCTCTTGGGGTTCCCAACGGACGTGTGCATTTACGCGCATCAAGCACATTTTCGGCGCCGTTCCGGGAGATCAAGACACGCCGCAAGGGAGTCTCCACTTCTCAATCTCTTTACTTTTTTTTGTCTTGCTTTATTTTATTTACTACTTTGTTTGCTGCACCTAAACAAAACACACAAAAAATTAGCTGCTAGTTTTACTTTATTTATTGTCTTGCTCTCTATATCAAAAACACAAAAAAATTAGTTACTTGCATTTACTTTATCTAGTTTGTTTTATTTACCGTTGCTAAAATGAATACCCCTGAAAATACTAAGTTGTGTGACTTCACAAACGCAAATAATAATGATTTCCTATGCACACCTATTGCTCCACCTACTACAGCAGAATTCTTTGAAATTAAACTGCTTTACTGAACCTGGTTATGAGAGATCAATTTTCTGGTGTTAGTTCTGATGATGCTGCTGCCCATCTCAATAATTTTGTTGAACTTTGTGAAATGCAAAAGTATAAGGATGTATATGGTGATATTATTAAATTGAAAGTGTTTCCTTTCTCATTAAGAGGAAGAGCTAAAGATTGGTTGCTATCTTTGCCTAAGAATAGTATTGATTCATGGACTAAATGTAAGGATTCTTTTATTGGTAGATATTATCCTCCCGCTAAAATTATATCTTTGAGAAGTAGCATAATGAATTTTAAGCAATTAGATCTGAACATGTTGCTCAAGCATGGGAGAGAATGAAAACTTTGGTAAAGAATTGCCCAACCCATGGACCGACTACTTGGATGATCATCCAAACCTTCTATGCAGGACTAAATTTTTCTTCGCGGAATTTATTGGATTCAGCTGCTAGAGGTACCTTTATGTCCATCACTTGGGGGCGGCTACAAAGCTTCTTGATGATATGATGATAAATTACTCTGAATGGCACACTGAAAGAGCTCCACAAGGTAAGAAGGTAAATTATGTTGAAGAAACCTCTTCCTTGAGTGATAAGATTGATGTGATTATGTCTATGCTTGTGAATGGTAGATCTAATGTTGATCCAAATAATGTTCCTTTAGCTTCATTGGTTGCTCAAGAAGAAAATGTTGATGTGAATTTCATTAAAAATAATAATTTCAACAACAATGCTTATAGGAACAACTCTGGTAATAACTATAGGCCATATCCTTCTGCTAATGGTAATGGTTATGGTAATTCTTATGGGAATTCTTACAACAATAATAGGAGTGTACCCTCTGGTCTTGAAGCTATGCTTAAAGAATTTATTAGTACACAAACTGCTTTTAACAAATCTGTTGAGGAAAAGCTTGATAAAATTGATATTATTGCTTCTAGAGTTGATAGACTTGCCTCGACGTTAATCTTTTAAAATTGAAAGTTATGCCTAATAATGATATTGATAATAAGATTACTACTACAGCAAATGCCATCCAAGTTAGAATTAATGAGAATATAAGATTAATGGCTGAATTGCGTGCTAGGTGGGATAGAGAAGAAAATGAAAAACTAGCTAAAGAGAATAATGTAGCTAAAGTTTGGACTATTACCACCATTAGTAATGATAATGATTCACATGTTTCTGCACCTCCTACTATCAATGGTAAAATAATTGGTGTTGGCAATGTTTCTACTCCTAGTGCAAAGCGTACAAAACTGCCTGAAATTGCTAAAACTGCTTGTGATAAAACTGCTGAAATTTTTTCCAACCTTGGGAACAATGATCCCATTGCTGTAGCTCATAATGATTTAGATTTTGATGATTGACACATCTCTGAAGTTATAAAGTTCTTACAAAAGCTTGCTAAAAGTCCTAATGCTAGTGCTATAAATTTAGCCTTTACAAAACATATTACAAATGCTCTCATAAAAGCTAGAGAAGAGAAACTAAAACTTGAAACTTCTATTCCTAGAAAGTTAGAAGATGGTTGGGAGCCCATCATTAAAATGAAATTCAATGACTTTGAATGTAATGCTTTATGTGATCTTGGTGCAAGTATTTCTTTATGCCTAAAAAGATTTATGATATGCTTGACTTGCCACCATTGAAGAATTGTTATTTGGATGTTAATCTTGCCGATAATGTTAAAAAGAAACCTTTGGCGAGGATTGATAATGTTCGCATTATGGTTAACAATAACCTTGTCCCCGTTGATTTTGTTGTCTTGGATATCGAATGCAATGCATCTTGTCCTATTGTGTTGGGAAGACCTTTTCTTCGAACCGTTGGTGTGTTATTGATATGAGGGAAGGTAATATTAAATATCAATTTCCTCTCAAGAAACTTATGGAACACTTCCTAAAAGAGAATGAAGTTTTGATTCTATTATTAGAACAAGTTATGATGTTGATGCTTCTACTCTTGATAATACTTGATTTGCACTTTCTGCGCCTAGCTGAAAGGCGTTAAAGAAAAGCGCTTATGGGAGAAAACCCATGTTTTTACTACAGTACTTTGTTTTATATTTGAGTCTTGGAAGTTGTTTACTACTGTAGCAACCTCTCCTTATCATGTTTTTGTGCCAAGTAAAGTTTCTATGTTAAAGTTGATGTTATATTTGGGATCGCTGCGCAGAAACAGCATTGCTGTCTGTCACGAATTCTGGCACAAGTCTCTGTAGAAAATTCGAAAAAATCTGCCAATTTACGAGCCTGATCCTCAGATATGTACGCAACTTTCATTAGTTTTGAGTTTTTCCATTTGAGCAAGTCTGGTGCCATTTTAAAATTCGTCTTCACGGACTGTTCTGTTTTTGACAGATTCTGCCTTTTATTTCGCATTGCCATATTTGCTATGTTGGATGAATTTCTTTGATCCACTAATGTCCAGTGTGCAATGTCCAGAAGTGTAAAGAATGATTGTGTCACCTCTGAATGTGTGAATTATTAATTGTGCACTAACCCTCTAATGAGTTTGCTTGAAGTTTGGTGTGAAGGAAGTTTTCAAGGGTCAAGAGAGGAGTATGATATACTATGATCAAGAGGAGTGAAAGCTCTAAGCTTGGGGATGCCCCGTGGTTCATCCCTGCATATTTTAAGAAGACTCAAGCGTCTAAGCTTGGGGATGCCCAAGGCATCCCCTTCTTCATCGACAACATCATCAGGTTCCTCCCCTGAAACTATATTTTTATTCATCACATCTTGTGTTCTTTACTTGGAGCGTCGGTTTGTTTTTGTTTTTGTTTTTGTTTTTGTTTGAATAAAATGGATCCTAGCATTCACTTTGTGGGAGAGAGACACGCTCCGCTGTTGCATATGGACAAATATGTCCTTAGGCTTTACTCATAATGTTCTTGGCGAAGTTTCTTCTTCGTTAAATTGTTATATGGTTGGAATTGGAAAATGCTACATGTAGTAATTCTAAAATGTCTTGGATAATGTGATACTTGGCAATTGTTGTGCTCATGTTTAAGCTCTTGCATCATATACTTTGCACCCATTAATGAAGAAATACATAGAGCTTGCTAAAATCTGATTTGCATATTTGGTCTCTCTAAGGTCTAGATAATTCTAGTATTGAGTTTTGAACAACAAGGAAGATGGTGTAGAGTCTTATAATGTTTACAATATGTATTTTATGTGAGTTTTGCTGCACGGTTCATCCTTGAGTTTGCTTCAAATAACCTTGCTAGCCTAAACCTTGTATCGAGAGGGAATACTTCTCATGCATCCAAAATCCTTGAGCCAACTACTATGCCATTTGTGTCCACCATACCTACCTACTACATGGTATTTCTCCGCCATTCCAAAGTAAATTGCTTGAGTGCTACCTTTAAAATTCCATCATTTACATTTACAATATATAGCTCATGGGACAAAATAGCCTTAAAAACTATCGTAGTATTGAATATGTACTTATGCACTTTACCTCTTATTAAGTTGCTTGTTGTGCGATAACCATGCTTCTGGGGACGCCATCAATTACTCTTTATTGAATATCATGTGAGTTGCTATGCATGTCCGTCTTGTCTGAAGTAAGAGGGATCTACCACCTTAATGGTTGGAGCATGCATATTGTTAGAGAAGAACATTGGGCCGCTAACTAAAGCCATGAATCATGGTTGAAGTTTCAATTTTGGACATATATCCTCAATCTCATATGAGAATAATAATTGTTGCTACATGCTTATGCATTAAAGAGGATTCCATTATCTGTTGTCCATGTTGTCCCGGTATGAATGTCTAAGTTGAGAATAATCAAAAGCGAGAAATCCAAAATGCGAGCTTTCTCCTTAGACCTTTGTACAGCATGGAGGTACCCCTTTGTGACACTTGGTTGAAACATGGCATTGCGAAGATCCGGTAGTCCAAGCTAAGTAGGACAAGGTGCGGGCACTATTAGTATACTATGCATGAGGCTTGCAACTTGTAAGATATAATTTACATAACTCATATGCTTTATTACTACCGTTGACAAAATTGTTTCATGTTTTCAAAATAAAAGCTCTAGCACAAATACAACAATCGATGCTTTCCTCTTTGAAGGACCTTTCTTTTACTTTTATTGTTGAGTCAGTTTACCTATCTCCTTCCACCTTAAGAAGCAAACACTTGTGTGAACTGTGCATTGATTCCTACATACTTGCATATTCCACTTGTTATATTACTTTATGTTGACAATATCCATGAGATATACATGTTATAAGTTGAAAGCAACCGCTGAAACTTAATCTTCCTTTGTGTTGCTTCAACACCTTTACTTTGATTTATTGCTTTATGAGTTAACTCTTATGCAAGACTTATTTATGCTTGTCTTGAAGTACTATTCATGAAAAGTCTTTGCTTTATGATTCACTTGTTTACTCATGTCATTACCATTGTTTTGATCGCTGCATTCATTACATATGTTTACAAAAAGTATGATCAAGATTATGATGGCATGTCACTTAAATTATCTTTGTTATCGTTTTACTGCTCGGGACGAGCAGAACTAAGCAGGATCTGATACGTCTCCAACGTATCGATAATTTCTTATGTTCCATGCTACTTTATTGATGATACCTACATGTTTTATGCACATTATATGTCGTATTTACGCATTTTCCGGAACTAACCTATTAACAAGATGCCGAAGAGTCAGTTGCTGTTTCTGCTGTTTTTGGTTTCGAAATCCTAGTAACGAAATATTCTCGGAATTGGACGAAATCAACGCCCGGGTCCTATTTTTGCACGGAGCTTCGAAGGCGAAGGAGAGTCGAAGTGGGGCCACGAGGTGGCGACACCACAGGGCGGCGCGGCCCAGGCCCTGGCCGCGCCGACCTATGGTGTGGGCCCCTCGTGCCGCCTCTTGACCTGCCCTTTCGCCTACAAATAGCCTCCGTCGCGAAACCCCCAGTACCGAGAGCCACGATACGGAAAACCTTCCAGAGACGCCGCCACCGCGAATCCCATCTCGGGGGATTCAGGAGATCGCCTCCGGCACCGGAGAGGGGATTCATCTCCGGGAGGACTCTACACCGCCATGGTCGCCTCCGGAGTGATGAGTGAGTAGTTCACCCCTGGACTATGGGTCCATAGCAGTAGCTAGATGGTCGTCTTCTCCTAATTGTGCTTCATTGTTGGATCTTGTGAGCTGCCTAACATGATCAAGATCATCTATCTGTAATACTATATGTTGTGTTTGTCGGGACCGATGGATAGAGAATACTATGTTATGGTGATTATCAATCTATTGTTTATGTGTTGTTTATGATCTTGCATGCTCTCCGTTATTAGTAGAGGCTCTGGCCAAGTTTTTGCTCTTAACTCCAAGAGGGAGTATTTATGCTCGATAGTGGGTTCATGCCTTCATTGACACCTGGGACAGTGACAGAAAGTTCTAAGGTTGTGATGTGATGTTGCCACTAGGGATAAAACATTGATTCTATGTCTAAGGATGTAGTTGTCGATTACATTACGCACCATACTTAATGCAATTGTCTGTTGCTTTGCAACTTAATACGAATGGGGTTCGGATGCTGAAGGTGGACTTTTTAGGCATAGATGCGTTGGATGGCGGTCTATGTACTTTGTCGTAATGCCCAATTAAATCTCACTATATTTATCATATCATGTATATGCATTGTTATGCCCTTCTCTATTTGTCAATTGCCCGACTGTAATTTGTTCACCCAACATGCTTTTATCTTATGGGAGAGACACCTCTAGTGAACTGTGGACCCCGGTCCTATTCTTTACATCGCATACAATCTCCTGCAATACTTGTTTTACTGTTTTCTTGCAAACAATCATCTTCCACACAATACGGTTAATCCTTTGTTACAGCAAGCCGGTGAGATTGACAACCTCACTGTTTCGTTGGGGCAAAGTACTTTGGTTGTGTTGTGCAGGTTCCACGTTGGCGCGGAATCCCTGTTGTTGCGCATCACATTTCGCCACCATCAACCTTCAACTTGCTTCTTGGCTCCCCCTGGTTCGATTAAACCTTGGTTTCTTTCTGAGGGAAAACTTGCCACTGTGCGCATCATACCTTCCTCTTGGGGTTCCCAACGGACGTGTACATTTACGCGCATCATCACCTTGCAAGTTAAGAATGAACTCATCAAACTCAAGCATTTTTTGTTTCACTTTTAAGCTAGCATGATCAACCCCTAGATCATTTGATATGTTAGGCATAGAGGGTTTAGGAGATGATACCTCGGAAGATTTAGCCATGAGGCAACTTTCTTCCTTATTTTGAATATCCTCATTGGGGGATTCAATTGGTGATGAAGAGTTGTTGGAGAGGGAAGCAAGAGCAACCAATCCATTGGAACTTTCATCTTCTTCATCATCATCATCATCCCCGGATGTGTATTCTTCTTGAGTTGATAGCACAATAGATGTGTCCAAGGAGGACCTTGCCATGAAGCAATGTGCATTCTTGATGCGAGGGTTCTCAATGGGGGATTCAAAGAGAGATGAAGAGGGAATATTGGTGGTGGCAATGGCGGCCACTTCCTTTGAACTTTCTTCTTCATCACTACTACTCACAACTTCATCGAAATAATATTCTTCCTTAGTCACTAATACAATCCTTGATGGCCTCTTGCCCTTCTTACTCTTGTTGTAGAATTTCTTGTTGGGGGCCTTTGAATCTTTGCTCATGTCCTTGGGAATGAGCCTTCCACCATGAGTTTCTCTATGCTCATAGGGACAATCGGCTATGAAGTGGTGCTTGTCACCACAATTGTAGCACGATCTTGATTTTGGGCCCAAGCTCTTGAACCCACTTGAGTTGTTTCTCTTGATGTTGTCTTCCTTGGCCTTGGATGGATCAACCCAAAAGGTTTTTGCATGGAATGCCATGTGATCATTGTAGTGGTATTCCAAATCTTCCGGATAGGACATGCTCCAAGATGCCCTATATGGTTCTTGTGGGCTCCCTTCTTCCACGATATTGACCGTCAAGGCAAGATTGGTCCCTCTTGACATCCCAATGGCACGATTGCGAGAATCTTGAGAGTTTTGTTCGAGCACCTTGAGAGCTTGCAACTCGTGCACCACTTGTTGTGAGGTGAGAGAAGGATAGCTTTCTCTCCCAACTAGAGTCTTGACATCAATAGGTTCAAATGGCATCATGCAATCAATATACTTATCCTTGATCCAAAAATCATCAATATGTTGGGCACCCACATTCCGAAAAGCATCGGCAACTGTGATAAGTCTTCTATACATGACTTGATGATCTTCATCCGGCAACCTCATGAATCCTTCAGCTTGATTCCGAAGAGCACTATACTTGTTTCTCTTCATGCTTTCACTTCCCATGAAGCTTGTGTCCAAACCCTCCCATGCTTCCTTGGCGGTTGTGAAGTTCCTAACAAGAGACAAGTCTTGTGTCCCCACACTAGTTTGAATCATGTGCAAGGCAATCGAGTTGAGTTGGTTATCAACCTCTTCTCTTCTAGTCAACCTTTCGGGGTTGTAAGGCTTGTAACCTTCCAAGATAATTCTCCAAAGTTCATTGGAGGCACTACACACATAAGAGCGAAACTCAAATTGCCAAGTACTAAAAAATTTATCATTAAATTTGGGTGGATCACCCTACTGTTTATATGAGGATGGAGAACCGGGATATCGGGAGAGCGGAAAGGTGGAGCCACATTATTGTAGCTCACACCCCCACTAGTTGCCCTAGGAGAAGCAATGGGAGTTTTAATTGTGTTTAAGTGATCACCATCCAAGGGCTTGGTAGAGGAGGGTAACACCGAAGCACCTCCCTCTTCTAACGCACCCTTGTCCTTTTCCTTTTCCTCTATGACGGGAGCCACGGAGGGAACCGGAGTCAAAAGCTCGGAAATCATTTTTCTCATGCTTTCCATTTGAGCTTCCATGGAGAACCTCAAAGATGTTTCCATCAACTTGAGATCATCCATGGAGACCATCTTTGCGGCCCCTTCCGCAGGCGCGTCGTCCGGCATACTCTTAGGCGGTTAAGCCCAAAATAAGAGCCGAGGCGATACCAATTGAAAGGATCATATGCCGCACCTAGAGGGGTGAATAGGTGCTAACTAATTTTTAGTTCTTTTTCAATTTAGGCTTGACACAAAGGTAAATTCTCTAGATATGCAACTATGTGAATTTACCTATATGACAAGATCAACAACTAAGCAACATATAGCTAAGCAATATATAGGGAGGATAATAGGATAGAGGTAACCGTGAGTGGAGCACGCAGAGACACAGAGTTGATTCCCGTAGTTCCCTTCCTTTGCAAGAACGTCTATGTTCGGAGGAGTGTGGTCGCTACGAAAGCCAGACCAACGCCACGAAGGCTTCACTCAAGTCTCCTGTGAGCAAAGCCACAAAGGCCTAGCCCACTTTCACTAAGGGATTTCCTCGAGGCGGAAACCGGGCCTTTACAAGGTTCTTGGGGCACACATCCACAAATTGGAGGCTCCCAAATCTGTAACAACAACAACAAGAACAATATCAACTACAAACAACTAGGGTTTCTAAAAAGAGGAACACTAGCAAAGGGGCCCTCAAGCATATGAGGGGGAAATGCAAATCGCTTCGGTGAAGATGTAGATCGGGGTCTTCTCCTTCGAATCTCCAAAGATCAAGAGCTTTGGTTGGGTGGAGGAGGAGATATTGTGATTCTTGTGTTTCTTGAGGTGGCTCTAATGGTGATGAACTTGGCAATGGATTGAGCAGCTTGGGGAGGAGGAAGAAGGGGGGTATAAATACCCCCTTCCAAAATCCAGCCGTTGGGGCATTTCGAGGGCCGGATTTTCTGGGAAAATCCAGCCAAAAGTCCGGCCCTGATCCACACGTCCAAAAGTCATTATTAGCCAAAATTCAGGGCCCAGATATTTCGCAAATATCCGGCCCGGAAAATCCGGCCTCTGGGAAATTCCGGGCAAAAATCCGGCCCTGATCCAGGGGAGTACTGAGCCACTCGTCGAAAATTCCTTAGCCAAATTTCAGGGCCGGATATTTTGCAAATATCCGGCCCGGAAAATCCGGCCCAGAGAATATGTTTCTGCTTCCTTTTGTCTTGTTTTTCCACACAAAAACAACCATATACATATACATATATATTCTCTGCACCATCTCATCAAACATTAGTGTATCACATATATTGACATCAAACATTCAAAACATAAACCGAGAGATGTTCTTTCAAATGCGATCCTACATTTGCAAAAGGAACCAACAAATCGTCAATTTGTCACCAAAACTAAACTACAATTAGCTTTATCAAATATGCACTCACATATTCGTCGACAGTTGCGCCGCTAGGAGGATTGGACACCACTTGGTCCATTGCTGCTGCCCACTGGCTGCAAGCCGGTTTAATCGCGTCCCAACGAACTTGGAGGGATCGGTACGTGCGATCAACAGGATGGCGAACGCGCGGCATGAGCTTATGGAACTTGTCCTCGATGCGCTGCCAGTACCGCTTCCCTGTTTGATCGGTGCCGGAGACAGCATCCATCCCCACGGAGGCCCAAGCTGGGCACAAGGTGGCATCTTCAATCTTCGTGTAGTTGTTGGCCCGCCTCTTCTTCCGATTTCCATCGGCCGTGACCTCCACCACACCCTCGTCCCCTTCATCTTCCACTTCATCCCCTTCGTCCCCTACGTCCCCTTCTTCCCCTTCTTCCACCTCGTCCCCGCAGTCGTTCTCATTGCCGAACGGATGGAGTGGGTTAATGTTCACCTCCTCCAACATCTCCATGTACGAGGCGTTCTCGTTCCTAATTTGACGAGGCCTCAGTATCTACTCGCAATCAAAAAAACGGAGGAAGAGTTCATGTGTACCTTGTTGACCCCTCGTCGAGCACGTCCTGGGCGACGTTCGCGGTGGCTTCCGGTGGCGGCGGCGGCGGGGAGGGGAACGGAGGCGGGGCGCCACGGGTAGTCGACGCCTTCACTTTCGTCCTTTTCGGAGCCGAATTCTTCGGTCTCGCACGGGCTGCCTTCGGCTTTGTTGCCACCGCCGATATATCACCGGTGGCCGCCGCGGCACCGGATTGCGGGACCACATGCGTTCCCGCGCGCCGCCGCTTCACCCCACTCGTCGACGAGACCGTCGTTGCAACATCCGCGGGGGTCGCAGGGGTGGCAGCGGTCGCCGGGGTGGTTGGCGGAGCGGCGGAAGCTCCGGCGACCACGGGAGAGGGTGGCGGCGCCCGCGAGGTAGCAACGGCTGCCGGCGGGGTCGATTCGAGACTCATCGGGGACAAATCGGAGGGTGGCGGCACAGAGGAAGGTGAGGGCACACAGATCGGCGGCGGCAACGGTTAGGAGGAGCTGAAAGTTCCCTCGCGCGCAAAGTAGGGATTGTGTTCGGGCTGCGTTCGGTTCGCTCCGTCGGGAGCCGTCGAACGCAGCCCGAAAAAATATTTTCAGTTTTGGGTCGTTTAGGCGCCATTTTTCGGCCCGAATCCATAAACTGCTGTTCGTAACAATCTGTCCTCCACCCATCGGCCTCCGCCTTTTGGATCCGGTCACACTGCCCTCGTATGTGGACTCACAAGCCCTCTGCGCCGGATCCGGCCAAGAAGTGACCTTGATAGACCAGTATTATTGATGTTCTAAATAATCTGTAAGCCTGTTAAAATGGTGTCTATTGCTGACAGTTGTATCATTTTATTGCAAAAGAACAAATTCTGAATTATGTTCTCCAAAGACAGGTATTTATGTTCTCGATGAACTGCACGAATTTGCATGTGTACGGTTGAAAGTGTTTCAAAAAAAAATAGCTGGCATAATCCGAACTACTCCGTTGAAACTGTAGTAAATTAAACACAATAGATGTTCCTGATGTTATCTCATAACAGCTGTTAACGAACAGAACAAAACTGGCACACCACTGAAAGCTTCAAGTTTTGTTCTATTTAAGGGTAAGACCTACCAGGATGGCAATGGTTCAACAAACTGGAACAATTAAACAAGGCGCTGACATGGTGAATTCAGACTGCTGTTACATGGATGAAGATTTGTGCTTCTTTTTGGAGTGTGATTCTTCATTGCTTGCAACATATGACTCTATTTTCACATTTTCCTGTGCCTCGCTATTCCTCAATTTCTTGGCCTTTTTCTGCAAATGGAGAATAATCGCAGAAATGTGATACTACTGCAGTGGAATCAAATCGCATACTCTCCCTCAAAAAACACGGCACATGATCCAAAACAAATTAAAAAGAACAGATATGAAAAAAGTAAGCAGACCATGAAACCATAACAGCAATGTACCTTCAAGGACTTCGCAATATCAGCAATCCCATTGTTGTCATCAGTAGTTTTGGTGGATTGAGTGTTCTCCTGAAACCCATAACAAGATTTAGTAACTACACAAGCGAAAGAGAATCCCACTGAAAATATACAAGAGGACATTCTGACCTTGGGTGGAACAAATGCAGCTTCTCGCTTTCTTTTCTTTTCCTCTGATTTCTCTGATTGCTTATCTAGCTTATCTTGCCATTTCTTTGCTGACTTCTTCTTGTCACTCATGAAATACTCACCACTCTCCAGTTCAAGATCAATCTACATCCAGATTGATAAATTAATCAACAGCAGCACAGTAGGCAAAACAAGAACATTTTCAAGTACCCACAGTACAAGAAAAATTATTGCACATGGGTTTTGTTTCCTTCAAATTCAAATAGCTAATGGTGAACTGCACAACAACTCTAGAAGTGAAAGAAACAATTGACTTCACCTTGCTAGGCTGTTGAGGAGGCGGAAAGGGTGTGTACTGTTTCTTCTCCTTAGTATTCGGTTTCTTTTGCTTGACATTCTTTCTGAAAAATAACAAATAATGAGGTGTAAGATGCACACTGTACTTTTCAGAGGTAGTAACTCATGAACAGAAATGTGATGCAAGTTCCTTACTTCTTAAAGTTTGGGAGAAACCTGTCCCAGCTTTCAGTGGCTAGGGCAGGATTTTTAGCCAGCTCACGTTTAATTAGTAGTTCCTGCTTAGTTTAACAACAATCGATGAGAAATCATATTTTGCATCCCTTCAAAGATAATATCTCAAAAACAAAACCAGTCACCTTAATGTGGTATACTGGATGCTTTATGTTCTTTATGCAGTCCTCCACAACCTTTCGGACTTGTTTCAGTCCCTTAAAGGTACCCATGGCAGCAACAGTATTCCCCTTTTATGATGGAAAAAATACACAATAGTATTTAATAAATGAAAAGATACCAAGTAAAAAAGCGGGTGGGACCCAAAATGTAACTTCAAATGCATTACGCAAGGTAAGAAATTAAGAAAACCTGAACTAAGATGTAGCAGCCAGTCAGAATCTCTATAGCCTGCAGTACATAAAACAACATGTTAACAAAGGGTGGACAGATCACCATAGGACAGGAACGATATGAGATATTTACCTTAAGGGTGGACAGATTAGGACCTAGAAGACGTTCTCTCCTTTTGACAAATCTTTCCTGTGATAGCATGGTATTAGCTTACAGGAGCATAAAAGACAAACTCATCAAGTCGCAACATAGCACAGATAGGTGCTGATGACAAATATCAACAAGCACGAAGTGTTTCTCTGTGCAAAATTAACAAGTATCATTGATAATAGAGCAAAACGAGAGAACTTATTAGCTTATCAGACCAACTGTTCGCATATTTGGGCGGATGATACTCTTAGGGAGGCAACAAAGCGCAGCACATGTGATTGTGACACGCGGATTTGCACCTTATACAATCATATGCATGCCAAACCAACAAGCACATCTATAAGCATGGGAACCGCAGAGGTTTTGGACGAAGGAACCCAGAGTCTGACAAATATGAAACGGACAACGCTATAAACCCAGACCATGAACTATAAACCGAGTTTCTACTTGTGGTAAAAAAACAGTCATCTAGTGTAATTAGTGGTGCCATATAAAATGCTTCTATGGTATCCTTATGCGCTTGATTCCATCATTCTACTTGGCAATTACATGTCTGGTCTTTACATGTTTTTCCTATTAACCACTATGTTAAGATGGAACGGACGTCGTGATATTCAGTAATCAAACATAGTCGAGGAATTCCTTGAAAGAAGCCAAGATGCACATAACTGAACTTTGAGCGATGAGACAAAGTCTACCTTGTTTCTTATGATGCTACCAATCTTGATAATATCACAGTTCATCTCATCATTGAGTACTTTGATTGCCTGCGGGGGAAAACAACAACAGAAGCATATAGATGAAACAGCTCCCAGACAAGGCATCAAGGTGTTGGTGGCATTACACTAGGTGGCCGTGGGAGTATATCATAGGTTGCAAGAACACAATATGTATATATCCTAATGTGGGACGAAAAGTCAAGACAATCTCCACAAAGTATATAGCAGAACTTGCGTAGCAGCTAAAGGGGTTGGTAACAGAAGCAGTGCATACTTGGGGTGCAGGGACACTCCGCGACAGGAGTTTTATGAGGTCCCTGGCCTTGAGAATAATGTATGGGTCCCTGGTCTTCCTGGTGGTCGAAACCGTCATGGAACCTTCCACCTATGCACAGAACAACAAGAGAGATGCCACAGAACCGTCTCAATACTTAAAGAACACTTCAAAATCCAAACAAGTAATCACCGGTCAAGTACCAGATTGAGCTCGCACGAGACCCCGAACTCCTTGAGCGCGCCCTTGACGATCGGCCACGCGTCCTGCAGGTACTTCTCTGCACTCGGAACAAGCAACAGCTCATCGATTCGCATTCAGTAAGACTTCAAACTACATCTAATTTCCAACGGGGGGAAGAGGATAGTGGGGGGCGGATATGGTTACCTCGGTACTCGGGGAAGAGGGTGGAGAAGGAGCTGACCTCGAGCAGGCCGCCCTCGTTCCAGGAGGGGTCGAACTTCTCCACCGTCCAGCGGTCGATGTTGGGGTCCTCGTCCCACGGCTTCTCCTTGTCGTGCTTCCCCTTCCGCTTCCAGTTCTTGCCCTCCGGGGCTTCCGCCGCCGCGCTCGCTTCGACGTCCGGAGCCATGATGATGGCCGGAGGGAGTAGGGCTTTGGACGGCTCTCAAAGGGGAAGGGGGCGGAAGAGAGGAGGTTGTGGCTGCTGTTGAGGTTGCGAATTAGGGTCGATTATTGTGACGCGGCCGACGGGAGCAGGGAGGAGGAGGAGGGGCTGAGGAATGGCCGAGGGTTCGGCCGTTTGGGGTTTGGGGTTTGGGCCTTCCGGGTTTGGGCCTAGCTCTAAATTTTGTACTCCGTATATTCTTTTTTTCAGACGCTGTTAGCTGACCAGAGTGCTGCGAAGTGTCTCCCAAGGCTGAACAATTAATTCAATTAAATGAATATACTCATTGACATATTCAAATAGTATGCAAAGCTTCTCGAAAAATGTTTTAAAGCAAATTCAGTGCTCAAAAACCAAAATTTAAGAGCATCTCCATCAGCGTTCCCCAAAGCGGCACCCAAAGGGATTTAGGGCGCGCCAGACAAAATTTTGTTCTCAGCCGCGTGCTCCAAAGTCTCCTTCCATCCGGAATACGGTGTCCGGCGCCCCGAGCCCATCCTCGCTACACAGGGGATGCTCCGAGCACGCCGGACACAATGAAAAGCGAGGCGAGAAGATACGGGCCCGACGCGTCAGTGGCACATTCAAGTTTAACCTAACCGTCGCCTACCTCGCGACAGAAGTTATTGGCGCACAACGACGGTGCAGTTTCCGCAAAGGCGCAGCGAAGCGTCTTGTCGCGCCTAGCTCTCTGTGCCGGCGTTAATGAGCACCACTGCTCCCCCGCCTCCCTCCGGCCTATAAAGAGGAGCGCTCTCACACCGTCCCTCACACACAAACCCTAGCGCATCTCTCCCCAACCCTAGCCACCACCATCTCAAGAGTCGACGCCATGGCTGGTAGATGCCCAGGCCGAGGTCACGGTCGTGGTCGTGGCCGAGAGCTACACGGCCGCCGTCGCCTGCGACGTCGTCGTCTTCATCGTCGGACCTGCAGGAGGAGGACCGTGTTGTTCGAGTTCGTCGTCGTCATCAAGGGCGACCCACTCGGCATCCAGAGGCTGCCGGACAAGTTCGCCGAATTCATCGCCATCAACGAGTCGGCCGCGCTGCATCTGCGGGAGGCTGGCTGCGACTGATGCCGGTGGCCGGTGGACGTGCTCACGGGCGCGGCAAGATGTACCTCCACACCGACTGGGAGAAGTTCGCGTGCTACCACAACCTCAAAGCCGGCTGCGTGCTCACATTCTCCTACCTTCGCGACACGGATATGCGTCAAGGTGTTCGATGACACGCGCTGCCGCCGGCACTACCGCGGCGACAGCGATGAGTAGGACAATTGAACACGCCGAATGTTCTTTCTTCGTAGCGAAAATAGGCACAGATATTTCTGGATGTCCTTCCTCGAAAGAACCAACATGGCTAGAATGCCTGCGAGTGTTCTTTCTTGACAGTGAACATGCGAAATCTGCAATGACACTAGTTAGGTTTCCTCATTTTCCAATGTTTTAACTATGCATTAGTTTATGGAAACCATGTTCCAAACTATGTCTTATAGTTTGTGTAAAACCATGATCCCAATAATGTATTAGTTTGTGAAATGTTCCTTCTCTCTATTGAAATAAAAATGCAAAAAAAAACATTATTTTAATGTTAAAAAAAGTTTGGGGCGGCGTTTTGGGGACGCGGCTGGGGAGCAACATCCCCCCGGCACGAACAAAACACATCTCCAAACGCTCGATCCGGCGCCTGGAGATGCTCTAAAGCAACAATATATGTCACACATTCATCCATGTTGAGAGCAGCCATAAAGAGGGTCCGGACATTTTCATCAATATCCATCTTCTTCATTGATGATCTCATGTCAAAAAGAACGAAGGTACATCTGGTGATCAGAGAGAGGCAACACATGTAACTTCCGAGTTCCAACATTCATATCAGCTGCTCAGTCTTTTGCAAGGCTCAATTATTATGCAGATACCGTAACATTTACATGGATGTTCCGAAAACAAATGCGAACAGCCCCAAAGCACAAGGGCAGGGGGTAATACATGGACACACACCCCGAACATCAGATCGTCGGAACCACACCTATTAGCATATACACATACAGCTCTTGCAGAACATCTGAAGACGAAAAAAATGGAGGCGTGACGTCTTGCAAGGAAGGCAGACTAGCAGAGGAAACTCTGGTCGCAGACCACGGTCAGCTAGTCAGGTGAGTTAGGAGCATGTTAGGATTTTCCCTTGGGCTTCTTTCGTGATTTCAGGTCAATAACAATGACACTGATGTTGTCATTGCTCCCTTTCATCAGCGCTAGCCTCACGAGACAATCAGCAGCTGCTTTTGCAGCAGGGTTCATAGTGGGTTCGCCGCCGCCCTCATCAGAATATGCACCATCGTTTTTGTTCTTGTGCCAAAGAAGGATCTGCCGTCGTGCAATTTTGCATGCGTCCTCATTTGACATGACATCCCACAGACCATCGCTCGCTAGAATGAGGCAGTCATCATCTTTTGCCCGAGGAACAACAGTGACTTCGGGTTTTGGAATCACAAATGGTTTCAGGTATCGGTCCCCTGCAAGAAGATTGTTGAGTTCCGCTTCAAATTGATAAACCAAAGGGAACTTCAGACAGGCAAACAAATGCATAGAGAAATTGGCTGGTTTAATATCTTAGTTCAGTTAACTTCTCACATGGAACAGGGAAAACAGAGTTGTCCAAGTTTTAATAACGGAACTATTCAGACGGTGCCAACCATAAGAAACAACTAATATCTAATATTAGCCATGGCCATAGTTCACAACTATCCGAGGCACTTGCACAGATAACAACATAAGTATATATAAGGTACCTTTGTTCCTTCAGTAAGGAGGACATTTTACTTTGGCCTTCTTAAGGACATCTGCATCCTAATCCGAACACTTTCACAAGAACATATTGAAGTCCACAGACAACTTCGTCCCCATCCCCGTATTTCCAGGTAAGGAACCAAGACAAAAATGAGGAACACGGACTAATAGTAGCCACGATTTTTCCCAGATGGGAAAATGAGGAGTTGCAAGTTGCTAGTATATGAAATGGATCTTTACAGTTATAATTTACTGCCTGAAATGAGCTAATGTAGTAACGTGATAGCAGATGATCTCATATATTGAAATAGCACCTGAAAGAGAAATTGGCACAGTTTGTACAGAAAAAACATCCAAGATGTATGATCAAAATTGTGGCGCCAATTCAATTTTATGTATTCACAGGTTCATATGGAGAATGAGAAATATTACCTAGATGTTTCACACAATGACCTAGTACCAGAGACTTAAGATGATTGCAAATATTAAGATAAAGGTGATAGGTTTTTTTTTTTTTTGACAGCACAAAGGTTGATGGTTTCATATAGGCTTCCAGTGGTTCAAGTATCCTTGTTTACTGAAATCACAGATGATATGCAGCAATACCCCGATAAGGCGATAAGGCCATAGAACTACTACTATTTTAATTGTATGGATGTTTTGCTGTGCCGATTAAATTAATGCCATATATGCTGCATAGACAGAAGCAGAACACTTCAAGAGCATATCCTCGTACGATCCTACTTGTTCTGGAGCTTTTTTTGTCTGTCGTAGCTTACAAAGGGATGCCTCCTAGAGTTTACCAAAGAGCCTTCTGGAGATCATGATAGCAACGGTACATGTTGGCCTACCAAATTTATATTTTAAATTGGTCAAAAAGTAACAACAATCATGCTTAGACCTTAATCTTATTCGGAACATTTTTTACAACCAGCTTGACAGCATCAGTAATTTCATACATATAATAAGCTTGTACATGCAAAAGCAGAAACCTTACCTATTGACCGTGACATTGCGAGTATACCAGAGACACGATAACCATTCCAGTCAATGACCTTCCCACCTGCGGCCTCAATCCTGGCGAGCTCATCTTTCCTATCAGGCTGGAACACGGAAGCATGATCAGATAAAATTTTATAACTTAACTGGATTAATAAACTTAGCTGAGCGGTAAATTCCAGTTTGTACTTTGTGATCGATGGAGAGAGCAATCGGCTCCTTCCCCCGGCAGAGCACAACCCGCGAATCTCCACAGTTAGCAGCAATGACATGAGAAGAGCAGACAACCGCAACAACGGCAGTGGAACCCACGTTATCAGCGGCAATGGGTTCCGCACGGGGGAGTTCCCTGGAGCCATCGGAAAACTTGCTCGCTTTGCCGGACACCTCATCGTCGACCTTCTGGAAACAATCGCCGAAAACCTTCTCCCATGGTTCCTTCACATCCACCTCCCCTACTTCCCCCAGCCCCTTGCCGGCTCGCAGCACGTCCCGTAACACGACGTGGATCTTGTCCCGGCAGTAGTTTGCCACCTGTATGGACAGACAGCATGAAGCATGAGCAACAGAGCAAGAGGCCTCACGGTCAAATGTGTTTCGTTTGGGCCAAGAATCAGAAAGAAGATAGTACTTCCGAGCCGCCGTGCCCATCGTACACGCCGAAGAGGTGCGCAGGCAGCCGGAGCTCGGCGGCATCGAAGTCGACCCCGATCCCGCCCAGCTCCCGGCTGGTCGCGAGCATCCGCACGGGCACGTCGGCGAAGCGCGGCACGGCCGCGCACGCGTCCTCCATCTCCGCGGCATGGCCGCGCGTCGCGGCGCAGCCCCACAGCGGCACGCACTCCATGAGGTACACGCTCCTCTTGCCGCACCCGTCCGCCGCGGCGCGGACGCGCTCCCGGCTCCCAAGATCCGGCGACAGCGGCATCTCGCTCCCGCCGGCGCATTCCGCCGAGCACCCGCCGCGCGCGGCAGCCCCTTCCCCGGCGAACACCGTCGCCGCCATCACGAGTTCACTGCGGTTAGAACCCCGAAACTGCAAGAACGGCTGCTGCACCACGCGGCTGAGCCACCCACCACCGTAGCGCGAGCCGTGGCCTGGTGTGCGCGAATCAAGGGGGCAGCAATGGAGAAAGGGAGAAGAAAAGTAAGTGTGGCGAGCAGGGTGGGTGTCGGGTTCGGGAGTACGTGTACCAGGTGGGCGAGCGGCGTGGGAGATGGTGAGTGGTGGGCGACGGTGTTGCGTGTTCCGGCGAGGAGGAGGGGATGCCGGCGACCGGGACTTGAGTGAGGGAGCAAGGCACGAGCGACAAGGAAGCGAGGTGGAGGAATGTGATTGGGCGTGCCGTAACCAACAGGTGTCGCTTCTAGGCTCTGCCGCAAGTCTGCTGCTGATGACCGTTTTGTTGTTTTAGGCATTTCGGACACCCAAAATATCCGCGGGCGTCCGTTTGCGTCGCGAGGCGGACGCGGAAATGGTCGCGTGTCCGTTTTCTGGGCTGGCTCAGCGGGGCGACACATTTTGGGCGCAGGCCAGAATTCAAAAAATAGAAGCACGCATAAACTTTTGCACCAAATTTACAGCCGCACGAGGGCCAGTTGCATATCGGATTGCGCAAAGTGGAGACCAAAAGGCACAACAAGGCAGTGCAGCAATAAAAATGTCCAAAAGGAGGCCAAGGTGTTGAGCGCATGGCGCGGCGATCGGCGTCTCGCGCGCGGATTTCGGCGCCTCTTCATGAACCAGCCCTGGTGTCGTCGTCGACGCTGCTCAAGTCGGCTAGCATGATCCTAGTGTCCTCCGCAAGGATCTTGGCCTTGGCGTCCATCCTCCTAGCCTCGGCGTCAAGCAATTTGGCCTCGTTTGGACCTCAATTACCTCTTTGGCGAGGTTGTGGTAGATGGCAGTTGCGGCCTCTTTTTTCAGACGCCTCTTCTCGTCCCTAGCAGCCATGGCGGCATGATTGTCAGCCATCATCTTCTCCATGCTCATGGTGAACGCAAGGGCCTGCGGCTCCTGTAGATCGGCCTTGGTAGCCTTGTGGCCTCGTGGACGAGGTGGAAGGGCTGGACGACCTTGATCGTCGTCCTCGCCGTCGAGGTTGATCGCTGTCCCATTCCTCAGCCGTTGTAGGCCGCATAGCTTGTCATCCACTTGTTGGCGTTCTTCAGCACGTCCCAGCAATGGACCATATGGAAGCCCTTCTTATGCGTCGCCCTGAACTTCTCCAAGGCGCGGGATACCTGCATTCATAGCCGCCAATGATGTACATACAATGATGCACATACTGTTGAATGATGATGGTTCTATCGTGGGTTGTTAATAGCATGTTCGACCGCCGAGCAAAACTTGGCTGTCTCTTGCTTGATGTAGTTCCATCTTTTTCGGAGGGACTCTAACGTCTGAGGGCTTGTGATATTGTAGGGCGGGTGCCGCCTGGTCTCGTTGTACTGCTGCGAGACCTTGGCCCAATAGACCTTGCCCTTGCTGCGCGCCATTAATGCAATCATTGCTCGATGCAAGCCATGCTTCGCACAAGCACTTGTCCTCCTCGTCGACGAAGCCTTGTGTCCTGTGGCTCTCCCCTTCTTCTTCGCAGCTTTGTTGGCGCGTCGTCGAAGTCGTCCACCGACACGGGTGTTGGCTGCGTCTCTGGGTGGCGAACAGGCGTGCGGTTTCGATGTCCTCCGCGCGTTCATCTGCCGTTGGCTCCCAGTCATCCAGCGGGGTCGGCCGGATCACCGCGAACGAAGCCGCCGCCGAAGATAATTTCCTGGATGTCAGCCTCACGGCGGTCCTTCCAATACTCCTACGAATCACCGGACGTCACACGTATGAAACACGACGAACGCACACATCGAGAGAGCTCACGTACCGGGTCATCCATCGTCGGGGCAGCCGGCGCCATTTCGTCGAACAGGATGCAGGGTTGTGGCATGCTCTCTCCGCACTGGCGCGTCTTCGTGTCGCGCCCGAGCTGGAGTCACCGCTTCTAGGAGTCCGGTTGAGGTCGGGAACAGCCCCCGGTCAACTCCACCGGCGGCAGGCCGGACCCGAACCGCGACGCGGTGGCCCGCAGGAGCGGGAGTTCCAGGACGCACTGGAACTTACCGAGCTGACCGACGAGGACGGAGGAGCGACGGCGATCCCTCTCTCTTGACGAGCATGTAGCCCTCCGCCAAGGTCGGATGGAGGGCTACTTGCGCGACGCCGGCTTTGATCTGCATCTGCCACGCCTGCTGGTTGGCGGCCGCGGAAATCTTCATCTTCTGGTTCCTGCGCCGGCAGCGACGTTTCGCGGCCTCGATCACTTTCTCCTCCGGGGAGAGCACCTTCTTTGCAGCCTTCGCCTTTGCCTCCCGGCCGCCGCCGGTGCCGGCCCGCTTTGCTTCCGGCGGACCCTCCATTGTGGCTACGGTCGTGGCTACGTGGGAGTGTGGGGCGGCGGCGGGTGCGGCGGCGAGGGTTTGATCCGCATCCATGGCGGTGGCTGCGGCGGCGAGGACGTCCATCGCTTCTGGAATGTTTCGCGCCGGTCTAGTTTGCTTTTTCGCGCGGGGAATGGCCAGTGGCGGGAATTATATCCCTCGCTGCACGCGCGGGTCCTACGTCTTTTTCGGCGGTCACGACGCAAACCTGCCGCATATTTGGGCCAGGTTTGCGTCTCCGCGGGCGTCGCCCCGCTGGAGCAGGGCCCAGACGCATTTCCGGTCACGGCGGACGAAAACGGTCGCTCAGCGACCATTTGCGCCGCGCCGCTGGAGATGCCCTTAGCTCTGCTTCCTCGCTCGAGATATTGGTCTTCTCGATTTTTCCAGATTTGACTATGGCCATGAAACCAGCACAAGTGTTAGTTGAATAATATGAAACTTATCCAAACCAACTTTGTGGTAGTGTTTTCGCAAAAAAAAAACTTTGTAGTAGTATAAAATATGCATCATATATAGTTGGGAAATAGTTGATCACAAGTTAAATTCTCGAAATCGTGCACGCCTTCATTTCATGGACTACTTATTTTAATAAAAAGGCCAACTCTTTATGATTTGGGTAATATTCATTGTTTTAAAAATCAGCCAAGATACCAATTTATCGTGAATCGGGTGGTAACAGATAATATTTTGGCATATCGGTCGATTTATCGCCAGCATCGATATTTTGTCCGACTTTCAGTCTGATAGCCGATATTTCGTCCGATTTTTAGTATGATGGCCGATATTTCACCTGACTTTCAGTGAAATTTCGCTGAAATTTGGTCAGGCAATCGACATTTTCGTCTATAATCTTGTACTACTATGCACTAGCTCAAAATTTTCATTTTTCTGAATTCAAATGCAAAGAACTACGGCAATACTTCTGCTCAATGCTCTAATATTACCTTCATATAGCATATTATAGAAAATTTAGTGCCGAAAAATAGGATTTACAAAAATGGAAATAAGGTGATAAATGGTAGACCGATAAAATAGGTTAATCGGCTGATAAGCGATTAATCACCATTTTTTAGGGCAACTGATAAGCTAACAATTAATGATTTTTAAATATTGGTAATATTGTAATTGTGACGAATGACACTGTCAACTTTTAGGATTTGTTACTTCTACACCATTTTTTAGGCCAACTGATAAGCTAACAATTAATGATTTTTAAATATTGGTAATATTGTAATTGTGACGAATGACACTGTCAACTTTTAGGATTTGTTACTTCTACAGCAACCCATCTTTTGCATGTACCCCCTAGGTTGATTCTGTTCTTTTGCGCTCCATTCACAAAATTGTTTGTGTAACTTCTCAATGACTTGTAGTTCTCCTTTTGTACTAGCATTCTTCTAGAATTTTAAATTCTTTTAGTATCCACATGGTTTCCATTTCCGTGATCAGAACATACTTTTTTTGATGGTGTGAACCTTCAATAAACATTGCTAGTTTGGCCAACAAATATTTCCTCAGTGAAATTCTCAACCGGTGAATGTTTAGTAGGATCCCATGCATACTTCTTGTATTATCTCATAGAAATTATGTGTCATTCAGGAGTTCGGATCCGCCATAAAGTCGTGTTAGGTGTGAAAAAAGATACATGTATCTTCGTCCTGTTACATATGTCTGCATGACAAAGATAATGTGGATCACATTTCGGTTTAGTGTGTTCCAGGTATGATGCGTGGGTTTTTTTAACTAGAAGGATACCCCGCGCGTTGCAGCGGAAATTTCTCCGATAACTCTATTTTGTAAAAAACAAAAGGATATAAGTTGATTGGAATAGGATGTTATTTGTAGAAACATGCATGATTCAATTGGCGTACATAGTCAAGAGGCTAACTTAAAAAAACGGACTTGAAATGGTTATGTAGTTGGCGGCTAAAATTTGATGATGTGGATAATTGGATGGTTTAAAAAATAGATGATGTGGCTTGCATGTAGAGTATTAATGAATGTTAGTGGGGGATGACATGAATAATTGGATGGCCAATAGAATGGATGATGTGGATAGCTTGCATGTTGAGATAGACAACTTAAATGGCCCTCTAATGGGGTTTTGCTTTATAAGAGATATAGATCTCCAATGCTTGCCCACAACAACCATCTGGAGAATGGTGGAGCAACGAAATGGCTATATTTACAATAAAGGATTGTGATGCATTGATTATCTAGATATGTTGGTTCTTGTGGAAGAACCATAATGCATGGATCTAATGAGAAGCAACAATTTTATGTAGCCCAACTTGCATCAATGAATTCAAGTTATGCCTTTGGCTAGAGCCGAAGTAGATGGATCTTTCTATAGTAGTGTGAGATATAGTGAAAAACCAGTTTTGAACCCGAGCTTATATGCTCCTGGTTGAATAAAAAATAGAAAACAGATTAAAAAAATCTGAAATTTTTGTACGATGAACATAAACAGGTGTTTAGCTGCACAAAAAGTCGAGAAAAGACACATGTAGTGGTCAGTGCAAAAAAATACGGTGTTGTATGGAACATCTAGATTTATTGCTTACATCACTCTAATTTATCTTTTTCCAGAGACCACTAACATGTCTTTTCTGGGAGATTTTTGGTGTGCAGTTAGGACACTTGTTCATGTTTATTGTACAAAAAAATTAGATTTTTTGAAAAATTTCAAGTTTTGTATTCAACCAGGAGCATATGAGCTCGGGTTCAAAAATGCCTTGTCCGAGATAAAGTAGCAACTTAAGTTTTATGGTGTTCTTGCCCCATCATTCTCAACAGAAGCATGATCATGTAAATACCTTTGCCTTCAAAAAAGATGGCACCACGCTCAACATACTCTTAAAAAAACATTTGGGAAGTTACTTATGGTCATTGCCAACTATATGTGTCTAAACATCTATGAAACATATTTTTATAATTTGTATGTACACTTCTCTTGCGATGCTATGTCCCTGTGGTTATATAGCATCAGTCCATCTCTAGACGAATTTCAATGTGTCTATTCACTCATTCTAGTCCCTTGGATCCTTGGGATCGGACGACGGAGACGCTTCTGCGTCATTCTCCTTTTCGAGTGCATCGTTTTCGAGTTGGCTTTGTCTTGGGGACTAGAGGGATGGATGGTTGCTGAGACGGCTCGCTTGGGGCACTATGGCCAGTTTGGCAACGATGATGCGTCAAGCAGAGCTTGGGGGCAGGCTTCAATAGCCGGTTACCGGCTTGTCCGATGTGTACTCCCGTGCTTCGATGTGAAGTCCGAGCTGGGGTGGAGTGTGCCCCTAGCCCCCTCGGCAACAATGACCGGCAACCGGTGGCATGGCATACGATTCGGGCGGGGCAAGCCCAACATAATTCTCTAGTGATGCTCGACGACCAAGTCGGAGTTGTCTCTCGTTGCGTGTGTGGCCTATTGTTGGCATTTGGGCAGGTCGGTGGGCCATCAGGGGTTGTGCCCAATGTGATCGTGTTTCATGACGATATTGGTGCACTTGTATCGGTTTTTGGCAGGTTTTCCGCTAATAAATGGGCCACCTTCTTCTTTATCAATGAAAATGACAATTGTTTCAAAAAAATATTAAAATATTTGAACCTAGTCTGGAACCAAGGGAGGTTGTAGTATATGTTAGTGCAGTATGCAGATATACATAAATGATAAATCCTACCCCACACTTCCATTATATTCTATTTCTCCTACTATGTTTGATTAATAAATATCTATGTTTGACACAATTGTGCAAACGTACGTGTCAAGAGAACGCGTGCTCTAGCTAAGTGGAACCATTGGTGCAACCACTATTTTCCTCATGTCCATAGAAAATGTGCACTCCCCGTTGGACGTGGTGTTGTGTCGTGAAGCTGGTGACTGTGAAGTTGTCGGAGATATTTCCAATCCATTCCATCCATTGACCATTGTGAAGTTTCTTCCGTTTGACACGCCAGTGGCGTCCCGAAAGCACAGTGGCTTGGAACTTGGAAGGGACGCGTGTGTCCCGTCCAGCGAGAAAAACTGGCACGCTTGAGTCTCCGGCCCCGGCTGAGTCGTGTTTCGAGAAATATTTGCATCGTTTTTCTTGGCCTGCGGCTACGCTCACAATACGCCGCGTGGTGCCGGCAGAGTCCAGTGTCGCGCGAAGGTGGGGCCCGGTCGCCCAAGCCAATCATGGCGTGACGCGTAGCGCTAGCTAGCTCAGGATTTATAATCCTGGACGACAGATTCTGCTTGCAACGAGCGCACGGCATGTACGTTGTCGCGTTCCATTCCATGCAGAACTTTATAGACACTTTGGTGGCCTCGGTCGCATGCCAGGCCAAGTGTCGCTCCGGCGCACGCGTGGCCGTTGCAGCGTCGCCGTCCCGTCACAAACCAGGGACCACTGACCCTCCACATATGATTTTCTGGTGGTGAGTTTTGGCACGTTTTGAGTAATTTGACAATCAGATGATTTTCTGGCTTTTGAGATCTTTTGCTGGTCAGACTTTGTGAATTCTTTTCATCACGTGCCTGCCACGTGGTGCCTATTCTGATTTTTCAAATTTTATTTACCATAGGTAATGACACGTACCCCTTGTTCCGGTGAGAGACATAAGGCCGCTGGGGTTTCCCTCTCTCGCGTCAACATAGCCGCCGATCTGCCAGGTCTTATGTGGCTTCAGGGTCATAGAGGCGCCGTGGATCCCGATCCTTGTAGACGGGATGACTCCACATTTTGTTATTTTTTATTTGTTTAGGTTTTGTGTCATACTAAAAAATATGTGGCGGAGACGACTTCGTGAAGATGGAATAGAGTCCTCCCCATATACCCTCTGTTTCGGTGATGCATCTAGCTTCGTCGAAGGGCGAATGAAGGTTTGTCTTCGGCACATCTCGTCGGATTTGTTCTGTATCCTTTTGACCTACGCTTCTCTTCATCGGCTGCTACTCTCTTGCGTTGTTCATTTGAGACCTTAGCACGATGAGACTTTCCGTCTATCTACTAAAACAATCTCTCATATGATAAATTTTGCATGGCTAACAATGAGGGAGGGACGAGGATGATGGCGCGCATTCGGCTCGTTCGATGCTTGTAGTCGTCGCTATGTGCTCCAAAGCTTCTTTTTATAATTTTTAATACTTTTAGGTTTTCTTGTATTGCTGTTGAAGATTATGAATAGATAAAAAAAGGGTCTAATGCACTTTGGATTTCATGACGCTAGACATTTTTATATGCTCCTTAGTCGGTCTCACACTCTTACTAGATCACTACTTGCATAATTTGATTCCCTAGGAACATCAAACCCGACTTTTCCATACCCATAGTACCTCTTAGAAGACATTGTCTAAGGATAAATCGACATTGACCTTCACATAATCCTACAAAAATCTTTGCTTTCCTTTGTTTCAACCGAGAAACTATTTAAGCACATTCATGTGTTCCGATATCTGCACGATTATGTGACAAGACACCTGAATCATAATTCTCTATTTTCTCGACTTAAAAACCGGCCTACAAACTAATTAAAAAGATCCTTTGGAAAATTTTCAGTGAACGAGACCTGGCAGCGGGAATTTATCAGTGTTCATGATATCAGTACTCATTTGTTCAGAATTTCAGATACTCCATAGGATGATAGGACTAGCTATGATCAGCAAAGGATGGTGTCGTCATGCCTTGCGTAGATCTCATGACCATTGACTATGATTTGCAAAATTCGCTTTGTTGCGTGCTTCCCCGTCATAATCTACGCGGTGTTGTTGGGTCAGTGTCTTGACACTTGGCGAAACTATTTATTCTCTCTGTCTGCAAGGTGTCCAAACCGTACGTATTTGATCGGTCTTCACTCATAAGCTAGCAACCGGTGTCAAGGTCCTCTTGGTCAGTATGCTGTCCGTTTGTCGTTGCCAACTACCAGCCACACTCAACGATCTTTTTGCCTACTGGTATTCATGGTTGCCGTGTCTATTAGACTGTGCTCAAGGCCGAGGAAAATTTTCTACTCCAGAATTATTAAGCGGGCCAAAAGGACTGTCCAAGTGTCCCGGACTACAATTTCCTGACACATCTCCCCTCCTTTCCCTTTGAGTGATGGTTGATGATACTATGATTTTGATAGCTTTAGGGATTGATAATAGTTGATTAACTATAAAGCTTCTATCGGATCTTTTAAGTCAACAATCAGTGCCTTTTCTGACGTAAATAATTTACCACATCTAAGGTATAGTTTCAGTTTGAAAGGTAGCACTGTACAAGCAGTGGCCTGGTGGAGAAATCGTAAAAATGGCATACCCAGTGTTAAAAGCTCCCACACATTGTAGGATTTGGGGAAAGGTATTTTTAGACGCTCTGGTGGAGCCAAACTGAGAAATCGTAAAAGAAGGGGAGAAAAACAAAAATTATAAGTACTACCAGAGAACCAGTCAATCGATCAAACCAAAAGACTTACTAGAAACTTGGCGTACTGGAGAGGTATTGTGCTTATGGAAGTATCAGAAAAGAAATGGCAACAAGTCTGTACTATGTACGTGGCAAAGGTTTATGCAGACAAAAATATAAGCCCAACCGCATCGAGCTTCCCCAAACTCCAAGCAGCATAATAAAAGAACATACGAGTACCCAATTTTATGCCCTCCCTTACCAGGTAGAGGCTAGTTGAATGCATACCTCATCTTTCGTGTATGTATTTGCACGTTCAGAACCAGGAAAACATCAGAACAACACTTGTGCGCTGAGCTGAAACAACCTTACATCTGATGAAACCTTCAGTTCAAACAGAAAATTAGGCCTTCTACACATAGACGACCGGCTGCAGTTAAGCATATACTACATACAAAATGAGGACACCAATTATTTGGATGTACAGCAATGGCGTCAAGGCTGGTGATTATGAGCCTCACGTAGGGCTACACTGCATCTCACATGAGAGGCCCAGACTTTGAGTTGGGAAACAAGGAAAGCCCAGCCCTCTCATCATGGAAATGAGTTGTGAGGTTGACTGAGGTGTTGGCATTCAGGCCGGGATTTGACATGTCCATACAGTCAGTAAATGGATCGAAGAAGTCCGAGTACCTCACGTTGGCTGCTGGTATCTCTGGCAGAGAGTTCAGAATCCCATCGAATATCCCATAATTCTCATCAGCTTGTGGCAGAAAGGCAGAGATATCAGATTCTGATGGAATGAGAGACATGAAGTCATCAATTTCTGGTATTGGTAGCATGTCAGAGATATGCTCATCGAGTTGTAGCGGTACAGTAGCAAGTCGATCATCTCCCGCCTTCTTTGCTCGGATGACCTTTGTATGACACAAGTACAGCAAAGACTAAGCAACTACTAACTGCATGCAAAAATTAGTGAAATACTTAAATAACCAGGAAGAAAGATGGAGTACAAATCTGTTCTTATCATCATCTCTGTATATCATTATGAAGTCTCCTACTCGAAGGTTATGAGTTCTGACATAACTCCCTGGGATGTGTAAGAGAGGGCACATAAGCTGTGAGAACATTGGTCAACAAATGTAACAGAGAATAAAAAGGTTGAAAATAAGATATTCACCAGTATTCTCAAGTACATACATCCTGCTCTTGTTGTTTGGCCAGTACCTGTATGAGAGATTACAAAACTGCATCATTGCACTGGGCATGCAAGAACGAATTGAACATAAATGCAGGGATGAAGCTGCAACAAGGATCATCCGTGATATTCACATGTTATCATTCTAATGGTTCTGCAAATACCCACCACATATGTAATCGATTTCTTGTTAGACATGACAGATTTTGGAAATAATGTCCAACATCAAAACCATACGATTTTGCTTCTTTTACAGGAAAATACCCACAAAGTTATCCAAGTGTATGGCTCAGAGATAGAAAAGGTGAAGTATGACAATATTATATTGGTACTGTAACTCATAGCAGAAACTTTTAAAGTCAAAAGTTCTACAACTTGTCCAACCTGTACTTGAAGGTCCACAGTTCTGCATTTAGCAAATCGTGCATACATAAACTTCTGCCTTCCTTTGATGTCAGATTTGGGAGGTATGCCTCCGCTTCTTTCTGAGACAAATGTCAATAGTTAGAGAGCATGATCTATGGAATATGGGGTTAAAATGAAGTTGTAAAATCGGTTTAAGTAAGAACTCACCTTCGGGAGTATAATTCTCCCAAGCTGGCTTATGTCACTATTTCGGAGCTCCTTCTGCAGAACTACTCGCAGCCCAGCCAATTGATGCTACATAAACATTGTAGAATCTTTTAACCCGAGAAATATGAACTAGTTTGATTAACTACGTTTTTTTCTTTAACATAAAAATAAATACTTTCAATATATTTTGCATAAATCTTACATCTGGATCAAGAAGAGCTCTATTCAAATCCAGCACATCTGCCTATCATGAATAGAAGAATTCATTTAGAGAGCAGGAAGGAAAAAACACCAAGTGTCACATATAATTTCACAAAACCAAGTATAGGTGAGCAAATCTTAGTCCCCTTGAACCTACTAGAAAAGATTAAGGAGGACGTGTTTTCTTGTACAGCTGCCAAAGCTACTCTTAGCAAGCTAACTTCTGTGAAGCTAGGACTTAACCTGTTGCTTTCTTATTCTACCTTTCCAATGAAATGAAACGCAAAAATCTTTTTCCGTTTTACCGAAAAAATGTATAGTAAACTTTATTTCTATTTCATCTCCTTTTTATTGTCAATATCAGGCCGGTCCAAAGATTTCGGGGGCCCTAGGGCATAACGACACCATGGCTCCTTGTTCATAGTGGCAAATCTTTCATAGGGAAGGGGGCCATTCCCCCCTACTCTAGAAATTTTAAGCATGATTGGGCCCCTTAACAATCTCCATCAAACTTCGCCACTTAGTCACACACAAAAGACTTAAAAAGATATTAGTATTAAGCAAGATAAATATTAGGGTAATGTAATAAAAACAAAATAATATTTACATTTGAAAGATCCATGGTATTCGAAATCTCATTGAAGATATTCAAAACTTTTTGTTTCTATTGACCGAGCTCTCAAACACTAGATGCTTGATAAGTATGTAGCTCTAGGATTAATCATAATATTTATGAGGGTCAGTATTATTATGCACATTTGAAAAGGACAAAGAGAAATTGTGTCATCAGGAAAAACTATTTATTAATATTTAAATTTTTTTGTTAAAATGAGTTGGAGTAGTAGCACAGTAAATTGCAGCTTGGGCCTTCTTATTTTCTAGAACTATTTTAAATTGTACGAGTACATGTTAAAATATTTTTTGGGGTAAAAGGAGTTAGAGTGGAGGCACGATAAGCTGCAACTTAGGGCATCTTGTGCCTAGGCCCTAGCTCGTGAGGGCCCGGGGCGAGGCCCCCTCTGCCCTGCCCTATGGGCCGGCCCTGGTCAATATAATAGGCACTCCTTCCTTTTGTTCCAAGTAGGCAGTTAATATAGGAGAAAGCAAAGGCAATAACCCAGAGGTTCTTTTGAACGGAGAAAGACATATTTGCAACAGTGTTCTCTCCATTTGCAATTGATTTCACTGCTCTTGCTTGTATTGTAATTATGCAGAATAATATAATCTTTAGCTGATTACAGAAGTGTAGTATAGCTTAAGAAGAGGGAAGGACTTTTTTGTAACTTCCACTTGAAACAGTAGCTACATCACACTGCAAAAATGACCAAATCAAACATGGAAAACAAAGACTAGCACCTTCAGATTATAGTTAGCTCAACATGAATTTACTTGGAGCCATGAAAGGCGAAAAACCCCAGACCTAAGGAACCATTGGTTAATTCACCACCCTGACAAGAAGTTCACTGGTAACATAATTAATTTTTTTGGCCCATGCTTTGGAATAGGTAGTGTAAAAAATAAGAAGATTCACCTGGAATGAAAAATTCTATGAGTTTATCTGACATGTACTTCTGTTCCCTACCAGTTTTGGGCTGTATTATGCTACTGAGAAAACACAAATCGTATGGACAGTTGCTACCAACTTTGCAGTGCAATGACACTAACATGTTTGGCCATACTGCACATAACGACACCGATGAAGTGACGTTTCCAGTATGTGATGGGCTAAATCATGCACTTGGAACTAATGCTGGGTGTAACTTCTACTATATAATATCCATAAGTAGGCAGAGCTGTTCCCTATATATATATATACTCCCACCAAACAAAAATCTAAGTGTCATGAGTGTGTAATTCTACCATTGCACGTAACTACATTGGCAATGTGATGCATGTGAAGTTGCGAACCGCTAAGTTGTGGACTTGCAACCAATAGAAAAGTGTTCCTGTTTACCCTGAAACCGCAAGATTGGACCTACAGGGCGTATTCTATTCATGTGTCCCATGACGGCAGGTGAATTAATTAAGACATCTTACTCCAGTTAGTACTACTCTGGTTAGTCCCAAAACATACGGAGAAGATAATTACTTTATGATGATGACTGACCAAAACTATCCAAGACAAGGCTATCACCGTTGCAAAATCCGACAGAACACTAGAACAGTCATACCTTACCATAACCTACAGCCTAGGAATAACCATGACGCCTGAGAAAAATCATTTAATCGATGATCACATTCACACCTAGACACAAATCCGTACGCTAGGTCGGTCAAATCTGATCGCGGAGTTGGAAAGAACACCTGCTGGCGAGATCTGCTATACTCGCAAAAATGCGGCAAACAGAGCAGCAATCCGACGGATCGGAGTTCCGCATCAACCGAAAATGTCAACAGCTACAGGCACCTCGATCGCAATCAACCGAAGTTCGAAAATCCGGCAACATTGTGAGCAGGACGAGGAAGGAAAGTCCCCCTTTCCCCTTCCCCTGGGCCTCCAGCCCACCGCACCTCCCCGCCACCGCGGCCCACCACCGCCTCCACGGAGATCATCAATATATACGGAGGAGCCAAGCCGAGGGACCAACAGGTAAAATGGTAGGGCGAGTCCGTGAGTTCCGAGGCACTCACAGGTCGGGTCGCCGGCGGCCTCCTGACGCGGCCGCCGGACCTGCGCTTCCGGGTGACGAGCTGCGGCCGCGGCGCGAAGATTCCGTCGCCGGAGGGGGAGCGGCGCTTGCCGCTGACGCCGGCCATGTCGACGGGAGGACGGGAGGAGGAGGAGGATGCGGCGGCGGCGGCTAGGGTTGGTGCCGCGCGGGGCGCATTTATAGGCGGGATGGCGGAGAATCGGAGACGGGGGCGCGGCGCCAAGTGGCGGGCGAGCTCTGAAGCGGGTGCAGGTGGGGCGCCAACGCCCGGCGGGCCGGTGGCGAGGGCGCGCGGGCGCGGCCAACCGCGGGGGCGCAAGGTGGCAAGCGACGGGTGGGCGGCGCGGGGAGGCTGCGGCTGGCGTTTTTTCCGCATCGGGATTCCCCGCCGCGGGACGCCGGGACGGACAAATGGCGATGTAAAAACTTTTGAAATCCGGGGGCTCGCTCGCCCTCGGCCTCTGCCTGGTTTTGGGTTCCGTGTGTAGCACCTCGCTTCTCTCTCTTGCCCACTACTGCCGCCCCGCGAGAGCTCTGCTCATTCACTGGTGCTAGGCTGCGGTGAAGCTTGAAACATGGGGCAGCTTGACTAAATATAGCCCTAGTTAATGAAGATGCTGTTGTTTTACTAGGAGGGGAAAATTCTGCAGGATAGTACGTAGTATGTTTGTAGTACTAGCTTGAGAAATGAGAAGAGCAAATTAGGTCACGTTGAGAAACGGAGCACTGCAGTGGCAAACCATTTTTCCTCATAGCAACCCAAAATGTCAGAGACTATTCAGATTTCAGAACACTGGCTAACCCAAAAGCATTGCACCGCATGTCCGCAACCTCATATTCCGAACCATTAATTGTTTCGGTAGCACAAATGCAAAGCTTCGATGTTGGCATGCACAGAAAAGTCCACTAGTCCTCTTTATTACTCACTCCCTTCACAAGGTTGGTCAAAAGTCAAACTTTGTAAAAAAAATATCAAACATTTAGGAAAAATATCGATAACTACAATATAAATTTATTGTATTAGAATCTTAATAACGTATATTACCCAATTATATGATATTATCAATATCGATATTTTTCTTCTATATTAGATCAAACTTTACAAATTTTAACTTTGACTAAACCCAACACGCGAGGTAATGTGAATGCAGAGAGTATCCTTAGAGCATCTCCATCCACGTTCTGGGGCATGTCAGATGTTTGACCGTCCCTAGCAGTGCGCCGGAAAGCTTCTTTCCATACGGTGCTGCAAAGGTTGTCAATATACGTGGATGATGTGGTTTTGTTCCTCGGACCTGAGCCCCAGGAATTACAGGCGACAAAGAGGATATTGTTGATCTTTGGAGAAGCATATGGGCTACAGCTTAATTACCGAAAAATGACTGCAACGCTAATCAACGGCTCCGATGAAGATGAGGAGAGGATCACAACAAAGTTGGGATGTGACATGGCGCAATTTCCCATCAGACATCTGGGGCTACAACTAGCTCTTAGACCACTCACAAAAGCGCAATGGAAACCCCTCCTGGATCAGTTAATCAACTGCGTGCCAGCTTGGCAGAAAGGGCTCATGAAAAGATCAGGGGGACTTGTCCTGGTGAATCATGTGATAGCCACCAGGGCAGTCCATCAAATGTTGGTTGCAGAGGCACCGGCATGGCTGCTTGAGGAGATCACCAGATGGATACGAGGCTTTTTCTAGGCCGGAAAAAGGGAGGTCAATGGAGGGCAGTGCTTGGTTGCATGGGAAGGCGTTTGCAATCCGCGCAGATATGGAGGCTTGGGGGTAAAGGACATGCGCTTGCAAGGCTTGTCATTGCGCGTTAGGTGGGTTTGGCTCAGGCGCACGGATCAGACCAAGCAATGGCAAGGATTGCCGGCGATCCAAGATGTTGAGGCACAACATGTTTTTCAGAGCCTAGCGCTTTTCTCAGTTGGAGATGGGGCCAGAACCTTATTTTGCAGAGATCGCTGGATCTGCGGCCGCACGACAGAAGAGATTGCGCCAGTTCTGGTAGCGATGGTAAATACCAGGAAAAAGAACACGAGACTGGTGGCCCAAGCATTGGAGAATGACACTTGGATCGGAGACATATCGGAGGAGATGACAATCGAGAGTTGTATCCAGTGCGTGCGATTATGGGGGGAAATCGAGAGGGTGGACAGAGATATCAGCGAGCCTGATCGCATAACCTAGAAAGCTGCAGAATTGTAATAACCCAGAACATAGGAACAACGAAGGGTAGATTTAGAAATGGGATGTGCATTTCATCGCAAAACGGGGGAAATTTGCAACTAAACCTAAGAGGGATTGAGGTTCTCTCTCATTTTGCACTTAGGGTTAGGCAATGTGAGTTAGGGAAATTTCGACATGATCTCTTTTGTATCTTGTTGATTTGGGAAATTGATTTCATTTGACAAGTGTTAAACATTAAACAATGATCATTACACAATATAAATATGAATTGACAATTCAAACACAAGATAATATTCAAATCATTTTGGATTTCAAAGTGAGTATCAAATACAATATTTAATCAAGAATATACACATGACATAATGCAAAAGCTCATAAACAAAAACTTGAGCTTTATTGATAACACAAACAAATTACATTGTCTTTACAGAATTCTTGATACAAGAATTGAGGAATAATAAACAGAAATAAAAATGAAGATTACAATATAGTTCCTAAACTAAAATCTAGACTATATGACTTGAAGTATCTCTTCATGGCCATGTCCATGATTCAAAACCTGCAAAACATAAAAACCAATACTAGACAGAATGTTAAGTGTAGAAATTCAGTTTGGACAGATTAGTGTGACAGATTCAGTTTGGACAGTTAACCAAGTGTCATAGACACTTGTGCTTGTCCAAAACTTGGACAGCACCAGGATAAGAAGGAGCAGACCAAAACTGAGCAACCATCAGGGGCTCAAGTTTCAGCATATGAGCACACTGCTCATGTGTGCTGTGCACACAACAGCAAGGGTGCACTAGCCTAGTCATCAAGCAAACCAGGCTTGTGTGTCAAGGCCAGAGAGGAAGTAGAGACCATATAAATAGCACACAAACCCTAGAACCATGACATCGACCACATATGCAAATCACCAGGTAAGGGTGAAGGAACAAGCTCAGTTCATCCAGTTCTTGAGCAAGAACAGAACCAACCCATACAAAACCACTCAACCACCAGGAATCATGGTGACTTGAGAAGATCATCCAAGACCTGGAGGTGGAGAGCTGTACACAAAACCAAGTCTGCATCAACCAAATATTTCTTTCTAGGAGCTGGAACAAGGTATACCTAGTTCCTGGAAAAGATCCCATGGATCTAATCCATCATATGCATGAGCATGGGATGAGCAGATGCTCATATGGGTAGATCATCACTTGGTTTTCACCAAGGATTACTGCCAGTCAAAAGCCACTAAAATATAAAGCATCTAGGTACAGATCCTATGCACAAGAAACTAGCACATATGTACAGATGCACACACTAGCCAGATTTGATGCACAGATAGCACCAGTAGATGGCAAGGATTAGCAGCCATGACTACACAATAAATCCTAAGCATCAGAAACCCTAGATTTCTTCACAGGTATATTGGCATTCATAGTTTCTATGATTCCCAAATATACAAGCAAAGATGAGTAGCCAACAAGATCCAACCAACCAGGTGAGCAACCAGTCAGTAGCAAGGCTACTGAGGTCACTTCACACTTAGCACCAATTGAGAGAAAGCCAAATACAAAGCATCACTATCCAGAAATGGATTCAGACTTTAATTGCTTGATAAATAATCATGAACAGCAAATTCATATCAAGCAAGTCATTTAAAATCATCACTGCATAAGCAGTTCATCATAATCAAATTAATACAAGCATGAATTTATTACAGATCCATGCTTAGTACTGACAGTAGCACACTATTGAGCAACATAGTTAATTTATAGCCACAGTATTAACCAGTAAGCCATCACTGGCAATCAATTGATCAAATGGATCAATTATAGCAAGCCAAGTTACAGAGAGGTTAGCCAGCAAGCAAGGAATGATCCAATGGATCATTGGCTTACAGGAGTAGCACTGAATCATATCACAGGCACCTCTGGCACACACACAAGTGTCACAGATGCAAAACAAGTACACCTAGACAAGCAAGCATGATAGACAGTGAGCATAAGCAAGTCATAACCAAGCATAGCATGGCATAGTTAGCTCTTGAGCAAGCACAGTAGAGCATGGTAAGTAAAGAGCATGCTAGGAGCAGCAGGGAAGCAAGATCAACATGAATAACATGTAGAGCAGCATGTGCCAGTACCAGTAAATGGTAATTGGACCATGAACTTGCAATCAATCCAAGCACAGGCGAATTGCATAGGAATAGCATGGCTGGGTGATCACAGGATCACCAGAGAGCAGCAGAGCTTGAGGAGGAAGAAGAACAGTACCAAGGGAGGCGCACAGAGAATTGGTGGATGCAACACTTACTTGCGCCTGGAGAGGCTAGGGCATGGCGAGGCGGTGCTCGCGCGGCCCTAACGTGCAAGTCCGGGGCGCCGGCGTTACGCCGACGAGCACCAACACCACCACAGCACGGCACGAGACGACGGCACAAGCCGCAGCAGCACCTGCGCCAGGTCGGTCTCGGAGGCGCACCCGTCGTCGGAGAGGACGTGATCTCGCCGGAGTTCGTCGAGGTGATTCCACCCGAGATCCAGATCGGAGGCGATTCGTCAGGGGAAGAAGAGATGGGGAAAACCACGCGGACAGATCGATAGATCTGCCCGCGGCGGTTCAAGTGCGGTAGGTGGCTACGGCGGAGGAGCTCGGAGTCGGCCGGAGCACGGCGGCGGCCATGGCGGCGACGCCATCGCCACGGGAGTCGCGAGAGAGAAGTTAGGGTTAGAAAAAATGAGAGAGGGCCGAGTGAGTGAGAGCGGTGGGCCGTTCGGCTCCACCGAGCCGCTATGGGCACGCCTTAGTGGGCTGTCCCATGGGCTTAGGTTAGTGGGCTGGGCCCAATATGGGTCCAGGGGGGTATTTTAGTCTTTTCACAATTTAGAAAAGGCCATTATTCCACCAAATTTTAATATATAAAATACAACTCTAAAAATCCATTAAAAATTGGATTGGTGAATAAAAAATTATTCTTGATAAGAATAAAATATGAAATAAAGTTTAATGAACAAATTTAAATTTGTGAATTTTATGTATTTAAAATAAACATTTGGAATTTCAAATTATATTTCCTTGTATTAATAAATCAAGGAAAAATCCCAAATAAGTTTAAATACTTATTTTTAAACATTTCAAAATGAAATTCTATTATTCCAAGTCATTTCTATTTAAAAAAAAGGGTATTTTCCAAAGGAAGATATTCTATTCCTTTTTATTCTCAAAAATATTGAGACAACTCTATTATTTCAAATTATTTTGGAATAAATAATGAATCACCAACATAAAGTAGTTTTACTTTGAATTATGTTACCTTGTGTGAATTAAAGTGATTTATACATTAAAACAATTGCAAATTACTGCCAAAGGCATAAATCTTAACTCAACCCTAAAATTGTAATAAATCATCGGGATAAAGGGTTTCAACATAAAATAATACATCCATGCATGCATCATTTGGATTTTATAACATTGTCCTTACCGGACAATGATGCTTCTTTACAGAACCCGAGGTCCAGGTTCCATCCAACGCATTGAACTGCACTATCTCGCAGTCCACAGGCAAGTTCACCCTTGCTCATGTCAAATTTGAGTATTTTCTATTAATTTAATGCAAAGATATATGACTTATCATTCCTGCATTGAAAATGAAATGTTACTTTTCCAATTATGAATATGACTATGTGGTGGCAATGGAACCATGGTATGTGTTGATTGGTGGAGGTTCCATTGCAAGGGTACTATTCATCTAGGACTAAGTACCAATGCCGTCCAGTGATTCTAGCGCCGTACATATCGCGTTGACCATAAGATCTATAATGGCTCTGGGGAAGCCAGTATCTTTTCCCTCACGCCAACGGACTTGATAGAGCCTGGCGGGGTGCTGGAGGCACGTAGGTTGGGATAGCCTTTAAAATCCCCATCCGGACGTTTGGATGAGAGGCTCTACCGTCTATGAAGGATTGTCCGACGTACCGGGGGTAAAGCCGTATGAACGGGAGATGTCTAGGGGTGTACGGATGGACAAAAGGGTGGGTTTGCAGGGTCGCGGAGAAGGCGGTGTGGGCTTGGATCTTATACCTGGCCTCACACCAGGAAGTGTGAACGGGGGCAAGTCCCTGCGGATGGCAAAAAGGGTGAGATCTCTTATGGGAAAAGTAACGCACCTCTGTAGAGGGTATCAAGAATTGTGGCTGTCACTCCTGTTCCGGGAAGGAACGCAGGCAGAAAGGAACTCCGTGAAGTTCTAGTCAACTTGTGAAGACCACGGCATAGTTTTCAGAATAAAATAAACCTTTTGAAGAAATGATTTCGAAACATGCATTGACCTAAGATTTTCTGATCGAAGGTCGTAGCTAGTGCATCAAACACCTTTTACTCTTTTGAACTTGCTGAGTACCCCTGTACTCACTTTATTTCGACACCCTTGCTAGACTGTGATACGGAAGTGGAGGCCATGACCGATGGAGCACCGAGCTACGAGCTGGTCTACGAGGAACCCGATCTTCCCGGAGGAGTTGAAGGCGTAGACTATGGAATAGTCTACGGACCCGATGACATGGAGGTGGAGGAGTAGTGATATATCTTAGTAGTTTAGAGCCGAGCAGCGTAGTGGCATACTTAAATAAGTTGCTGAGCTCTTTTCATATCTAAGTTGGTTTGTATTAGTACCTTATGTTGTAGGGTGTTCTCATCGGACCTGTGAGAATACCAACTTGTTAAGACCATGATTGTAATATATTATCGAGTGTTATGACCTGCAATGTTTCTGTTGTACCACTCTGAGGGATGTGATATTTGTGAAGAAGTCCCTTCATGAAGATCATATCAACGACTTGTATACTACAACATGCGGTGGTATGCTGGGTCACCGCAGCTGGTATCAGAGCAAATGTTGCGACCTTAGGTTGGAAAAACCTAGTATAGGGAAGAAACCTGTAGGAGTCAAGTTGAAATAGTAAAGGATTCTCTAAGAATATGATGTTTATTCACTTGAGAATAGAAAAATCATATATTTTAGTGCGATAATTCTTTATTATAACTATTATTATACACTATCACTACTAATTTTCTGCTTTTGTATACAGCCATAATGGCGTACACATTTCCCAAGAGGACTTTGAGGCAGGTTGAGGGATGGCTCGGTGATTATGAGGGACCACTTACAGATCTCCTGCGTGGGATGCTGAAGGAACTTCACTGTGAAACTCGGATACCTGTTTTCAAGTACACCTATTATGATGGAGAGATAGTAGCCAAGCACAGAGTTTCAGTTCAACTACCTATGCGACTGGAGATGAGCCGTATAATGCCATACGGAGAAGCCAAAACCTTTACCACAGCCTTTCACATGGCCATATTCAAGGCAATCCTTGAAATAAGGCAGCACAAGTCAGTAGAACTGCTATGTTCAGAGTATTCTCATATACCTCATGCCGAGGAAGATGAGGATCCCGCTCTAAATCATCTGCTGATGGCAAGCAAACATCCTGAAGTTGCAGCACAGCACATGGACAGTTGTAAGTCTTTACTGACTACGATGTACCTACTACACGTGAAGATGGTGGGTGAGATTGACCACATGCTAGCTGAGTTCACGGACCCTGATAAAGTCCAAGCTCGGATGCATGATCTGAGGGCACAACCCCAATATACAACACCCTTCTTTAGCCTAAACAATCCTGTAGATTTGAGTGGCCAGGAAACCCAGAGAGATCCACTTACACCCAACTTTGTCCCACATTATCCACATGTGTCCGCATCATATGATTCTGGATATGGGGGAGATAACTCATGGAACCTAAACTGCTCCGAGTCACCAATCGAAAACTCAACCGGTTGGCGTTTCGGGGAACCTTATGGAGATGAGGAGGAACCTATTGTGACACTGGAGATGAAAGTGGTGGGGTTAACCAGTATGTTAACCGACACTACGGGAAGGAAGAGAAAGGTACTGATTCCATTTCTTTAGACTTGGAGATGGGATTCTCAAAACCATCACAGTACGAGGTAGGTGAAAGCTCCGGAGTGAAGAAGAAGAAGAAGAAGATGAGGGGGCAGGTGAATCGAAACCCTTCATGGATGACCAATGAAGGAGGTATGAATCCTACTGGGGATACCTACGAGTCATTGTCCAGTTACTTTGGCATGACTGATCTCTGTCTCGGCACTTCGTCCGATTCAGATTACATACCTACTGGAAGGACCTTTGTTCCGGACGGTGTTCGGAAGACGAGTCGCTGTACCGGATGGACCCCAGGAATGTATGCGGAGGCGAACGAAGATGATGAGGAGTAGAGCTCCAAAGAAGAATAAAGTAGTATAGGTGGTATTGTACTAGAACGTATTTTAAATTCCGTTGGCTTGGGCTTGAAGCCAAATAAGTGGTTATATAAGTACCACATGTAATATATGTGTGTAAGTTATGTAATATACGGTGTATATACATAATAAATGTTTGCTTTGGATTTGCTTCTTGATTTCATTGTGTGACTAGTTCTGGGCAATGAGTTGAGCTCAGAAAACATTTGCATGGTGTAATTATGAGTAATCGCTCTTTGTTACAGGACTAGGGGGAGATGGCGTTAGTTGAAACCGAAGATGCTCGGAGAGAGCGGGAGGCGAAAGAAAAGGAAGAAGCGGATGCCGCAGCTAGAGCAGAGGATGCACCACCACCACCACATCCAATGATGCATCCAGATTTCCAACAGTACATGAGGGCAATGGAAGAAGATAGGAGGAGGTACCAGGAGAGTCAAAACAAGAACATGCAAGATTTCTTTACCCACGTCATCAATGATAGGGGTAATGAAGGCAGGGGAGTAACCTTATCAGACTTCCAGAATGCAAGACCACTACCTTTTGCATCAGCCCCAGAACCAATGGATGCAGAAGACTGGCTCATGGACACTGAAAGAAAGTTGAGGACCGTTGGATGCAATGATGAAGAAAAGATTCGGTATGCCACTTATCTGTTGTCAGGTCCAGCAGCATCATGGTGGGAGAATCTTGTGGCAGTACATCCTCCAGAAAAGGTGTTCACCTGGGAGGAGTTCAAGAAGAAGTTCCGGGATGCCCATGTTCCGGAGAGCGTGGTGGAGCTGAAGAAGAGAGAGTTTGACGAGCTGCATCAGAATACTGCACCTATCATGCAGTATGTCCGAGATTTTAATAGACTGTCAAGATATGCACTGAGGAAGTGGACACTGATGAGAAAAGGAAGAAACGATTCATGAAAGGCATGAATCCATATATGAAGATGCAACTGAGGTTGGCACGGACTGCGGAATTCCACTGATTGATTCAATCACTTTCGAGGATGATTACAGGCAGGTCCAGGAGGATAGGAGGAAGAGGGCTCGTATCGAGCCAAGGAAGTACCAGTCAGTAAACCGACTCCAGATCGGAGTTTCAAACCACGATTCCGACCCTGGTAATCAGTATAACCGGGAGGTCAGAATCAGAATCCAAGGAATCGATACTCTGTCATAATTGTGGCCAGAGGGGACATCCAGGATTGTCAGAAGCCCAAGATTATATGCTATGGTTGTGGGAAAGAGGGACACATCAAGCCAGAGTGTCCAAACAAGGCGTCATGGAGTGGACAAAGCTCCGGAGGGCGAGGGAACAACAACAACAACAACAACAACAACAACAACAACAACAACCGGAACTACAACAACAACAACAACAACAAGAAGGAAAGCCATATGGAAAGCTGAATTGCACAACTTTAGAGCAAGCGGGAGAGTCGGATCAAGCAGTCTTAGGTACGCTCAGCATCCTTACTCATCCTGGCAAAGTATTATTTGATACTGGAGCAACTACATCATTCCTTGCACGGGAATTTGTGGAACAATTCGGGCTTAGATGTTCTAAGTTAGAAACACCTATAACTGTCTTATCTGCGGGGGGAACGATCTTAGTAACCCACGTGAAAGAAGCACAGGTCATAACCATTTGTGACTGTGTATATTTCGCGGACCTATTCATCATTCCCATGAAGGACATATCAGTCATTCTAGGAATGGACTGGTTAACGGAGAATGGCGCAGTAATCAACTGTGGAGACAAGACAGTATCACTCCGAAACTCCATAGGAGGTCAGATAGTGTTTCAAGGAGACAAGTACACTCAGTTGGAGATAGGATTGGAGCTGAATAGTCTGAAGGAGGTGAAGATTGAAGATATCCCTGTAGTGAATGAGTTTCAAGATGTATTTCCAAAGGAACTACCGGGAATGCCACCCGATAGAGAAATCGAGTTTACCATAGATCTAATTCCAGGCACATCACCAATAGCTCAACCACCATATAAGATGGGGCCAAAGGAGTTAGTGGAACTGAAGGCTCAGATAGATGAACTGGAACAGAAGGGATTTATCCAAGAAAGTGTGTCACCATGGGGTACACCAGTTATCTTTGTGGATAAAAGAGATGGAGGAAGGAGAATGTGTGGAGATTACAGGAATCTTAACAATGTAACCATCAAGAACAAGTATCCTTTACCCAGAATACAAGATCTTTTTGATCAAGTTCAAGGAGCTGGAGTCTTCTCGAAGATAGATTTAAGGTCGGGATATCACCAAATCAAGATCAAGAAGGAAGATGTGCCAAAAACAGCGTTTGTGTCAAGGTATGGACACCATGAATACTTGGTTGTACCATTTGGACTAACAAATGCACCAGCTATTTTCATGAATTTAATGAACAAGATATTCATGAAGTACTTGGACAAGTTTGTGATCGTGTTTATCGATGACATTCTGATCTATTCCAAAGATAAAGAAGAACATGCCAAGCATTTGAAGATAGTTCTGCAGATTTTAAGGGAACATCAGCTATATGCAAAGTTCAGCAAGTGCAGTTTTGGTTAGACAGTGTTGAATTTCTTGGACATGTCATAACCAAAGAGGGAATAGCAGTGAATCCAAGCAAGGTTCAGTCAGTATTGGAATGGAAGTCACCTAAGAATGCTAAGGAGATCAGAGGATTCCTTGGTATGGCGGGCTATTATCGGAGATTCATTGAAGGATTTTCGAAGATTGCAGGACCAATGACCAAGTTACTCAAGAAGAATACCCCATTTGTGTGGACTGAGGAGTGTGAAACCAGTTTCCAAACACTCAAAGAGAAGTTAACCACGGCACCGGTGTTAGCAGTTCCGGAAAAGGATTACACGGTGTATTGTGATGCTTCCAAGAATGGACTTGGATGTGTGCTAATGCAAGATCGGAAGGTGATAGCCTACGGATCAAGACAACTAAAGCCACATGAACATAACTACCCAGTACATGACTTAGAATTGGCGGCAGTTGTGTATGCTTTGAAGAGTTGGAGGCAATTCCTCTATGGATCCAAATGTGAGTTGTATACAGATCACAAAAGCTTGAAGTATTTCTTCACTCAGAAGGAATTAAACATGAGACAAAAGAGATGGTTAGAGTTGATTAAAGACTATGAGCTGACAATCAACTACACACCAGGCAAGGCTAATGTAGTAGCAGATGCTTTAAGCAGGAAGAGTACTGAGAATCAACCTACAGAATGGGAGATTCCGAAGGAACTTCGGAAAGAACTCGAAGAAGCTCAGATTCTGTTTATCCAGGGTGATACAGTGGGAAGCATAGCAACCATGAGGATTATGGATGAAATGTACTCAGACCTAAAGTATGAAATCATTCGGAAGCAAGTAGACGACTTATTCATCCAAGAAGAAATCAAAAGGATTGGAGAAGGGAGACCGTCAGAGTTCAATCTTGGAGAGTTTGGTTCTCTGTACTTTCAGAAGAGGTTATGTGTACCGGATGATCCAGAAATAAAGTCAATCATATTGAAGGAAGCACATGAAACCCCTTACTCAATACATCCGGGAAGTACTAAGATGTATATGGATTTGAAGGAAATGTTCTGGTGGAACAACATGAAAAGAGAGATAGCTCAATATGTCTCTGAATGCCATACATGTCAGCGAGTGAAAGCAGAACATCAGAGTCCTGCGGGATTACTCAAACCACTAGAGATACCGGAATGGAAATGGGATGAAATCGGAATGGATTTTGTTACTGGTTTACCAATGACCAGTAAAAAGAAGGATATGATATGGGTAATCGTGGATAGACTTACCAAGAGTGCTCATTTCATAGCCGTAAATACAAAGGACACTGCAGAAAAGCTTGTGGATATTTATGTGAAGGAGATTGTTAGCAAGCATGGAGTACCAAAGAAGATAGTCTCAGATAGAGGTTCAATTTTCACATCAGCATTCTGGAAACAACTCCAAGAAGCTTTAGGAACCAAGTTGGATTTCAGTACAGCTTATCATCCACAAACCGGAGGACAAACCGAAAGAACCAATCAGATACTTGAAGACATGCTTAGAGCTTGTGCTCTAAACTTTGGAGGCTCATGGGAGGACCATCTACCATTGGCGGAATTCTCATATAACAATAGTTATCAGAGTAGTATCCAGATGGCACCGTACGAAGCATTGTACGGAAGGAAGTGTAGATCACCAATCTGTTGGTTTGAAACCGGAGAGAACAAGGAGTTTACACCGGACTACATCAAGGAGAGACAAGGAGTCATCGAGGTGATACGGGATAGACTCAAAATAGCCCAAAGTCGACAGAAGAGTTATGCCGACCAGAAGAGACGAGTTTGGGAACCAAGAGTAGGAGACATGGTATATTTGAAAGTTAGCCCAATGAAAGGACTCAAAAGGTTCGGAGTAAAAGGAAAACTAAGTCCTCGATACATAGGACCATTCAAGATACTCAGTCAGAATCGAGAAACAGCTTTTGAGTTGGAACTACCGGAACAGCTCAGTCTAATTCACAATGTTTTTCATGTATCACAACTCAGGAAATGTTTGAAGGCACCTGATGATCCTATTACACATGAAGAAATAGAGCTACAATCAGACTTAACTTATGTGGAGAAGCCTGAAAAGATTTTGGAAGTACAGTGGAAGAAGTTAAGGAATAGAGCAATCAAATACTGCAAGATACAATGGCAACATCATCCTGAACGAGAAGCAACCTGGGAGACCGAAGAAGAGCTCAGGAAGTCCTACCCCGAGTTATTCAGGTACCAACCTTAACTTCGGGACGAAGTTTCTGTTAAGGGGGAGAGGCTGTAATAACCCAGAACATAGGAACAACGAAGGGTAGATTTAGAAATGGGATGTGCATTTCATCGCAAAACGGGGGAAATTTTCGCGCCTTATTGCAACTAAACCTAAGAGGGATTGAGGTTCTCTCTCATTTTGCACTTAGGGTTAGGCAATGTGAGTTAGGAAATTTCGACATGATCTCTTTTGTATCTTGTTGATTTGGGAAATTGATTTCATTTGACAAGTGTTAAACATTAAACAATGATCATTACACAATATAAATATGAATTGACAATTCAAACACAAGATAATATTCAAATCATTTTGGATTTCAAAGTGAGTATCAAATACAATATTTAATCAAGAATATACACATGACATAATGCAAAAGCTCATAAACAAAAACTTGAGCTTTATTGATAACACAAACAAATTACATTGTCTTTACAGAATTCTTGATACAAGAATTGAGGAATAATAAACAGAAATAAAAATGAAGATTACAATATAGTTCCTAAACTAAAATCTAGACTATATGACTTGAAGTATCTCTTCATGGCCATGTCCATGATTCAAAACCTGCAAAACATAAAAACCAATACTAGACAGAATGTTAAGTGTAGAAATTCAGTTTGGACAGATTAGTGTGACAGATTCAGTTTGGACAGTTAACCAAGTGTCATAGACACTTGTGCTTGTCCAAAACCTGGACAGCACCAGGATAAGAAGGAGCAGACCAAAACTGAGCAACCATCAGGGGCTCAAGTTTCAGCATATGAGCACACTGCTCATGTGTGCTGTGCACACAACAGCAAGGCAGTGCACTAGCCTAGTCATCAAGCAAACCAGGCTTGTGTGTCAAGGCCAGAGAGGAAGTAGAGACCATATAAATAGCACACAAACCCTAGAACCATGACAGTCGACCACATATGCAAATCACCAGGTAAGGGTGAAGCAGAACAAGCTCAGTTCATCCAGTTCTTGAGCAAGAACAGAACCAACCCATACAAAACCACTCAACCACCAGGAATCATGGTGACTTGAGAAGATCATCCAAGACCTGGAGGTGGAGAGCTGTACACAAAACCAAGTCTGCATCAACCAAATATTTCTTTCTAGGAGCTGGAACAAGGTATACCTAGTTCCTGGAAAAGATCCCATGGATCTAATCCATCATATGCATGATCATGGGATGAGCAGATGCTCATATGGGTAGATCATCACTTGGTTTTCACCAAGGATTACTGCCAGTCAAAAGCCACTAAAATATAAAGCATCTAGGTACAGATCCTATGCACAAGAAACTAGCACATATGTACAGATGCACACACTAGCCAGATTTGATGCACAGATAGCACCAGTAGATGGCAAGGATTAGCAGCCATGACTACACAATAAATCCTAAGCATACAACCATCAGAAACCCTAGATTTCTTCACAGGCAAGTATATTGGCATTCATAGTTTCTATGATTCCCAAATATACAAGCAAAGATGAGTAGCCAACAAGATCCAACCAACCAGGTGAGCAACCAGTCAGTAGCAAGGCTACTGAGGTCACTTCACACTTAGCACCAATTGAGAGAAAGCCAAATACAAAGCATCACTATCCAGAAATGGATTCAGACTTTAATTGCTTGATAAATAATCATGAACAGCAAATTCATATCAAGCAAGTCATTTAAAATCATCACTGCATAAGCAGTTCATCATAATCAAATTAATACAAGCATGAATTTATTACAGATCCATGCTTAGTACTGACAGTAGCACACTATTGAGCAACATAGTTAATTTATAGCCACAGTATTAACCAGTAAGCCATCACTGGCAATCAATTGATCAAATGGATCAATTATAGCAAGCCAAGTTACACAGAGAGGTTAGCCAGCAAGCAAGGAATGATCCAATGGATCATTGGCTTGCAGGAGTAGCACTGCATATCACAGGCACCTCTGGCACACACACAAGTGTCACAGATGCAAAACAAGTACACCTAGACAAGCAAGCATGATAGACAGTGAGCATAAGCAAGTCATAACCAAGCATAGCATGGCATAGTTAGCTCTTGAGCAAGCACAGTAGAGCATGGTAAGTAAAGAGCATGCTAGGAGCAGCAGAGAAGCAAGATCAACATGAATAGCATGTAGAGCAGCATGTGCCAGTACCAATAAATGGTAATTGGACCATGAACTTGCAATCAATCCAAGCACAGGCGAATTGCATAGGAATAGCATGGCTCTGGGTGATCACAGGATCACCAGAGAGCAGCAGAGCTTGAGGAGGAAGAAGAACAGTACCAAGGGGAGGCACACAGAGAATTGGTGGATGCAACACTTACTTGCGCCTGGAAGCAGAGGCTAGGGCATGGCGAGGCAGTGCTCGCGCGGCCCTAACGGCTGCAAGTCCAGGGTAGGCGCCGACGTTACGCCGACGAGCACCAACACCACCACAGCAGGCACGGCACGCCACGGCACTGCGCCAGGTCGGTCTCGGAGGCGCACCCGTCGTCGGAGAGGACGTGATCTCGCCGGAGTTCGTCGAGGTGATTCCACCCGAGATCCAGACGGAGGCGATTCGTCAGGGGAAGAAGAGATGGGGAAACCACGCGGACGATCGATGATCTGCCGCGGCGGTTCAAGTGCGGTAGGTGGCTACGGCGGAGGAGCTCGGAGTCGGCCGGAGCACGGCGGCGGCCATGGCGGCGACGCCATCGCCACGGGAGTCGCGAGAGAGAAGTTAGGGTTAGAAAAAAATGAGAGAGGGCCGAGTGAGTGAGAGCGGTGGGCCGTTCGGCTCCACCGAGCCGCTGCACGCCTTAGTGGGCTGTCCCATGGGCTTAGGTTAGTGGGCTGGGCCCAATATGGGTCCAGGGGGGTATTTTAGTCTTTTCACAATTTAGAAAAGGCCATTATTCCACCAAATTTTAATATATAAAATACAACTCTAAAAATCCATTAAAAATTGGATTGGTGAATAAAAAATTATTCTTGATAAGAATAAAATATGAAATAAAGTTTAATGAACAAATTTAAATTTGTGAATTTTATGTATTTAAAATAAACATTTGGAATTTCAAATTATATTTCCTTGTATTAATAAATCAAGGAAAAATCCCAAATAAGTTTAAATACTTATTTTTAAACATTTCAAAATGAAATTCTATTATTCCAAGTCATTTCTATTTAAAAAGGTATTTTCCAAAGGAAGATATTCTATTCCTTTTTATTCTCAAAAATATTGAGACAACTCTATTATTTCAAATTATTTTGGAATAAATAATGAATCACCAACATAAAGTAGTTTTACTTTGAATTATGTTACCTTGTGTGAATTAAAGTGATTTATACATTAAAACAATTGCAAATTACTGCCAAAGGCATAAATCTTAACTCAACCCTAAAATTGTAATAAATCATCGGGATAAAGGGTTTCAACATAAAATAATACATCCATGCATGCATCATTTGGATTTTATAACATTGTCCTTACCGGACAATGATGCTTCTTTACAGAACCCGAGGTCCAGGTTCCATCCAACGCATTGAACTGCACTATCTCGCAGTCCACAGGCAAGTTCACCCTTGCTCATGTCAAATTTGAGTATTTTCTATTAATTTAATGCAAAGCTATATGACTTATCATTCCTGCATTGAAAATGAAATGTTACTTTTCCAATTATGAATATGACTATGTGGTGGCAATGGAACCATGGTATGTGTTGATTGGTGGAGGTTCCATTGCAAGGGTACTATTCATCTAGGACTAAGTACCAATGCCGTCCAGTGATTCTAGCGCCGTACATATCGCGTTGACCATAAGATCTATAATGGCTCGGGAAGCCATGTGTATCTTTTCCTGCACGCCAACGGACTTGATAGAGCCTGGCGGGGTGCTGGAGGCACTGCCGTAGGTTGGGATAGCCTTTAAAATCCCCATCCGGACGTTTGGATGAGAGGCTCTACCGTCTATGAAGGATTGTCCACGTACACGGGGGTAAAGCCGTATGAACGGGAGATGTCTACCGGGGGTGTACGGATGGACAAAAGGGTGGGTTTGCGGGTCGCGGAGAAGGCGGTGTGGGCTTGGATCTTTATACCTGGCCTCACACCCAGGAAGTGTGAACGGGGGCAAGTCCCTGCGGATGGCAAAAAGGGTGAGATCTCTTATGGGAAAAGTAACGCACCTCTGCAGAGGGTATCAAGAATTGTGGCTGTCACTCCCTGTTCCGGGAAGGGAACTGCGAACGCGGCAGGAAAGGAACTCCGTGAAGTTCTAGTCAACCTGTGAAGACTGACGGGCATAGTTTTCAGAATAAAATAAACCTTTTGAAGAAATGATTTCGAAACATGCATTGACCTAAGATTTTCTGATCGAAGGTCGTAGCTAGTGCATCAAACACCTTTTACTCTTTTGAACTTGCTGAGTACCCCTGTACTCACTTTATTTCGACACCCTTGCTAGACTGTGATACGGAAGTGGAGGCCATGACCGATGGAGCACCAGAAGGAAGCTACGAGCTGGTCTACGAGGAACCTGATCTTTCCGGAGGAGTTGAAGGCGTAGACTATGGAATAGTCTACGGACCCGATGACATGGAGGTGGAGGAGTAGTGATATATCTTAGTAGTTTAGAGCCGAGCAGCGTAGTGGCATACTTAAATAAGTTGCTGAGCTCTTTTCATATCTAAGTTGGTTTGTAATAGTACCTTATGTTGTAGGGTGTTCTCATCGGACCTGTGAGAATACCAACTTGTTAAGACCATGATTGTAATATATTATCGAGTGTTATGACCTGCAATGTTTCTGTTGTACCACTCTGAGGGATGTGATATTTGTGAAGAAGTCCCTTCATGAAGATCATATCAACGACTTGTATACTACAACATGCAGTGGTATGCTGGGTCACCGCAGCTGGTATCAGAGCAAATGTTGCGACCTTAGGTTGGAAAAACCTAGTATAGGGAAGAAACCTGTAGGAGTCAAGTTGAAATAGTAAAGGATTCTCTAAGAATATGATGTTTATTCACTTGAGAATAGAAAAATCATATATTTTAGTGCGATAATTCTTTATTATAACTATTATTATACACTATCACTACTAATTTTCTGCTTTTGTATACAGCCATAATGGCGTACACATTTCCCAAGAGGACTTTGAGGCAGGTTGAGGGATGGCTCGGTGATTATGAGGGACCACTTACAGATCTCCTGCGTGGGATGCTGAAGGAACTTCACTGTGAAACTCGGATACCTGTTTTCAAGTACACCTATTATGATGGAGAGATAGTAGCCAAGCACAGAGTTTCAGTTCAACTACCTATGCGACTGGAGATGAGCCGTATAATGCCATACGGAGAAGCCAAAACCTTTACCACAGCCTTTCACATGGCCATATTCAAGGCAATCCTTGAAATAAGGCAGCACAAGTCAGTAGAACTGCTATGTTCAGAGTATTCTCATATACCTCATGCCGAGGAAGATGAGGATCTCTGAATCATCTGCTGATGGCAAACAAACATCCTGAAGTTGCAGCACAGCACATGGACAGTTGTAAGTCTTTACTGACTACGATGTACCTACTACACGTGAAGATGGTGGGTGAGATTGACCACATGCTAGCTGAGTTCACGGACCCTGATAAAGTCCAAGCTCGGATGCATGATCTGAGGGCACAACCCCAATATACAACACCCTTCTTTAGCCTAAACAATCCTGTAGATTGGAGTGGCCAGGAAACCCAGAGAGATCCACTTACACCCAACTTTGTCCCACA